>CAUDMG010000163.1:1325000-1330000 GCA_958450375.1 Homarus gammarus
CAAGATCATTTATGAATATAACAATCAGCAGAGGGCCTAATACAGATCCCTGGAGAACTCCGCTTTTGACCGCACCCCAGTCTGACTTTAATCCATTTATGCCGACTCTTTGTTTCCTACCAGTTAACCATGACCTAATCCATTTTAATAATGATCCACCTATTCCATGTGCTTCTACCTTCCTTATCAATCTCTCATGAGGGACTCTATCGAATGCTTTACTGAAATCTAAATAAATTATATCATATGACTTATCATTATCTACCGTTTATATACTTCTGAGAAAAAGCTAAGCAAATTTGTGATACAAGAACGTCCTTGGGTGAACCCGTGCTGAGAAGAATGAATTAAGTTGAATGTTTCAAGGTGGCTTCTGATTTTTGTAGCAATAATTGACTCTAGCAACTTGCCTATGATTGACGTGAGACTAATGGGACGGTAATTTGATGCAATTGATTTATCACCCTTTTTGAAAATCGGAACTACATTTGCAAGTTTCCAAGCTTCTGGCACTAGGCCCGATTTTAATGACTTATTAAATAAAACTGCTAATGGATTACTCAACTCATCTCTACATTCTTTTAATATTCTAGCATATACCTCGTCTGGGCCAGGCGATTTATGAGGCTCCAGTTTGTTAATTACTTTAAGCACATTGTTACTAGTAATATTGATACCGAAGAAATCGATATAATTGCATTCACTGAAACATGGATCAACCTAGACACACGTGAATTACCAGTCGAATACCAAATTGCGGGTTACAAACTGTTCCATACCGATAGGCAGACCAGGAAAGGAGGCGGAGTAGCAATCTATGTTAGGGATAACCTGAAGTGTGAAATAAATAAGGAAATAAAAACTGAGAGGAATACAGAAACAATTTGGATAGAATTAAGCGACGGTCGGGAAAAATTAATCACAGGAGTAATATATAGACCCCCCAATCTTGACAGAGTCAATGAGCGACTTATCTGGGATGAAATGCGCAGGGCTTCCATACACAACAAAGTCTGTATAGTAGGCGACTTTAACCTTGGCCAAATAGATTGGACCGACCTTACGGGAAACTCAGAATCAGAGGATTTTCTCGAGACGATCCAGGACTGTTTCCTAAGTCAACATATAACCGAACCCACACGGGGTAATAATATATAGGATTTAGTTTTGTCAAACAGAGAAAACCTCATTAGCAATGTCGAGGTAGGGAACGAACTTGCAAACAGCGATCACAAAGAAATTCGATTCCAGTTAGATTTTCAGGGCAGACGTAAGGAAAATTCCACTAAAGTACCAGATTTCAGAAGGGCAAACTTTGACAGTTTAAAGAGGCAGCTGAGAGAGGGGGTGTCGCGCTTGGCCGTGAACCTGACAGATGACACCGACCTGATAACGAGATCTGAGATTGCCGAGTTCCACGACAATTTAAATAGTGAGTTACTTAATGCACAAAGGCAGAACATACCATACAAAAAACTCAGATCAAACAACAATGACCCTAAATGGATAAATAATTATTTAAAGAACATCATTGGCCAAAGGAAGGCTATAGGTAGAAGGATAAATCGTGGCGAAATTCACCTCCGGGACTATTATAGGGTATTGGCGAGTAGGGTTAAAACCGAGATAAGGAAAGCAAAGAGGAATAATGAGGTAAGGATAGCAAGGGAGGCAAAGACAAACCCCAAAGGATTCTACCAAATGTACCAAACTAAAACACGAGAAAAGATTGGACCAATACGGTCAGACTCCGGCGAGCTCACTGATAACGACGGAGAAATGAGCAATAATTTGAATAAATATTTTTCAACAGTTTTCACCAGCGAAAATTTAAACATGATACCCGAGGCACCGACTCTATTCAGAGATAGTGAAGAAAACAAATTAAGTGAAATAGTAGTGACTAGTAACGATGTTAGTAAGCAAATACACAAACTAAAGCCTAATAAGTCACCTGGTCCCGATGAGATATTTGCCAGAGTATTAAAGGAATGTAAGGAAGAGCTTAGTATGCCCTTAGCAAAGTTGTTTAACATGTCCTTAAAAACAGGTGTAGTACCAGAATCCTGGAGGATAGCGAATGTAATACCGATCTTCAAGAAGGGGGATAGATCACTATCCTCTAACTACCGCCCAATCAGTCTAACATCAATAGTAGGCAAATTACTGGCAGCAATCATTTCAAACTCTATTCGAAATCACCTGGAGAAGCACAGATTGATCAATGATTCCCAGCATGGCTTCACAAGCGGACGTTCTTGCCTAACTAATCTATTAACATTCTTTTCATCAGTTTTCGAATCAGTGGACGAGGGGCACAATTATGATGTGGTATATCTCGACTTTAGCAAAGCCTTCGACAGAGTACCCCACGAAAGACTAATTAGAAAGGTAGAAGCTCATGGCATCAAAGGTGACATCCTTAAATGGATTAGGGCGTGGTTACAGGACAGGAAACAGCGAGTGAGCATTAACGGCACTAAGTCCCATTGGAGCAACGTCACAAGTGGAGTTCCCCAAGGCTCAGTACTTGGACCATTATTGTTTATTATATACATAAACGACATAGATATCGGCATAGACAGCAACATAAGTAAATTTGCTGATGATACTAAAATAGGACGTGTTATCAAATCTGACGAGGACTCGGCAAAACTACAGGAGGATCTAAACAAATTTTTCGAATGGTCTGAAAAATGGCAGATGAAATTCAACATTGACAAATGTAAAGTACTCAGTATAGGAAATGTAAACAGGGAAACCAGATACCAGATGAACAACGATGCCATAGAGAAATCCGACTGCGAGAGAGATTTAGGAGTAATGATAAGTAGGAACCTTAAGCCAAGTAAACAATGTGTTTTTGCTCGAAACAAGGCTAATAAAGTACTTGGGTTCATACAAAGGAGTGTTAGTTACAAGACTAGCGAGGTCATCCTAAAACTGTATCTTGCTCTTGTGAGACCACACCTGGATTACGCAGTCCAGTTCTGGTCACCGTATTACAGAATGGATATAGAATCCTTGGAAAGAATTCAGAGGAGAATGACAAGACTAATCCCGGGTATCAGGAACCTTGAGTATAGAGACAGGTTAAAGCATCTTAATTTGCACTCCCTTGAGAGACGTAGAGCGAGGGGCGACCTGATAGAGGTGTATAAATGGAAGGCAGGGCTAAACAAAGGGGACATTACAAAGGTACTCAAATTATCCAACCAGGAGCGAACTCGTAACAATGGTTTTAAATTGGACAAATTTAGATTTAGGCGTGAAATAGGTAAACACTGGTTTGGAAACAGAGTAGTGGATGAATGAAACAAGTTACCAAATATCATCATTAACTCGAATACGCTGAATTGCTTCAAACATAGGTTGGATGCTCATATGAGCAATAGGGGTTGGGTGTAAACGGGACTGCCCAGTATGGGCCAATAGGCCCGCTGCAGTTTCCTCCATTCTTATGTTCTTATGTTCTTATGATATTCATCAACATATTTTCTATACTGTCGTTATATACCTTATGAACTTCTGGAAACTGTGCTAGGTTTTCATTTGTGAATACGGAGCGAAAATGACTATTTAACGTACTACACATTTCTAACTCATCATCAGTCATTTCTCCTGTTGTAGTTTTAAGGGGACCTATTGTATCTCTAACCTTTGATTTATACAGTTGATAAAAAGCTTTGGGGTTATTTTTCGATTCGTTTGCTACCTTGATTTCATAATTTCTCTTTGCTTTCCTAATTTCTGTTTTTACCTGTCTTGTTAGGTTCTGATAGTAACCAAGTAAGTGATTTTCGCCTTTCTTAACTTTTCTATATACTCCTTTCTTTTTCCCTAGAAGATCTAAGAGTCTATTATTCATCCATTTTGGTTGGTTCCGTATCGATCTGAATTTTCTTTTAGGGATGTGTTTATTTTGAGCATTATTGATTGTCGCAATAAATTGTTCATAAGTAGCTGCTAAATTAAATTCGGGGTTATCCCGTCCTAAGTTGACAGTTTCCGGAGGTGTGGGGGGGGATTAATCTTTTGACCATAGGGTCATCCCTTAGGTCTCTCCTTAAGCTACCGTAATTAGCCTTCCTAAAATCCGGGATCAAGGCCGAATTTTCCTTCTTCCTGCCATCCCATATTATGTTAAAATATATGGCTTTATGATCACTGTTTCCTAGTTCGTCTCCAATCCCAACATCTTTTACTAGATTTTCATTATTACTGAGAACTAAATCGAGGATATTATTTCCTCTAGTGGGCGAGTTTATGAATTGATATAAAAAACTATCTTGTACTACTTCTAGAAAATCTTCAGATTCATTATCGCTAAGTTGATTTTTCCAATCTATGCCTGAAAAGTTGAAATCGCCTAGAATACATACATTGTTTCTATCAGATGCCTTCTTTATTTCCTCCCATAGCAATTTACCATCGTTCCTACTCAAATTAGGCGGTCTATATATAACACCAATGACTACGGATTCACTGCCCTCACCAATCTCTACCCAAATACTTTCATTGTCGCTATTTGTTTTAATGTTTGATTTATTGCAGCTTTTTAATGACACCCTGATATACACTGCTACACCGCCACCTCTCCTTCCTACTCTGTCAAATTTAAATAGGTTATATCCTGGAATATGAAATTCTGCTAAAAAATGTTTGCTGTTTGAATTTATCCATGTTTCCGTTATTGCAATTATATCTATGTTCTCTTTACTAACAATGGCCCTGAGCTGGTCCATTTTGTTACACAGGCTTCTACTATTAGTATAATAAACACTCAATATATTTCTTCCGTTTCTATCTGTTTTACATTTATTACTTTGATGTTTGTTATTATGACTAACTATATTTTCAGCATTATCTACTTCCCAGGACCTGCTTGTTTTTTGACTCCCATTTTCCCCGACCCCTCTCTACTGGCGAAACCCCCCCTTCGGAGTGACAATTTCACGCTCCAGGGATGCAGACAACGTCTTTACCCCCTCACGAGACAA
>CAUDMG010000163.1:1335000-1397500 GCA_958450375.1 Homarus gammarus
ACCACTACAGTGGCTGAAATCAACATGACTCTCCTCAGACAGCTTCCAGGCAGTGAGACCTCATTCAAATCTGTTGATACAGTAATCGACCAAGTCCAAGCAGTCCAGTATCCTGCAGAATTCCTTAATTCCTTGGAGCCCGCTGGAATGCCTCCTCACCACATCACTCTCAAGAATGGAACTCTAATAATGCTCTTAAGAAATCTTGAACCCCCAATTCTCTGCAATGGCACAAGACTGGTGGTGAAGAACATGATGCCACATGCATTGGAAGCTACAATACTGACAGGAAAAGATAAAGGAAAGGCCATTTTTATACCAAGGATACCTCCCATCACCATTTGAGTTCAAGCGACTTCAGTTCCCGGTTAAAGTGAGCTTTGCCATGACCATCTACAAAAGCCAGGGACTGTCCCTAAAGATGGTTGGCCTAAACCTGGTGTTTCCTTGCTTCTCTCATGGACAGTTCTATGTTGGATGCTCCAGAGTGGGAATTGGCAAAAATCTGTACATAGTTGCTGCTAATGGCAAAACCAAAAATGTGGTCAACCTTAATGCACTACAGTGAGACAATGTGGAGCCTCCCGGAAGGCGGCGATTCCGGTAGTGTGTGTATATATATATATATTATTCAACCTTGACTGTCACAGTGTACCCTTTCTGACACAGATAACTACTTCAACCAAATCTAACCTATCCTAACTAAACTCAACCTTACTTAACCTAAGCTGACACAACCTAATCCATCCTAACTTAACCTTACATAACCTAATCTAAACCAACCTAACCCAACATAACCGTCACCGTTTGCCCTACCCAAACACGGGTAACTGCCTCGTGCAATTGCCGTGGTGACATATCAGTCCGTGGTCAATACTAATACCAAGGTGCACAACCTTGGGAGTCATGTAATATGTGTTTAAAGTTCCAGATCTCTAACTGCTTCCGTTTTGGATCTAAGGCTGGCAGAGACAGATACATGGAATGAACAAATATATAGATAATTCTTGGAGACGTTTGTGACCTGGCTAAATCCACAGACGGGGGCTGATGTCCCAGATCAGATACACTCTAAGACCGCTTTAGCATCTACCAACATCTTAGTATATGAAAACTGCCTTTAAGTGAAGCATTTTACCGTGTACACCAGGGCCTTCAACCGCTGTTATAAAGGCTGAAAAAGTTTTAAAACATGAAGAGTTGTAGACATAATGATTTTAGTGATAACCTTAGACGCTGGCACACCAAAGGCACAAATACATTGATCTATGTGCTCTTGTAGTGGATACTCTCCCTTACAACTGCCGATTTGTCGCTTACCAGCTAACCCGCGGCGTGTTCCTCGGACCAAGCATCGCATTTGGACTGCACGGTGATTGGACAGTTACGACCTTTTACCTAAGCCAATCAGCAGCGCCGCTCACTTACGGCAGAATCATATAAATTCACCCAGCCTTGCCACCCAACAGTGTGCTTTTTTTTCAATCTTTTCAATCAATCTCAATCAATCAATCATTCGCCAGCCAGCCTTCGCCGTGAACGGACCTCTCTCCTGACCCTTCACTGCTAAAGCCTGCCAGCCTGTCTTTCAACCGTTGACGACCCGAACGAAATCGACCACCTCACTACCATCACTTCACACAACCGGTAAGCTCGTTACAGACAACGCCCTTTCTGTGCCTCCCTACTGATCAGGGGTGACTCCTGATCAGAGGCGGCCCTGATCGGGTGATCTGTAACGGCTTTCTGTAGCTGATTTGGGCCGCGATCCCACTGGTGTCACTTGCACCACTGGCTGTTTTACCTTGATCTTCCTTCTTTTTTCGCTCTGGCCTGGGGACCTGCACCCTAGAGGTGTATTCGTCCTAGGGTCCCCCCTGTAACTGTTCACCTCCACTGTAGGAGTTTGTGAACACGAAAGGGGGTAGGAGCAGAACCCACCCCTCCGCCGAGCCTTCCTGGGAAACCGTGATCGTGCGGGTCCACCTGGGAAGGGGGTCGCAATCCTTAATCCTCCACCCCTCCCCCGAATAGGTACACTTCAAGTTCACGCCTATAAGTGAGCAATTTCAACAATAGGGATATAGGTTCCCCTAACGGGGCTCCTGGGTGATTGACACAGGAACCACTCTACGACCACTTGACCAGCAAGTGGCGGTGGGGAGTGCTGTAATTCCTGTGTTTAGGTTGCTCGCCTGGAATAGGTAGGGTGACTGTAAAAACCATAACAGACTGATGCCACGGAGAACGACCAAATGCAATGACTAGGACAACCGGAAATAGGATACGGGTACGCTCCCTCTTGGGGGGCGTATCAGAAAAACGCAAGGAGGAACTGGGCATACTACTGTGTGCCCAGCTAAACATCAAATTCGCCGCATTAATAGAAACAAAGGACTCATACATAGTCCTGTGCCTTGAAGAAAAAGATGTAGACAACATGCTCTCAGATGAATCAACAAAGAAATTAAAAGAACAAGGATTCGAAATAGTAATACCACCACAACTACGAGCCAAAAAATCCATAGTAATTAAAAGGGTAGATAAAAACATACTGAAACAAACACCAAGTGATATTGCCAATAACATAGAAGAGAAGAACACATGGGCCAGAGTTGAGGAGGTTGTGCTAATGCCTGGTGCTCCTACCATGATGAAGGTCAGGTTTGGAGAGATCTCCATGGCACAAAAAGCCCTAGAGAATGGCCTCTGTATTTCCCACTACCATCTGACAAAACATCAAATTGAGCAGGAGGAATTTTTTCCAATAACACCCTGCTGGACCTGTTACAAATATAATCATCTAGCCGTAAATTGTCCACTAAAAGATAAGAAGTTCTGCTCTGAATGTGCAACAGAGGGCCATACATTCAGAGAATGTAGCAACAAAGATAACCCAAAATGCCTGAACTGTAATGGGGACCACCGAACACTAGCAGCGCGTTGTCCCATAACAAAAGAAATAATTAGAAACCTGAGAGAAAAAGAAAGAACAAATAAGAAGATTGAAACAGACCCCAACAAAACATACGCAGCAATTGCAAAGCTACAAGATACCACTTCCAAAGTCCTGAAGAAAACTAAAGAAAATCCCCTCATGCAGCCGACATACCTCAATCTGAGTGAAGGATTACCTTTCACGATCCTAACTAGTATCATACATGCACACATTAACAACATTGCAAAACCAGGAACATTCGGAAAAACGATTAGAGAAATGTTTGCTGCAAACAATCTGCCAGAGGTAAAATTTCCAGACGACGCCCCCTCAACAGAAATATTTAAAATCGTCACCGAGAGTAGCCTTGGAGTAACGAAACCACAGGAGCACAAAACCAAACTAGGCACAGAAGAAACCGTCATGGAAATAGACACTCTCACCCAAGAAGTCACACCACACCGCAAATCATCAGATTCCACAACTCAGCAAACAGAGAAACCACAATCTGCAAAAGCTGATCCAACCAAAGCGAAATTAAGAAAAGAATCCCACTCTGGCCATCGTGCCCCCCCCCCCCCATCTTCACCAAGCGATGTGCAGCCAGCAGACCTAGGCAATGAGATCGGCATCCGCTTCTACTCAGTCAACACACCACCTACAATAACAAATGACAGACTTGTGCAGGAAATCAAGGAAGGCACAGTAAAATTCACCTACGAAGACGATAGGGTAGAAGAAACCTAAATAGACAAATTGATAACTGCAGGACTTTTAAACACTAAATATAATAGAATCGAAAGAGTGGATGTAACCAAATTTAAGAAAATCAGAACGGGATTGAAGGAGGAAAGGAGTAGACACTCACCAGGAGATACACGAGCCAGCAAACACCCTACACCAAGTTCTCGGGATCCACGACTACACAAAATAAATTATTAAAAATAATTCAACACAACGTCCTTGCCTGGAATCTGACGAGGAAATCAGAACTCACCAACATATACAGCACAATAGACCCAGACATCATCCTTATCAACGCACATGGTCGGAAAAAAGGTGACAAAATCAAGATCTTTAACTACCATGTACATCAAATGAATATACACGATGAACCACACGACGGCATAGGAATAGCTATAAAACGCAACATACAATACAAAATCATTGACAACTTTCATAGCAACTTTCTTGCAGCCGAAGTAAATACAACCAGAGGCCCAATATCAATCGGAACGTCATATTTAACATTCAGAAGGCCAATATTCCCTACAGGGGATATTTTAAAACTAATGAGGCAAAACAATCCAGCATACTTCATAGGAGACCTCAATGCTAAACACACAACCTTTGGAAACAATATCAGAAACCCAGGAGGAAAAATTCTACATGCTCTCATCGAACACGGGACAATAACACACCTTGGGCCCGACTTCGCAACTTACGTATCAGCCGGTAACACTGGGAAACCTGACATTGTTTTAACCAATAGGCATCACCATCTAAACTTACATCTAAGAGCTGGACCCACAACAACCAGTGATCATTTACCCATAATAGCAACTTTATCCACATCTCCGATACAAATTCCATCAATCCCAAGATTTTCACTTAATAGAGCAGATTGGGAAAAATTTAAATTGGATCTGAGCAAAAACGAACCAACACTCCTACACAATAAAGACACAACTGAGATTGACAAATCGCTGGATACATGGTACAATGAAGTAACAACAGCAATGCAAAACAATATCCCAAAAACAACATACCGTACATTACCACATGCACAATTAACACATGAAGAGAAAATGATCCAAACTAGATTCACCAATCTATATGAATACACCAAAACACACGGGTGGAACAATGACATCAGAATATGATACAGGAATCTAAAAGAAGAACTGAAAGAAATAAGTAAAAACAAACACAATGAAACATGGAACAAGCTGATTCAGGACACACAAGCAGATCACAGAAACCCAAAAGCATTCTGGAAAAAAATTAAAAACCTAATGGGAACTAATTCGGAAGAAACGAGTTATATAAAGGACAAAAACGGTAGAAAGGCAACAGAACCACACGAAAAAGAACCAATATTTAGAGAATTCTGGAAAAACATATTCACAATCAACGACGAAGACAATAGAAGCTTCTGCCAAGAAACGGAACTGGCAACTAGAACATATTTGAACCAGAACACAGAGAAATGGAAACCCACTGTAAAAATTATCCTCAATTCTTTAAACATCAACAACCCAATAATTGCTCCTCTAACTCAAAATGATATTGTAAAAACAATAGCAAGTTTCAAGAATAAAGCACCTGGCATAAGCCAAATTAATAAAATCGTACTACAAAACATTCCTCAGACTATGATCGAACAGCTCAAGAATATATACAATGCCTCACTTGCAACTGGCTTTTTCCCTACCAAATTTAAATTAGCCAAAATCAGACTCATCCCGAAAGCAGGAAAGAACCATACTCAAGCAGAAAACTACAGACCTATCTCACTACTGGAAACACCCGGTAAAATATTGGAAAAAATAATTAACCACAGACTCAGAAATTTTCTAGACCAAGAAAACAAATATAACCCGAGACAGCACGGCTTTCGAAAAAACCGAGGAACCAATACAGCAATAGCACTAATATACGAATCAATCGCAAATGCTGCAAGTAACAAAGAACAATGTAATATAATTCTAAGAGATGTTTCAAAAGCATTTGATAAAGTCTGGCATGAAGGACTGAAGTATAAAATAATCAAATTGGACATGCCTACCAACATCACAGCACTACTATGTAATTTCTTAGATAACAGAAAGGCCAAATTAATCATTGACAACCATCTAGGACAAACCTTCAACCTTTATAGCGGAGTTCCCCAAGGCAGCAATATATCACCAACGTTATACACTGTATATACGGCAGATATGCCGCAACCACGTAATCAGAATATATAGCATACGCAGATGATGTAACACAGATAATCAGGTACCCGGGAAAATCCAAACAAATGATGGCCATTAGAACATGCAGAGAAATAGAGAAAATAAACAACTATGAACGAAAATGGAAGATAAAAACCAATGTCCAAAAACTCCAAATAATTCACATCGCAAAAACGAACCCATGCCCTATTATTATTGTTAGGTTCTGAATAATAAGTTCTATATACAGGAGAGAACACAAACACCTGTATAGTTTTGTAGGTTCGGTTTACTGGATAAGAGTATGTACACAAAGGGGAGCAGCACTCTCCCCGGCTAGGCTCCTGCTGGTCAACTGCCATAGACGACGTATGGCAAGTGATACATTAGCAGCTTCCATACGTCGCCAGGCACATTAATTAAGCATGTGGGATATGGTAATAACATTGCCACACGCTGCTAGCTAGGCTGAATAAATAATATATTAATGGAGCACATACATAATATACATACATAATATATAATCCAGCATACATAATATACATACACCTCCCTCCCCCCCATACGCTCATAGCAAAGTCTTGAGCGAACCTTTTCTTTTGGATCCGTTCTGAGCGTCGAGGGACTTCATCACTGGAAAGGGTATGGGACTCAACACCGGTGGCGGGGCCAGCAGAAGGCGGAGAAAACGGCGGTTCCTCCACCACACACGACCACTGGGTAACCGCACCTGGTAGTCCCGTGACCTGCCGAGACCCATGACTACGCCTACTTTGTCCCAACGTAGGGAGGTCGGGTCCTGAACACGGACTTGGGTGCCGACACTCAACCTGGGGAGAGAGCGGGCGTGGTCGTTGTAGTGGGCGACGACGTCCTGAACACGTTCGGCAGCTCGGCGATCACAATCCTCTGTCTTGGCCTGCCACTCCTTGGAGAAGGATTGAGGGTGAGCAGGGACACAAGAACGAAGGGGGCGTCCATACAAAACCTGGGCAGGGGAGCGTCCGGTGTAGTTAGGTGTGTTGCGGAGTTCAAGAAGACCCCTGTCGAAGGCCTCGCAGTCAATGTTCCCAGAAGGGGCCACCTTAAGGATGAGGTGCTTCAGGGATTTGACAGCAGCCTCAGCGTGGCCGTTGGACTGCGGGTAATGGGGCGATGACAACACATGCCGGACTCCCCATCGGTCAAGGAACGCAGCAAAGTCCCGGCTTGTGAACTGAGGCCCTCCGTCGGTTCGCAGGCGTACAGGGACGCCCACGTCACGGAAGTAGTGGCGGAACTTGCTGATGGTGGCGGCAGACGTCGTGTCATTACCGCACTTGATGACAACCGGCCAACCAGAGAGACGGTCGACGATAACGAGGAAGGACTTTCCTGACACACAGAAAAAGTTGGCCGACACAGACTCAAAGGGGCGGGTGGGGTTGTCGTCACTCATGAAGGGTTCCTGCTGCTGGCTGGGTTGTAATACTTGGCAGGGCTCACACGCACGGACAACATTGGAGATGTCGGAGTTGATGCCGGGCCAGAACACAGTCTGTCGTGCACGTCGTTTGGTGGCCTCAGCTCCACGGTGACTGTCGTGAAGGCGAGCCAAGGCGTGGGGACGTGATGCAGCAGGGACAACTACACGTGCTCCGTACAGAACAAGGTCTCCATCACAGTAGAGTTCATCGCGGAGTTTCCAATACGGGAGCAGGGTGTTGTGAAGATCGTAGCGGTTGCTAGGAAATCCATTCCTCACACACTCGACGAGTCGGACATAGGAAGGGTCATCTCGGGCCGCTGTTCGAAGGTCCTCCATTGCCTTGTCGTCATCTGGTGACAGGTCCGAACGAAGGGATTGGACGGCATGGAGAGTGACCACAGTCCTGACAGAGAGAGCGAGGTCGGCGTCGAGCACATGATCTTCTGGAGTAGGGCGGCTGACAGGAGAGCGGGATAAGGCATCAGGGATGCAGAGCTCCTTGCCAGCACGCCACACTGCAGTGAAGATGTACGCCGAGAGCTTCTCTTTCAGACGCTGGAGGCGAGGGTTCTCAACGGCATCTAGCGTGTAGTGGTTGAGGATCGGGACAAGCGGGCGATGGTCGGTCACTAGGTGAAAGTGTTGCAGGCCTATGAGGTAAAACCTGCACTTGGACATCGCCCAAACCACAGCCAACAGCTCCAACTCAATAGTGGCGTAGCGCGTCTCAGTGTCAGAGAGGAAACGCGAGCCACACTGGACGAGCCGGAACTGCCCTCCACCATGATCCTGCAGTAGGGCGTATCCCACGCCATACAAGCGTGAGGCATCTGTCTGCAGAACTGTCGGCAAGGCTGGGTCAAACGTGGCGAGGACAGGTGGACGAGACAGGGCCTGTTTCACTTGCTGGAAGGCCTTGTCGTGGTCGGGGGTCCACAGGAATGTCCTCTTGGGGCTCATCAGGGGGCGAAGTGGTTGAGCAGCTGCGGAGATGTCCGACGAAAACTCTGCTAACTGGTTGACGAGACCGATGAAGGACCTCAAGTCGGTCAGGTTAGCAGGGGTGGGAAAATCCGTAATGGCGCGGACCTTTTCCGGGTCAGCTGCGATACCATTCCCTGAGAGGGTGTACCCACAACAGTCAACTGAAGAGCTGGCCAGAACAAACTTGTCGGCATTTAGGGAAATGCCGTGCTTCCGGCACCTGTTGAGTACCTCGTAGATACGGCAGAGGTGATCCATGTAATCCTCATCGTACACGAGTACGTCGTCGACCACTTTCACGCAGTTTGCGAGACCTTGTAGAGCCATATCACCTCGAAGACAGAAAGCGTCTCCTGTAGCGGCGAATCCCATGGGGCCACGGCAATAACTGTAACGTCCATGCGGGGTGATGAAAGTTGTGAGTGGTCGGTCTTCTTCGGCAAGCTCTATCTGCCAGTATCCACATAGGGCGTCCATCGTCGTGAAGAAACGCGCCTTCGGGTTCACACTGCGTATAGCTGCAAAGGGCGTGGGAGAAGGGTGCGCAGGACGAGACACCTGGTTGTTGAGCTTGGAAAGGTCAGTGGTGATCCGAACACCACCTTTAGGTTTTTCGACGACAACCATCGGGTGACACCATGGAGACGGGTCATCGCCGGTTGGTACAATAATTTCTTGGGCGACCATGGAGTCCAGCTCGTTTTTGACCGCCTCGCGGAAGGCCAGGGGAACCAGTCGAGGGGTGTAAATAGCGAATGGCTTCGCGTCGTCCCTCAGGTGGATCCTCATGGGGGGACGTGCCATCTTCTTGAGAGGCTTGGATTCCAGAGCGGACTTGGTCACCAGAACGTCGCTGAATTCCTTCAGGAAGTACTTCCGAGCATCCGAAGGAGAGGTGTCACTGGCAAGAGGCAGGGGTAGGGCGGCAGCAGGGTCGTTGCTGATCCCTTTTTGCACCCTGTTGGCGTGTTTTACCTCAAGAATAGGTTTGGGGAAGTCCTGGGAGATGATGGCCAACAATGTCTGTAGGACAGCAAAGGAGTCTGGACACCGTTATGCACATCAATCCAGGCTTGACACGACCTGTTGCCAAAGGTGACTTGTGCTTGGAGTGAACCCAGGGCCGGGGTCATCTGTGAACCATCTGCCATAAAGCGGAGATCCTTGGGGGGCGGTCCTAGATCACTTGGAGAGAGCCCCAAGCATTGCAAATGCTGGGGACCGATGACTGTAGCATCAGCGCCGGTGTCGGGCAACATCTGAAGACGGGATGACACACCGCCGTAGGTCACAATGACACTGATGTACTGGGGGACTTTGGTCCTGGGACGCTGGGGGGAGCACACATTCCTAATGTGGCTCGAGCGTTGTCAAGAGTCGTCGTGCCTCTGATTGGAAGACTGTGGGCGGCCCTCTCTGGTGGAAGGGGGCTGAAGCTTCCGCCGACGCGGTCCTTTGGGTTTGTTGGAAGGGCAACACTTGTCATAGTGGCCCAGACGACCACACACATTGCACTGGACGCGTTTGGCTGGGCACCGTACTATGAGTGACCAGTGGCCCTTACGGTCACAACTGTTGCAGGTAGACTGAGCAGCTGGACACACCTGTGTTCCGTGCTGCTTACCACAGTTGTTGCAAAATATACCGGGCGTGGACGTGGTGGGCGAAGGCGTAGGAACAGACTTCTTGTCCTTCTTGTACCGGGACACAGCGCGTACAGCTGTAGGGGGAGCACGGATGGCAGAGGTGGCACACCTGGCAGCCTCATAGGAGCGACATATCGTCAACACATCCTTAAGAGAAGAGGAAGAGTCGAGGGAGGTGAGGCGTTGGACAAGTTCCTCGTCCTTAACACCCATCAGGATCACCTGCTTCAACTGGGTCTCCTCGCACTGCTGGTGGTGGCCTGGACATATATCTACCTCTTCCGAGGCTCTCTTAAGACGTACGTAAAAGGCATCAAAAGACTCACCCTCCATCTGTCTGCAGCTAAACAATTCCCTCCTGCGCAGAGCTTCATTCTGCTGTCCTTTGATGTGCCATTGTAGAACGTCCAGTACCTCCTCTACAGACAGCGAAGAGGTTGGGGGTACCTGCAACGTATGTTCCAAGACACGCTGAATTTCCAAGGACAGGCACATACGCAGCTGGATGAGTTGTTTAGGCTGTGACAAACTCTGGAGATCCACCATTGTAGAATAATCAGTCCACCGTCGCCGCCATTCACGAAAAGTCTGGAAATTCACATCAGGCTTCAAGATGGGTGGTGTTTGAGCTGCTGCTTTAGGTGGGGCTGGGGGGTGTGAAGGAAGCATGGATGAGGTATCTGAACCAGTCAGTACCGAGGCAGTGTTAGAGCCAGGGGCTTGGTTAACAGTGAGGCGAGATATCAAGGCTTCAAACCGTTCACTGTCTTCCAATCTCCGTTGGTTGTCTCGTTCTGCCTCTGCTTGCCTTCTGTGCTCATCCGCCAAACGTCTGTGAGCTTCATCCTCGCGTTTCTCATCTCTCATAAACTTCAGTAAAGCAATTATCTCTGGAGACAACGCTGAATATTGAGGTGAGGGACTGCGCGATGTGGGGGCTGGAGCGTCGTGGCCGGCCTGGTCATCCATCTCTGCGGGGCTATCATCCGCCTGACTCATCCAGACGCTGGGTCCACGGCTACGTAAGGCATGAGACATAACTACTTCATCTGTGTACTATGTCTTAAATCAGTGTTGACCGGTCAGCCCGTCGTATCAACAAGATTTCAGACAAAAAATTAATTAAATACACAGATAAGTAGGTTATATATATAAAATATATATAAAGAAGCCGCGCGTTCAGCGAGTGTTAGTTCGTGTATGTGTGTGTGTCCCGGGCGGTGAGAGCGGTCTCCTCGAGCTGTGAAGGGGTGTGGAGACGACGCTGTGAGGGGGTGGAGGGAGAGGCGGCGACTCAGTCAGTCGCCAGTTGCCCTCTGGACGCGGTCAGAGGAGGGTGCACTGAACTCTACTCCCCCACAAATGCCCAGAACATGCAGTATACCTTGGGAATCCTTTAGAACAAGGTCACACATGAATGGCACGAAACACACAATGCACTAAACACTTCACAGAAAATCACTGACACTGCTCAAAGTTGCTGAATTTCTTCGAGGAGGGATGACGCGCGGGAGTTGACCCAAGGCGGGAGGAGTCCATCCGGCTTTCCACAGACTTTGCACTATCACTCGTAATTATCCAGTAAGATCGGTTCACTGCGCCATGTTAGGTTCTGAATAATAAGTTCTATATACAGGAGAGAACACAAACACCTGTATAGTTTTGTAGGTTCGGTTTACTGGATAAGAGTATGTACACAAAGGGGAGCAGCACTCTCCCCGGCTAGGCTCCTGCTGGTCAACTGCCATAGACGACGTATGGCAAGTGATACATTAGCAGCTTCCATACGTCGCCAGGCACATTAATTAAGCATGTGGGATATGGTAATAACATTGCCACACGCTGCTAGCTAGGCTGAATAAATAATACATAAATGGAGCACATACATAATATACATACATAATATATAATCCAGCATACATAATATACATACAATTATCAACAATCAACAAATACCATATGTTGCCAAGGGAAAAACATTAGGACTCAAGATATCCAGAAGCGGAATAATCCCTCACATCAATGAAAGAATAGCTATGGCAAGATCACAACTTACAAAGCTCAGAAGATTCCGCCAATTGGACACCAACACGCAATTGCACCTATACAAAGCACTGATCAGACCACACTTAGAATACCCTCCGATACCTCTGAACACAATCGCAAGAACTAACCAACTTAAATATCAAGCAGTGCAAAATATAGCCCTCAGAAGAGCGGCAAAACACCAACCACCATACACACAAACAGTACAAGACATACACACAGAACACGGCATAGACCCACTCAACATCAGAATACACAATCAAGCAAATGCAATATGGGAAAAAATCCAGCAAGAACAGGATCCCATACTAAACAAATTAATCGAGGAAAACAACAATACATCACACAGATGGTGGCCTAGAAGCAGGAAAAATGATAATGAAGAACCAGAGCCTCTATATACACAATAACAACAAAATCACTACAACAAAAAATAACAACAAATAAGAACCAAAAGATGGGCACAACTCTCCAGTCACACAAGGACCTGGAGGGATCCCACAAATAAACAAAGACCTAAATAGTTCAAAAAAAAAAAAAAAAAAAAAAAAAAAAAAAAAAAAAAAAAATGAGAATCATCCCTACAGTGCCACAAGGACCTGGAGGGACCCCCCCTACCCTAAGATAATATGCCCCAAGGACAACTCTGAATAACTTAGCTTAGCTTGGCTGAGTATCGGCCTTCCCTAACCTTCCCATGAACCTCTAATGCAGCACAGTTACGGAAGACAAAAAACCCGTCTCCACAAGGTGGATAGCCCACCTGCTGTTAACCTTCTCCTTTACTTCCCACTTCTGAACTTTACCTTGTACTTTTACCCTTCTCCCACTCCTAGAGCTACTGCTCTCTTCTCTCCGTACAACCAACCCAACCAACACACTTCACACATCGCTCCTGAACTAAGAAGACCTCTCAACAAGACCTCCTGCTGGACCCGGAACTGTGAAGACCACCCTCTCCCTTGTGCCATTGTTGGCCATCTTCCCGGACCGGACCACCCACGACTGTCATCGTCCACAACAACTCACGAGCGTTTTCGGTTTATCGAGCATTAGCTTTCCCTCCCCACTGGTGGTGTGAGTGACCCACACTCCAGCTGGAGAGCAGCTATAGCGCGATATTCCCGACGTGGTTTGAGCTCTTTTCCTTCTACTGCTATTTTTCCTTTTTCGCTCTGGCCTAAGGACCTGCACCCTCAAAAAGTGTATTCGTCCTGCGGTCCCCCCTGTAACTGTTCACCTCCCTCCCAGGAGATTGTGAACACGAAAGGGGGTTGGAGCAAACCCCATCCCAGCCGAGTCTTTCCAGGAAACCTGTGATCGTGCGGTTCCACCTGGAAAGAGGGTAGCAATCCTTATCCTTCCCCAATAGGCACACTTAGCTCACGTCTATAAGTGAGCAGTCACATACACTAGGAAGTAGGCTTCCCCAACGGGGCTCCGGGAGAGAAGCTCAGGAACCACTCTACGACCACCAGCCAGTGGGGAGTGCTGAAATTCCTCTGCTACTTACTCAACCGGAATAGGTAGGATTTAATTTAAAAAAAAAAAAAAAAAAAAAAAACGGTTATGGAGCGCGTACGCTCTCCTAACCGCGACCCCCGCCTGAACCGCCAACCTGACGACCCGAACCACGACAGTCTCCGCACAGAGAAAGCGGACCAGTTACGCGCCTTCAATGAAGCCCTGAAAAGCAGGAACACTGCCACCACCTCCAACAACTCCACCACCACTGCTACCGCCACTGAGGACAACTGGACGAAGGTAGAAAACAAAAAACGCCGACGTGCCTTTTCGGGAAACGAATGCCGTCAAGCAGCCCAAAAGGCACCCATCACCACCACCAGCTCACCTCCAACGACACTGCCAAAATTCCGGATCACGAAAACGGACACAAAAACAACATATGCCGCCATCACAGAGATGGAAAAGCTAAATCCACTGGCCAAGTTCTCAGTGCGGCCCAACCTAAAGGGGGAGATGATTATTCACCCCAAAGACAAGGACTCCGCCACCACCCTCGACACTTACCTGCAAAACACCACCACCGTTGCATCAACCAAGCTGGACCCCGCCCAGAAACTGATGAAGTCGGTAGTCCTCCGGTACCCAAAGGAACTACCCCTCGAACCCCTGGAGAACCACCCGAAGATCCTAAAAGCCGAGAGATGCTCTCCCCTGTCCGACAAGACGGCCACCACAAAACAAGTACTCATAACGCACTACGGTTCACCCCCCAGCACCATAGACCTCAAAACCTGGGGGATCTACGAAGTGAGGCCCTTCGTCCCAGAGCCCCTGCGGTGCTTCAGATGCCAGAAATACGGGCACCATCAGACAAGGTGTACGTACAAGGAAATCTGCGCAGTCTGCGCACAGAAGCACGGCACACACTCCTGCCTCACCAAGTTGAAAAATGGAGAAAAAATTGTCCCCAAGTGTGCCAACTGCGGGGGCAAACACCACGCCTGGAATCCTGGATGCTCCGAGAGAACAAAGAGGGTCCAGGTAAACCGACCAGCAGCAAGACCGGCCCCCACCGCCTGCACACCAGCCCCACCAGGTACCTTCGTGTGGGGAACCCAAAGGCCAAAACAACAAAGCCAACCTCCTCAGCCGGTCAACACCCAAAGTGCAGCCCAGTTTCCTGGCCTCACTACGGTCACACCACAGTCACCCAAGCAGCAGACAACGACAACCACGAAAAAGACAAAAGAAGCACACACCAAGGCACCAGAAGGAATGATACACGTATCAGACCTAGCCAAGGTACGGACAACCTTCGTGGAGGGCCTAGCCGGACTACTGGGCCACAAGATCCAACCCACACAGCTCCAAATACTCATGGGGAGCGTCCTCGGGCAAGTCGCCACAACTCCAGCCACCTCAGTGGAGGAAGCCACGCCGGTCCTCACACGAGTGACAGCCGTGGTACACTCTACACCGAAGAAGGCCACCACAGAACCCAAGATACCGACAGCTCCCAGAAAGAAATTGGACGTTTCAACTCCCCTGAACCGAACCACGGCCCAGAAGGCAAAAACCACAGAACACGAAGATATGAACCTGATCCAGTTGGAATCGAACTTGGACATCTCCATCGAGGACCACCAGAAGTCCCCGATGAAACAGTGGTGGAAAACATCAGCACCCTGAACATCCTAACTGGAATGCTCAGGGCATCAAAAACAAGAAACACCTCCTACAAGAAGCAGCCGCCAAGGACAAGCTGGACATCATACTTCTACAAGAAACACTTCTACAAGAACACCACTGTTTCAAATTCAGTGGTTACAAGACATACAGGAGGCATTTCACGCAGGCGTCAACAAGAGGATGTATGATCCTGGTCAAGTCAAGCATACCCTCCGCCGATGTCACGCAGCAATTCCCATGTGGGGGAAAACATCGAGACACAGGCCGTCAAAGTAACCCTCCAAGAACGGGAATTAACTGTTCACAACATCTACAAGAACCCAAGGGGCTCACTGGAGGTGACTCAATTATTTGCTTCGGCCGCTGACCACGCCACACTCATAGGAGGGGATTTCAACGCACATCATCCCTTCCTAAGCTCGGTAAGCCCCACAAGTGAAGACGGCCTACACCTATACACCACCTTTCGAGACACCCGAGATCTGCCTCCTGAACACCGGAGAGCCCACCCACACTAGGGGAGGAAGGCTAGATCTAACCTTCGTCTCCAGTGCACTGCAGCCTTCGGCCTCCTGGCAGATACACCCCACACTGACCAGCGACCACTTCGCCACCCTAACAACGCTGAAGGTGAACAAACTCCCCACTCCACCCCCCCCCCCCCCCGAGATGGAGATACAATACCCAAAAGGCAGACTGGGGACTCTTTAAGAAACACCTGGCTAAGTGGCGCGAAAAATCACAGCCGGCCGGCGCAGCACCCGTGGATGAGACAACCCTCCACCACCAATTGGTCGAGGTGTTTCACCAAGCGGCAGAAGAGGCTATCCCAAAAACAAAACCCACATCAAGACAGTACAATGATTACCGGTACTACTGTCCCAGGGTGAAAGAACTCAACCACAGAGTGAACATGGCCCGAAGAAACTACAGGAGACATCCCACGGACACAAACAGACATCTCCTGCAAGTCATAGTTAAGGATACCAGGGAAGAGAAGGAAGAAATAAAAAACGTAAGCTGGCTCAAGTGGTGCTCCGAAGTGAACGAGCACACCTCCCTTGGCAAGATGTGGGCCCAGATCCGAAGGGCATCTGGGAAGGCAACACCACCACCACCAACCCATCCCAACCCAGAAGAGGAAGCCGAGAGACTTGCAAAACTGTTCTCTGACCAAGCAGCAACGAAAAACCTCCCGAGACAGGCGGAGGAGACACAACGGCGTCTGCGACAGGTCAGACTGCAGATGATCGAAGAGGCCTGCAACAGTGAAGATGACACTGACAGACCTTTCAACCAGCAAGAACTCCAGAAGTCGCTAAAACGAAGCAAGGACACAGCACCAGGGGCCGACAGGATAACCTACACCATGCTTTCTCATGCCGGTACAGCCGGACACGAGGCTCTGCTACAATTCATCAATGCTTCGTGGACAGCACAGAGACTTCCACCGGAATGGAAGAAGGCAGATATACAGCCCATTCCGAAGCCCAGAGAACCAGACAAACCGAGGCCCATCTCCCTTCTCAGCTGCATAGCGAAGACGGGAGAAGAATGGCTCTCAACCGACTCAAGTGGAAAGTAGGCAGCCCACACCCTCTCATCTTTGCTTACACCGAGAACACCGGCACAGGCAACAACATCGCCGAGATACTCAGCACAGTGGACTACAAACCAGCTCTGGTGGTCTTCCTCGACCTTGAGAAGGCCTTCGAACTAGCAAATCCACTGGCCATTACAACGACGCTCGCCGAAAAAGGCGTCAAAGGAAGGTTGCTGGGGTGGATCCAGAACTACCTCACACAGAGAGAAGCAAGAGTACGCTTTCAGGGAGCAACCTCAAGCTACAGGGTCCATGAAAACGGAACCCCACAAGGAGGCATCCTCAGTCCAATGCTGTTCAATGTCCTGATGGAAAATCTTGTCAAACTTCCTTTCAGACAAACAGCCAAGCTCCTATGCTATGCAGACGACTTACAGCTTATAGTAAAAGGATCAAACAGACTAGCCAACACGCAACACGCACTCCAACTTATAGAAGAGGAGTGCAACAGACTTGGACTCAAGATAAATCCAGCCAAGTCGAAAGCGATGGCCATCTGCACAGACACACAAGACAAGATGCTCTCCATACGAAACACGCCGGTAGTCTGGACCAACGCCCACCAGTGTCTTGGAATCTGGTTTGACCAGAAACTCACCTTCAAGCCGCAACTCGAGTATCCCAGGCACAGGACGAAGAGCAGACACAATATAATGAGGTCGCTCACCAGCAAATCCGCAGGAGCAAACCTTCATGTGCTCAAAGCCCACTACACGGCCGCCATCAGATCGCTGGTAGATTACAGTGCTCCAGCACTCATTGGACTGAGAGAAGACCAAATAGCTAAGCTAGAAGTCATCCAAAATAATGCTCTCAGGACCATGCTCGGAGCACCCATGTGGACCAGAATTTGCAATTTGCAAATGGAAACCGAACTACCACCCCTGGCAGTACGAGTCAAGCAGGTGACAGCCGGTCTCCTCGCCAAAATCTGTAGAGCAGACAAGCCCACAGTTGCCAAAATTCAAATCAGTGCCTCCCTCCACCTCGACCACAGAGTGCGAGGGGCCACCTGGTCGCACGAGGCAAGCGAGGTCACCCGACACCTGCAAGCAGAAACACTCGTCAAGAACAACCAAGACACACGAGACAATGGTTACGTTGTTCCTCCACCATGGAGCCCTCCACCAACCTCAATCAAAATTACCGACCTAGGCGATAGTAAAGCCAACCTCCAGAAGGAGGACCTCAAAAAAATAACTCTCGAAGCCATAGCCACCGAGACACCGGCTGATGCAGCATCATACTTCACAGACGGCTCGGTGGACCCAACACATCATAGATCCGGAGCGGCCTTCTACACCCAAGGTCAAACCCTCCGATGGAGACTTTCCAATGACTGCTCCAACCTACAAACAGAGCTGGTAGCAATCTCAAAGGCCCTACACCACGCTGCAACACAACACAACAAGTCCATCATAATTCACACGGACTCGAAATCGGCCATGCAGGCGCTGCAACACAGTCAACCAAGAGACAACGTCCACATCATCACCTCGATCCTCGCACAGCTACAGGAATTCCAAAGCCAAAACCGCCTAGTCGTCTTACACTGGATTCCCAGTCATGTAGGGATCGGAGGAAACGACGTGGCAGACGAAGCAGCCAAGGCAGCTACACGTTCTAGTAGCGTACACATCCTAGTTCCAGCAAGCGTGCAACAGATCAAGAATCACCTCAGAAAGACTAGCAAGCTCCACATCAAAAAGAGCTTCCTTCACGCATTCAACGCTGGTTCCCAAACAGCCAAATGGTACCTGGCAGCCACAAAAGGGGAGCCACCTTTCGCTGACAAGAAAACTCCAAGACAAACCCAAGTCAGCCTTCACCGACTACGACTAGGGTACAAGTGCTCCTGGCAGATGATCGGAAATGACGTCATGGAATGCACCTACTGTCAGGAGCCAGCAGCCAACCCACTTGAACACTATCTCCTCGACTGCGAGGTCACACAAAGCCTCCGAAACAGAACTCAAATCTCCCAAGAAACACACACAACACCAGCGGCCACTCTAACCCGAAAGGCCCAAACAGACCACATTCACCACCTACTCCGGGTCATCACACGATACCCACCACCCAGATAGCTTAGAAAGTATCCTCTCCCAGCAAGTGCGGACCCCAGTTCGGGGGGCGCGCCACTCCGAAACTGACCACGTCCAAGAGTGGGGGTTGGTGGTAAGCGTCCACTGATCGGGGGTCCGCTCACACTTGCAACCTGCAGTATCCCTCCAATCTGCAGGTGGGACCACCTCCAATCCCAATCCGGTCTGGCTGCTCCTGGAGTTCCAGCCGGAACCACCAAACGGGCCGCCTATAGGCAAAGGCCCGTGTCGGACTACGGTCCGACAATCTCAACAACAACACAACACCACCCAACATCACGCGGCTGACATGACTAAAGACACAAAAACATTTTGGACTTCCATAAACAAGATGATGGGGCACAACAAGCAAAAAAACACCATACATTAAAGACCAAAATGGAACAAAACTGCACGAGGAAAATGAACAAGAGCCAGCATTCAAAACGGAATGGGTAAAAGTTTTTAAAATATCAGATGAGGAAAATGAAGATTTTGAGAGTGAACACGAAGAAAGGATAGAAGACGAAATGGGAAGACACATACATAGAATCACCCCAAAGCAATATGTAGACTATAACTTATTACCTAATAATCAAATAATAACCATGGGAGAAATGATGCACTGTCTGAGGAAGTTTAAGGAAAAAGTCCCCTGGGCTCACAGGTATTACACGAAATATGATCATGAAGCTACCTGAAAACATCTTAAAAACACTATTAAACATTTATAACGCATGCTTAATAACCGGTTACTTTCCAGACAAACTAAAATATGCTAAAATGATATTTATTCCCAAGGAGGGTAAGGACAATAAGGAAATATTAAACTACAGGCCAATATCTTTATTAGAAATTACCGGGAAACTATTGGAAACAATTTTAAATTCAAGACTTATAACCTTTTTAACACAACATGGGATAACTAACAATAGACAACATGGATTTATGCCCAATAGAAATACCCTAACTGCAATAGCTACAATAACGAAAATAATTGCAATAGAAAAAAGCAAGGGGAACCAGATCAATATAATTTTAAGGGACGTTTCTAAGGCTTTTGATAAAGTTTGGCATTTAGGCTTAAAATATAAAATATTAAAACTGGGACTTATCGAATAATTGCTAAGAATATTGTGTAACTATTTAGATGATAGGAGAGCACAAATTCAAATTGGAAACTTTATGGGAACCATGTTTAATCTTGAGAGTGGAGTACCTCAAGGAGGATGCCTTTCTCCAACACTATATACAATTTATACCTCAGACACACCTCAACCTACCCCCTTTAGCGAATATGTAATGTTTGCTGATGATATTTCTCAAATAGTATCATACCCAGGAAAATCAACCCAATTTATGGCACTCTACACGGTAAGAGCGATAAAAAATATAAATGATTTTGAGAAAAAATGGAAAATCAGGACAAATAAGAACAAATTCAAGATAATACCAATAGCCAAGATCAAAACAAGTCCAGTAATAGTCGACCAGGAACTATACCCATACGACACTGAAGGCAGGATGCTTGGACTAAAACTAACAAAAAGAGGATATATAACATACTTAAAAGATAAAGAACGACAGGCAAGAATAAGATTATCAAAAATAAAACGCTTTAAGAACCTTAGCATTAATAACAAAAGAAAGATTTATATTGCCCTTGTCAAATCAATTATGGACTACCCACCCATCCCATTGAACACTCTTAGTAAAACGAGCATTAAAAGGTTACAAACAGTACAAAATATAGCCCTCAGATTTATATATAGCATAAAATATACAGACCACATCAATAATGAACAGCTACACAAGAGATCAAACCTCTTAGCAATCAATGTAGAAATACACAACAAAGCTGCAAATATTTGGAAAAAAGTGACTGAACTTAACACAGAAACATATCAAAACTGGATAAATAATATAGACAACGAAGAATTCCAAGAACACAGTTGGTTTAAATCAGCCAGGAAAAAAGTAATCGAACCATCTTCTGCCCCAATATACACATAAAACATTAATAGAGAAAATAAAAGATGAGAGTGACCTACCAGCTCCATTAAGAACCTGGCAGGCCTCTCCATACAGTGTACCTTTAGACTAACACAACTAACACTTAACTAACACCTTAGCAAAAAAAAAAAAAAAAAAAAAAAAAAAAAAAAAAATGTGACTACCTTCCCAGTTACACAGGGACCTGGGCGGGCTCACTAACTCCAACAATAATAAAAAATAATAATAATAAGCAGCACTATATAAATAAACCAATATTAATACAAAGGTCTGACGACCCAAGGGAGCAGAACAAAGATAAAACACCAATAGGAAAGATGAAGCGATCTGGTTGAGCCCAGATTCTTTCTACTCCTACTGTATTTCAGTTTCACCACTTTTCCTTCAACCCCTAATAATCTTCTTTCACCTCATAACTAAAGACTCCGTACCGTACCAACATCACGAGCTTAAAAATATATACAATGCCTCACTTGCAACTGGCTTCTTCCCTTCCAAAATTAAAATAGACAAAATCAGACTCATCCCGAAAGCAGGAAAGAACCATACCCAAGCAGAGAACTGCAGACCTATCTCACTACTGGAAACACCCGGTAAAATATTGGAAAAAATAGTCAAACACAGACTCAGAAATTTTCTAGACCAAGAAAACAAATATAACCCGAGACAGTACGGCTTTCGGAAAAATCGAGGAACCAACACAGCAATAGCACTAATATACGAATCAATTGCAAATGCTGCAAGCAACAGAGACCAATGCAATATAATTCTAAGAGATGTGTCAAAAGCATTTGATAAAGTCTGGCATGAAGGACATGCCTACCAATATTACAACACTACTATGCAATTTCTTAGACAACAGAAAGGCCAAATTAATCATCGACAACCATCTAGGACAAACTTTCAACCTTCATAGTGGAGTTCCCCAAGGCAGTAATATATCGCCGACATTATACACTGTATACACGGCAGACATGCCGCGACCACGGCAATCAGAATATATAGCATACGCAGATGATGTCACACAGATAGTCAGGTACCCAGGAAAATCCAAACAAATGATGGCCATTAGAACATGCAGAGAAATAGAGAAAATAAACGACTATTAACGAAAATGGAAGATAAAAACCAATGTCCAAAAACTCAAAATAATTCACATCGCAAAAACAAACCCCTACCCTATTATTGTCAACAACCAACAAATACCATATGCTGCCAACGGAAAAATATTAGGACTCAAGATAACCAGAAACGGAATAATCCCCCACATCAATGAAAGAATAGCTATGGCAAAATCACAACTTACAAAGCTCAGAAGATTCCGCCAGGAAGGAAGGATATTCCTTTAACACATAATCAATATTATTTACAGATATTTTGTAAATATTATTGATTATGTGTTAAAGGAATATCCTTCCTTCCTTAGGCTTTAGTAAGCCCCTATATAATATTTATACTGTATATACTTGTCACACTTGCCAGATACTTCTGGTGTCATTGTACAGGGGTACCTAGTGACAGCGCTAGGATCCCGCTTCCTCTATCAAGGAATAAGCAATTGAAATTGAAAATTGAAATTGATTCCGCCAATTAAACACCAACTTGCAATTGCACCTATACAAAGCACTGATCAGACCACACTTAGAATACCCTCCGATACCTCTGAACACAATCGCAAGAACAAATCAACTTAAATTTCAAGCAGTGCAAAATATAGCCCTCAGAAGAGCAGCAAAACTCCAACCACCATACACACAAACAGCACAAGACATACACACAGAACACGGCATAGACCCACTCAACACCAGAATACACACCCAAGCAAATGCAATATGGGAAAAAATCCAGCAAGAACAGGATCCCATACTAAACCAACTAATTGAGGAAAACAACAACACATCGCACAGATGGTGGCCTAGAAGCAGGAAAAATGATAACGAAGAACCAGAGCCTCTATATACACACTAAAAAAGAACAAAAAGATGGGGATCATCCTGCCAGTGCCACAAGGACCTGGAGGGACCACCCCCCCCCCCTATCATAATATGCCTCAAGGAAACATGAAATAAAACAACTTAGCTTAGCTTGGCTGAGACCGGCCTTCCCTAACCGCATGAGTCCTCTAATGCAGCACTGTTGACGGAAGACAAAAAACGCAGTCTCCGCAAGGTGGATAGCCCACCTGCTGTTAACCTCCTCCTCTATTTCCCACTTCTGAACTTTACCTTGTACTGTACCCTTCTTGCACCCTCAGAGCAAATGCTCTCTTCTCTCCGTATCACCGACCGACCAACATCACGGCTCTCCTCTGCAATTTCCTTGACAACAGACAACGCAAACTCACCATCGACAACTACATAGGTAAAAACTTCACCCTCTACAGTGGAATACCCCAAGGCAGCATCATATCACCAACACTATACACCATATATACAGCGGACGTGCCCAAACCAAGAAACTCAGAGTACATTGCATACGCAGACGACGTAACACAAATTATACAATACCCAGGGAAATCCAAACAAATGATGGCAATCAGAACTAGCCGAGAAATAGAAACCATAAACAATTACGAAAGGAAATTGAAAATTAAAACTAGCACATAAAAACTGAAGATAATTCACATAGCTATAACCAGACCTTACCAAATAGGGTGTGTCATAGGAGGGAAGATCAGCTAAAACTAATGGCCCATCACTTTTTTGGTAGATTTTAGTGTATATAAACAGAAAATAATTTCAGTTTCAATATTTTGCAACCTTTTGCTAGGTAAATTTTAGCGTGAAATTTATCGAAAATCTAACGTACAGCTGCATTAGTGCATTACAATTAAATAGTGAACATTGCTTTCTGACTTCATTCTTTAACAACCCAACTAACAATATTTTTTTTCTGTTTCAGATTCTGATGCATTTATAAGTTGATAATATTTGCGATGGCTGCTTGTGCCAGGACGATGAACCAAAAATCCAGCCATCTCAGTCACTATCTTGGGTCTGGGAGAGAGCTCCTGAAGTCGGAGTTGCCTACATTGAGAGATGCTTTGAGATACGGTGTTTTAATCAGGCAAATCAGTGAAAAGAACCAAAGAACTTACACAAACAAAGACATTGCCAGTGATATGACCAAAGCTGTCTTGGCACAGTACACTCTGGCTAACGCTCAGTTCAAGCCTCCAGTCATAACAAGTCAGAAGAAGATTAGTGAGAGACTGCTAGCCAGTTGGGAAAAGGCAAGAGGTATCTCTCTTGGGAGAGGAAAACTTGCAGTTAAGGACAGCTTTGCCAAGCAACTGGACCAGTTATTTGACATAATTACTTGCAAGTGCCCAATTGTTCTCTGTCCTGAGTTTGGATGCGATCGTGACTGTAAATCCGAGGCCCACATCTCCTGTATTTGCAAGCGTGAACTGAAGATTCCTGTGATCGAACTGGCATTTGTTAAAGCACAGAGAGAGAAGACTGGCAGTATAGGGGCTCTCATGATTTCTAGCCAAGATATTCCGGAGTCCAAGAGACAGGAGGCTGCCACAGAGAGACAGAAGAGGAGAAGAGTTGCCGAGGAAAAGAGACTTGAGAAGGCCCAGGGTGAGGTAAAAAAGGCCGATGATTGGAGCCAAGCTGATTCAGAGTTTAATGACTTCCCCATGGCTGATCCGAGCGCTGACCAGGAGAGTGGTGACTTTGTCCCTAACCCAGAAAATAATGATCCCAAACATTCCAGGCATAACATTCGAAATAGGAAAGATATCCCGAGCATAGCTCTGGCCAGCATGCGACACCACACTGGTCTCAGAGAAACTACAGAGATAGCAACAGCTGCCTGGATTGACGGTGGTTTGATAACACCTGATGATGTTCACCTGGTGATAGATCATAACCAAGTAAGGAGAGCTCAGGAGAAACTTGTCAGTAACCTAGAAGAGGAGTTTGATAAGGGGATAAGAGAAAATGGAATCAATTGTTTGTTCTTTGATGGGAGAAGGGATGACACTAAGGTGTTCATGAAAGTTGGACATTCTGACAAGTTGTTCCCTGCCATGGTGAAGGAGGAACACTACTCCTGCTGCAGTGAACCAGGAGGGAAGTATTTGTGGCATTTCACTCCAGAGAAAGATGACATCAGGAAACCAGCTGAGATAGTGGCAGATAACATTGTGAACTGGCTCAGAGAGAGGAACGTAGACCAGACCCCGCAGGCCATTGGAGGGGACAGCACCAACACGAACACAGGGTGGCAAGGGGGGGTCATACAGTGGATAGAGCGGAAGATTGGGAGGAAGCTGGTCTGGATTGTTTGTGACCTCCACACCAACGAGTTGCCACTCAGACATCTGATCCAGGAGCTAGATGGCAAGACTCTTTCAAACAACAGATGGTCTGGTCCTCTTGGCAAGATGCTGGACTCTGCCACTGAGTTAGAAATAAATCCGAGCTTTGAAAATATCACAGTTGGCCCTCCACTCGTTGAGCTTGCACATACTGTCATTGACGACCTGAGTACTGACCAGTACTATGGTTACATGATTTGCAGTGCCATCAAAACTGGGGTCATGCCTGATAGACTTGCTTACCTGCAGATAGGTCCAGTCTCACATTCTAGGTGGCTCACAACGGCTCTCAGGTTCTGCAGAATTTGGGTCGCTCATCATAAACTGAAAGGGAATCAGCTTCACAACCTGAGACTTATTGTCCAATTCATCGTGAGTGTCTACTTGCCAAATTGGTTCAACACCAAGGTCAAGTCATCGTTCTCCGAAGGTCCGAGGCATGTTCTCTTCCAGCTTGAGCTCCTGAGGAGTCAGCCAAGGAAGGTTGTTCAGATTGTGGAGCAGACTGTGAGGAGATCTTCCTGGTATGCTCATCCCGAGGCAGTTCTGCAGACAATGCTCTGCAGTAAGGATGAGGAGGAGAGAAGAGTGGCAGTCAAAAAGATCTTGGATATGAGACTTATGAGAGGATCTGGGTATGACGAATCAGTTGGTGACGATTCCTTCGGGGTCAGGAAGACTCCTGAAGTCAATCTAGGTGCCAAGACCCTCACTGATCTCATAGATCTGGATAACATCCAGGCTGGCAGTGAGCCCCCTATTACCTGCAGCCTCACCAATGTTCAAGTCAGAGCTTTCCTGGACAACCTCATGCATGTCCCTGCCTGGCCCTCGCACACCCAGAGTATAGAGCGTTGTGTACAGCAAGTGAGTGAGGCCAGCAGTCACGTGTACAGCCAGGAGAGGAGGGAAGGCTACATCCGAGCTCAGGTGGTCAGCAGGGAGGTGATGAGTAGAAACAGAAGCAAGAAAGACATGTTCTCTATGGTGTGCAGCAACACCGGGTCGTAGTAGTAAAACCGGTTTTTGTATTTGATGATTTTGTTTTCTAAAGGAATATTAAATTTAATAAATGTGTCAAGATCATTCGTTTCACTATTCTGGATCATTTTCATCCTAATAAATTAACCTGATACATTTGCTTTACTTTAAATAAGCTATTTAGTGGTGTTGGTAAAAGGGTGGGAATACTGAATTTTCATAAGATTTCAAGTTAAAATTTACCTAGCAAAAAATAAAAACTTTTCAAATCTGAAGATATCATATGATTCTGCATATAGAACTATATCATTAATACCATGGGCCGATTTTTCAAACTCAAAAAAAAAATTCGCCTCCGTAAGACACACCCTATTACCCAATCATGGTCAACAATCAAAACATTCCATACGCAGAAAATGGGAAAATCCTCGGCCTCAAAATCACAAGGAGCGGCATACTACCACACATCACAGAAAAAATTGCAAAAGCCAAAGCCCAACTCACTAAACTCAGAAGATTCCGCAAATTAAACACCAATGCACAACTACACCTTTACAAAGCACTAGTCAGACCACACCTGGAATATCCCCCAATTCCACTTAACACTTTATCAAAATCAAATAAACTCAAAATACAAGCAATCCAAAACACAGCCCTCAGAAGAGCAGCAAACTCAGACCACCATATACAAAAAATTCCAGAGCTACACACAGAACATAACCTAACCACAATCAACATCAGAACACATAATCAAGCATTGGCAATATTGGAAAAACTACAAGAACTAGAAGACCCCATATTCCAACAATTAATGCAAGAAGACATTACCAGAACACACAACTGGTGGCTAAAGAGCAAAACATTTGACAACACAGAACCAGAACCAATATACACGAAATAAAAACTAAGAATACTTAAGGGACACGGAGGGCCCCCCTCCCCAAACACCCTAATCTACCTTAGCTTAGATTAGCTTGGCTTCCCTTCCCTTGCTGTAGTGGACATGAACTACTGGCATGGCAGATTTAACCTTGTCCCCTCAAGCTGGACAGCCCACCTGCTATCAATCTCCCTCTTTATTTCCCACTTCCCAACCTTTACCTTCCTTCTATACCGTCTTCCATCTTCCTGAGCCAATAGGCTCTCTTCTCTCCATCCCAACGGATCGGATCGAAGAGGTTTCTACTCAACGCTCTCAAGCAGACAAGACCCCCCCCCCCCCTCTCAACAAGCTCCTCACCTCACAGCAACTCCCTAGCACTGCATTGCACATAAAATATATATATATATATAGAAAACGCCATTGTGAATTTCCCTTCTAACCTCCATCCTTAGTGCGAGATCTCCTACATGTACGTATGTATGTGAGCCTAACAAAGAGGACTGGTCTGTCGCCCTGGTCTGTTCCATGTCACAGAAGTCGCCACGCAAGTCTCAGAAGTCATCACCAACCCTCCAGCTGACAACAAATTCGCAGCTCTACGAGATACTCTAAAGAGGCGACACCAGCGGCCTGGTGCCAGTCTCCTGTAAGACCTATCAAGTCTACCCTTCGGCAACTCAACGCCTGCACGTCTCTGAGACGAGATGCGTAGACTGAACTCCCGCCACACAGACAGGCTCCCGAACACTGTCCTGGGCCAGCTTCACGCCCAGAAGCTCTCCGCAAAAGTTCGCCTCTCCATGTCCTCATTGGACTACTCTACAACCCCGGCGACCTACGCAGCCACGGCAGACACAGTATTCCATGAATACACTTCTATGCGCCATGCTGCCGCGGACAACTCAGCGGCCACACCGTCACTTTCCTCCGATCTTGTCAACCGGATCAACGCTCTTCAGACGAGCAACACCTCACAAGACATGAGGGTCCTGCTACAGTCTCTACACCGCAGGATGGACACCCTCGAGCAGCTCTGCTCCTGTTCCTGCCCCACGCACTGTGTCCTACCAACCCCGACGTCTTCGTCCTGCCTCGGACACCGCCGCCAGCTCCTAGCACAGTGCACCTACCCTCTGCTGGTACCATCAACGCTTCGGTGCTAACGCTAGACGTTGTGAGACTCCCTTCAACAACTCGGAAAACGACATCGACGGGGATTGGTAGACGCCACAACCTCCGTCAATTTAGGCGTCTCACTGCTGCATAACACCGACCACATCTCCGGCAGGAAATTCCTCGTTGACGCAGGGGCATCGGTCAGCATCTTCCCTCCCTCACCGTAAGACACATCAAAGCAACCCTCATATGACCTGTTCGCTGCCAACGGTACCCACATCGCCTCCTACGGCGCACATATCCTCGCCTTAGACCTTGGTCTTCCGAAGACTCTGCACTGGTCCTCCGTGGTGGCAGACTTCTCTCAACCCATCCTTGGCTTCGACTTCCTCACCTTCCACAAACTCGTCGTCGACCCAAGCAACTTCTGCCTCATTCATGAGCCTACAGCACACACAATTCGAGGTATACGAGCCGCAGTCACCGACACTATCACCTGCCTCTCGCCGTCCAACGAGTTCTCCTCCCTGCTCAAGGAGTTTAAGGAAATTTTCTCACTCCGAATCTCTCCACCACCACCTACGCCGGGAATCTTCCACCACATCGAGACTACAGGACCTCCAGTCTTCTTACGCCCTCGCCGCCTTCGTCCTGAGCTCCTGAATGCAGCCAAGGCGGAATTCAACAAACTCCTGCAGGACGGCATCATTTGACCTTCAAAGAGTCCTTGGGCATCTCCTCTTCACATGGTTCCAAAGGCATCATCCAACGATTGGAGGATATGTGGTGACTACAGAGCCCTGAACCTCATCACCAAACCTGACAGGTACCCTGTCCCGCACGTCCAGGACTTCCACCACAAACTCCACAGCAAGACCATATTCTCGAAGATCGACTTGTTGCGTGCCTTCCATCAGATTCCAGTGGCACCTGCAGATATCCAGAAGTATGAACTACGCAATGCAGCTTAGACCTTCCAGAGGTACATGGACCACATGCTGGGCGACCTCGACTTTGTCAGTCTACATAGACGACATTCTCATCTCATCTCCGACGCCTGCCGAGCATCATCACCACCTACAGCTCCTTCTCCAACGCCTGCAGAACAACAACATGAAAGTTCATCCCACCAAGTGCGTCTTCGGAGCCTCCTCCATCGACTTCTTCGGTCACAGTCTCTCGTCGAGCAGCATCCAACCCCTACCACAGAAGGTAACTGCCATCAAGAAGTTCCCCAAACCAGAAACAGCGAAGAAGCTCCAAGAATTCCTCTCATATGGACTCGATAGGCTTTTACAGCATTCACCACTATCAAGCAGCACATCACACGTCTTACCCTGCTGCCTCACAGAGACTACTGCACCGACAACATGCTCCTTTTTGAAAAAACCTAATGAATGCTAACTGGAATCTTGTCTATGCCTCCGATAACCCTAACGTGAACAACTGCAACTTCTCTTCCATCTTCAATGCTTGCTTTGATAAATGCTTCCCGCTCAAGACTAAGTCAGCGAAAACTGTATCCATTTCCAAACCCAATATCACAAGCGAAAGTAAAATAATGATAAAAGAAAAACATAAGCTCCAAAAGAAATTTGCAAAAAGGCCCATAACTTTCGGTGATGCTTACCGAAGTATCGGAAATAGAGTAACTCAAGCAGTTAGAAATGCCAGACGTAGCTATTATACAAATAAGCTCCAGTCAGCATCAGGCGATGGTAAGAAATCCTTGAATGTCATAAATTATATTCATAACAGGAACACTCAGCCTTCGGCCCCCCACTCAGCTTTTATGATAAATGATTCAGTTGTAACGGAACCCTCCCTCATTGCCAACCACTTCAATGAATATTTTATTAATGTTGGCAAAAATCTTGCAGAGAGCATCCCTGATCACCATGAGGAATTTAGAGCTTACCTGCAAAAAAGACAGCAAAATGGGCTGTTCTTATCCCTCGTCACAGCAGATGAATTACTGGCCATAATAAACATGTCCAAAGATGCAGCAGCAGGCGAAGACAATATACCAATGAGCATCATTAAGAAAGTAGCCCACTACCTGTGCTCCTATACATTTGTAACTCTTCCTTCACTAGTGGTGTCTTTCCGGATAAACTGAAAATTGCTAAAGTCACCCAGCATATAAAAAATCTGGGGACAAAGGTCTCTTCAAGAATTACCGCCCCATATCAGTCCTCCCAGCCTTGAGTAAGATACTGGAGAAGCTAGCATGTAGTAGACTAAATTCCTTCTGCACTGCCAATAACATCTTTACAGACTCCCAGTTTGGATTTAGAGCTAGAAGGTCAACTGAGAGTGCTCTGTTATCCTTTACTAATGACATATTAAATTCCTTTGATGACAATCAGTTCACAGTCGGTATATTCTTGGACCTCTCTGAAACCTTCGATACTGTCGACCATACCATCCTCCTTTCAAAGCTTGAACATTACGACGTTAGGGGCCTGTCCCTCAATTGGTTTACCTCATATCTGTCGAACAGGATGCAGTATGTCTGCTATAATAATCACCAATCTGACTCCTCGCCAATCTTGTATGGCGTCCCCCAAGGTTCCATTCTCGGTCCAGTACTGTTTTTGTTGTACATAAACGACATAGTCCGTGCCAGCACACTCATAAAATACAACTTATTTGCAGACGATAGTAATCTCTATGCCAGCAACTCAGACCTCCATTCCTTGATGAGAACTATGAACACTGAATTGACTAAAGTCAGGACCTGGGTAATACGTAATAAACTGACCTTAAACCTTGAGAAAAGCCCACTACTCGATCTTTCATAGAAGGAAAAACTTACCCCCAGACTTGGACCCCCTGTACCTTGGTAATACAGTCCTCAAACGCGAACAAAATACTAAATTCCTTGGAGTTATTGTTGATGAGAAACTTAACTGGAGAAACCACATACAAGCCATTCACAGTAAAATCAATAAACAGTGCGGTATCATGTATCACACTCGACAGTCACTCACTCTCACAGCAATGAAAGAAATATATCAAGATCTTGTTTACCAACACCTAATACACTGTCACACACTATGGGGGGCCTCTGGCTCTTAAAAAACACAATCTCTGGTTACTGCACAAACGAGAGTTGTACAGAGAATGACCTACTTGAAAAAAAAACAGATCAAACAAACGAAAAATTTGCTAAATTTTAAATTTTAAAATTCGAAGATATTAACACTTACTGCTGTGCCCCCTTTGTTTACAAATTTATCAATCACTTGCTTGACAATAATTATTTCCAGTTCCGGAATAATCAGAGATACATCTTTAGGCACCCAGACCTACAAAGACCACCCCCCCCCCCCCCCATGCGCTCCTCTCAGTCCCAGACCACAATAAAATATCACGGTGTGAAGGTGTGGAACAACTTACCCCCACCCATCCGAGCAAAGACTAGGCTCCTTTCCCTTAAATCATCTCTTAAAAAATATCTATTGTCTAAGTATTAATATTTCTTGTAATACCTACTCTATTTACAGTACCTGCTTTTATTGTACCATCAAAACCGTTTTATCTGATATTATCATTTAAATAGATAAGAAGTTACCATTGCAATAAACATAACTGCCAACTAGACATAATCCTGACAGCTCTGTCCTCTTGTTCAACCTTAATACCGTACAACCCATGTTGTACTGCTCCCCCATTATACTTATGTTTTTCAATCCATTGTAATTTGTGTATATATAAATACATAAATAATTAGATTAAAAATATTAATAAGAAATAAATGAAATAAACAATTTTGAAGTGATAACCGTGGTAACATCATGAGATGTTCTTATTACCTCCATGCTATTGTACTATTCCAGATGATACTAAATGTTACATAATACTTCCTTGAGATAAATGTATAGTATATATCAGGTGCCTAAAAGAGAGCTCAGGTTCTTAACTGGCTCAGCCAAGTTAATATTGTTATTATTATCCACTCTGTATCTGTGTTTTTCTGACTAAATAAACTGTTTCAATTCAACTCAATCCCAACGCCCTAACCACTCTCACAACAGACACTTCTTCTACTGCCGTGGGCGCCGTATTACAACAGGAGATCACCGGAACTCTCATGCCCATAGCCTTCTTACAGCAGCTTCAACCACCTCAACTCAAGTACAGCGCCTTCGATCGAGAGTTTCTGGCCATATATCTTGCTGTCAAGCATTTCCAGCACTTCCTCGAGGCCCGTCAGTTCACCATCTTCACTGATCACAAACCCCTATTCCCCGCCTTCGCTTCAGCCTCCCAGACACATACACTTCGTGTTCTTCGCCACTTGGTTACACCTCGGAGTTCACCAGCGACATCCAACACATCAAGGGCAGCCAAAACGAGATCGCCGACACCCTCTCTCGTTGTATATCCAGCATTCTTCCCTCATCTCCACCCATGGATTACAGACAGCAAGCCATACCTCAAGAGAACGACGAAGACCTTACAGCATACAAGACATCTCCCTCAGGTTTCGCCCTCCAGGAACTCCCCATTCCCGTCACGAACATCAAGCTATGGTGCGACATGACCTGTGGGCAGGCTAGACCGTTCGTGCCTCACATCCACCGCCGCGCCATCTTCGACCGCATCCATGGACTCAGCCACCCAGGTGTAAGGGCCTCCCAGCGCCTTCTCATGCAACGTGTCATCTGGCCCGGCATCAAGGCTGATACTCGGAAATAGGCTGCCCAGTGCCTGGCCTGTCAGTCCTCTAAGATACATCGACACACAAAGGCTCCCTTAGAAACCATTCCTGTACACAAAAGACGCTTCTAGGTAGTGCACGTCGACATCGAGGGACCTCTTCCATCATTCTGCGGCAACACCTACATCTTCACCTGCATTGACCGTTTCACCAGGTGGACAGAAGCCATTCCCATGCCTAATGCTACAGCAGAGACAGCCGTCCGCGCCTTCCTGTCTGGTTGGGTCTCCCGTTGCGGTCGTCCCACGGCTGTCATCACTGACCGAGGAGCCCAGGTTTAGTCACAACTCTGGCATAGTCTCCTACAGTTCCTCGGCACTTCCAGGCACCGCACTACTGCTTACCACCCTCAATCCAACGGCATGGTAGAGCAGTTTAATCGGCAGCTGAAGGTCGCCATCAAGGCACAGCACGACCACTACAGCTGGACGGATGCTCAACCCTTAGTGCTCATTGGCGTCCGCGCATCACACAAAGAGGACATGAACTGCAGCCCAGCAGATCTCACCCTAGGCGAGCCCCTTCGCCTACCCGGGGATTTCTCACTAACTCCTGACCTTGACCACTTCATTCCTGCTGCCCGTCACGACCTATTGCAGACACTACGACAAGCAGTTTCTGCATTCAAAGCTACTGCCCCACGCCAGCCTTCCCATCGCCCTGAACACATCCAGTATGTCTTCGTCAGGTGCGGTGCTCACCGCAACCCATTTCAACGCCCCTACGACGGACCCTTCCAGGTTTTTGCACGGCCAGCGAAGTTCCTGACGATCATTCGCAATGGCAGACACGACACCGTCAGCATCGATCGAGTGAAGCCGGTCACCATACCTGATAGGCCCCCAGCCCAGCATTACCCTCAACAAACCACGCCTGCACCAGTCTGCCCACAGTTGCCACTTGCAGCACCACCTTGTCCATAACAGTTCTTTGTGCCCTCCTTTCATTCTCAGGTACCTACTGCTCCTGATGAAGATCATGCACCTAGCCCTGTGGACCCAGACATACCACCCAGCACCCCCAAGGACTGTGTACTTTGCCACCAAAAAAACACCGCATTCTCCCCAGCAAACCATGCCTGCCGCCCCCCACCCCCCCCCCCCCCCCTTCACCTGTCTGGTCACCATTGCCGCCCGCAGCACCCTCTTTTCTCCCTCAGGTACTTACTGCTCCTGACCCTGCCCCTGCATCCGGCCCTATGGACCCTGACACCCCACCCTGCGCCCGAGGACTATGCACCTACCGCAAGAGAAGCACCACATTCCTCGCCTGTTCAACTTTCTCTTATCTACAACCTTCCTTCTCCCTTTGCTTCTCCCACAGATTTCGTGTCACTAGACGGAGTCGTCACCCATAGCGGCCGAGCAGTTCACACCCTGGCCTGTTATGTCTCACATGTGGGATACAACCCTGACGACAAGTTTCCTGCAGTGCTCGGAGGGGAGGGGGAGTGTTGCAGTGGATACTCTCCCCTACAACTGCCGATTTGTCGCTTACCAGCCAACCCGCAGCGAGTTCCTCAGATAAGCCGACAGCTGCCAAAACGCGAATCAGTGCCTCCCTCCACCTCGACCACAGAGTGCGAGGAGCCACCTGATCGCACGAGGCAAGCGAGGTCATCCGACACCTGCAAGCAGAAACACTCGTCGAGAACAACCAACACATACGAGACAATGGTTACGTAGTTCCTCCACCATGGAGCCCTCCACCAGCTTCATTCAAAATTACCGACCTAGGTGATAGCAAAGCCAACCTCTAGAAGGAGGACCTCAAAGGAATAACTCTGGAAGCCATAGCCACCGAGACACCGGCTGATGCAACACTATACTTCACAGACTGCTCGGTGGATCCAAAACATCATACATCCGGAGCGGCCTTCTACACCCAAGGTCAAACCCTCCGATGGAGACTTTCTAATGACTGCTCCACCCTACAAACAGAGTTGGTAGGAATCTCAAAGGCCCTATAACACGCTGCAACACAACACAAGTCCATCATAATTCACACGGACTCGAAATCGGCCATGCAGGCGCTGCAACACAGTCAACCAAGAGACAACGTCCACATCATAACCTCGATCCTCGCACAGCTACAGGAATTCCAAAGACAAAACCGCCCAGTCGTCTTACACTGGATTCCCAGTCATGTAGGGATCGGGGGAAACGACGTGGCAGACGAAGCAGTCAAGGCAGCTACACGCTCTTGTAGCGTGCACATTCAAGTTCCAGCAAGTGTGCAACAGATCAAGAATCGCCTTAGAAGGACTAGCAAGCTCCACATCCAAAAGAGCTTCCTTCACGCATTCAACGCTGGTTCCCAATCAGCCAAATGGTACATGGCGGCCACAAAAGGGGAACCACCTTTCGCGGACAAGAAAACACCAAGACAAACCCAAGTTAGCCTTCATCGACTACGACTAGGGTACAAGTGCTCCTGGCAGATGATCGGAAATGACGTCATGGAATGCACCTACTGTCAGGAGCCAGCAGCCAACCCACTTGAACACTATCTCCTCGACTGCGAAGTCACATAAAGTCTCCGAAACAGAACTCAAAACTTCCAAGAAGCACACACAACACCAGCGGCCACTGTAACCCGAAAGGCCCAAACAAACCACATTCACCACCTTCTCCGGGTCATCACATGATACCCATCACCCACTCCGAAACTGACCACGTCCAAGAGTGGGGTTTGGTGGTAAGCGTCCACTGATCGGGGGTCCGCTCACACTTGCAACCTGCAGTATCCCCTTCCATATCTGCAGGTAGGACAACCTCCAATCCCAATCCGGTCTGGCTGCTCCAGAAGCTCCAGCCGGAACCACCAAACGGGCCGCCTATAGGCAAAGGCCCGTGTCGGACTACGGTCCGACAATCTCAACAACAACAACAGTGCAAAGGATTCTTACTCAACGCTCTCAAACGGACAAGACCTCCTCTCAACAAGCTCCTCACCACACAGCAACTCCCAAGCACTGCATTGTACATAAATATATATATAAATAAATATATATATATATATATATATATATATATATATATATATATATATATATATATATATATATATATAGAAAACGCCATTGTGAGTTTCCCTTCTCACCTCCATCCTTAGTATGTATGTAAGTGAGCCTAACAAAGAAATTTGACAACTGGCCACATACACTACGCTACACTCTTACGGTTTACCTTACCCCATAGTCCGGCACAGTCTCTGACCAACACAACTCAACAGATCTTAATTCCCAAGATATTATAATATCATTACTGTTCTTCAACAGCTAAGATCTATAATCACGTAACAAGATTAACAATTACACTAGTCCATCAAAATTTTAAACTATGAAAGAAGTGAATTGTCTGGGTAATGGTAGGCATTCAGTAATATTATATAAATAGAGGATATCTCAAACTATTTTAGAGACTTGCTCTGTATCTGTTTTTATCACATCAGCTCAGTTAGGTTCGTGTGAAATAGACAATATGTCCACTGTTGCCAGACTTGATCTCCTTGGCCAATGGTATTCAGAAGAAAAAACCTTATGTTCCTATGTACTACTTGTCTGCTCTATTCAGGAAACATGTTGTAATATTTTTGTTGTGCTAATCCGATTTTGTTAGCTACTGTAATATACTGTAATTTAATGTGAAACTTATTGAGGTAAAAATGGTAAGTGTAACCTCACAGTAAATCTCAGTAACTATGCCCTGGTAAGTGTACTCTAACCACTGCAGCGTCGAATTAAAACTATTAGAATAGAAAATTACCCTGAAAAACAATTCTCTTTACGTAAACTATTATCAAGGGTAAGAACACAGAATTATTTTTCTGTAATCATCAATACAAAACTAAGGACTAATGTTCTTATGGGAGAATTTAGCCACCTGAACACTCGGTCCAGAGTTAATCCTCTTGACAGGAAGCGGCTGGAACTCTATTATTCTGAATTGTCGAAACTCCACAATAACGTATGGAATAAATTAAAGTTTGATTCAAGAAAACATTGAAGGAGATATTTTAGTGTTTGTCCTCAGTGTTTATACGAAGTCTTCACCATCCCTAGAAGCAGTGGTTCACACTCATGTTATCTCAACCACAAGGGAGTTAATTACTCGGCCAGGAGTGTCGGCTCAGTTTTCAAACATGATCCTATTACCAGTGACACTAGCTTTGTAAGAAAAATCAATATCAAGATAATATAAGAAAGTTCAGCCCGAGGTTAAATAGATTGTTGTATAATTTTAGCGATGAGCCAAGGCGAGCAACATGATAACTATGATGCTCTAATTTACGAATTGATAAATTTCAGAAGATACTGTCAGAGACTTGGTCTGTTATTGACTAATATCACCTTTGATGTTGTTAATTAACGTGGTATGTGCTTAAGTGCGAGGTTATATGACAGAATAGCTTACTGTAGTGGCTAGATAACATTATGCTGCTTTCTAATTCAAAATCTGTTAGGATTTACATTACTGCATCAACTCCTATCGTGGCACAACATGGAAATTACTCTTCTTGTAAAACAGCATTAACATTAGTAGTAATAGTAGTAACTGCCTGACATGGGCAATTGTGTTAATAGTTACACATGTGGACAACACATAAGCTCTTCATCCACGGTGAGAAAATGGACTTGGTGCCGCCTGCTGGACGTAACCAAGAGCCTTAAGCTACTTAGCAATACCAGCTGAGCTGTGAGGATTCATGGCTTCCCTGAGACCCGCGGGAACACCAGGAAGGTTGAGCGTTGCTGTGTGTATTAGATTTCTGCCTGCATGCACACGCATGCATGCATACATACATACATACATACATACTGTACATAGTCTTCTAAAAAATTCCGTGTCCTCGGCAATCAAAATGAACCTCTGGAGCGAACCCTGTGAGTTTTCTGGTTAATTTGTGATTTTCTCCCAATAAATGGAGCTTTTTACAGCACGAGTTAAACAACACGGTGCCTAGCATAGTTGCCGGGAGTGTTCCAATAGTTGGAGCTATTCACGCCTGGCGACTTTATGCACAAATCACTAATTTAAGAACCAGCTGATGTCATGATAAAAGAAAATATTATTATGAAACTAATACTGTAGAAATTTTTTTTTGGTTACTATACTCCTTTAAAGTGAATGTAGCTATTTTTTACTTGTCAGACCTGTCATTAATGTTATGTTGTAATGCATCAACATTTTATCACATTTTACATTATTAATATTAAGTGAGCAAAACCTGATGACTGTATCTGTAATTTCGTAACTTGGGAACTAGCAATTTGTATGAATGAATGAGTAAATAAAATTCACATAGGTAAAAATCACCATTCTATATCTACAAGAAACGGTAAAGAATCGGAAAAGGTAGATCAAGGAAACTACGGACGAACAGAAATGTATTTATTCTAGTGTATTGTCCGGTGTTTCAAGCGAATCTGACCTTCATATCCGTTGCAAATGAGCCGTTATGAAAAGACATGATTCTACCCCTTCCTCCCTCAATTATCAACAATATTGGTTGAGCAAAGTGGCCAGGATTTTGAAGTAGAGGGAAAGTGTGGGGTAAAAATAAGAAAAACAAAACTGACGAAAAGAAACCCAACGAAACCTTCCAACTAGAGAAACAAGAAGCACCTAACCTAACCTCCGTTGTGTAAGGAGCTTACCTTAATTAACAGATGCTAGAGGATAAAGTGGTGCTACTTGTAGGAGGAAGTGGTGGAGTCGTGTGATCGTTGTATTCGGCTTGGAACACGTATACAGAACGAAATGTTGTCGGTAATGTTCCTTCTCATAGCCAGCACTAAACACCCAACTCTTGATATCCTTCCACAATCGTTCTATATTTTGCGTATGAACGCCTGTAGCACTTCACAGAGGTTGGCAGAATACCATGAGCCCTAAAAATGTCAATATCAACGGTTTCGTTTTTAAATACACGATTAACGGTTTGCCAAGCAGAGATAGAACACCCGTGCAGAGAGAAGCCATCTTACCACCAACCAAATTCAAAACTCTGAGCATGCTCACGAGTATCACAACACCTACAGCAACGTTGATTGGCTAAACATAGTCACGTGACACCAAAACTTATGGTGATTGGCGTGTGAGTCAGACGGAAGCACTAGCTGCCGCCCAAAAGGCAAGTTGAGTGAAATTTAATTCCAAAATACTCGAAAAAATAAATTTGCGACGGAAATGTAATATATATGCACAGAAAAAACTTCTTACTGCACACAGACCAGCTCACCACACGCATCTCCTCACACTTGTTACACTCGGTTTAGTTGACATGACGTCGTCACTTCTTTTACTCATCCATTTCCAGTAATCCTGTTCTCATTTACCCATACCCCACAAATATTTCCCGCTGACACGTCTTTCCAACACCACCATGCATAACTTTCTTCTTCTCTCCTTCCTCTTAACCTTCCCATTATCGTTATAAATGTTCCTTGTATTTTCTTTCTTCCCTTCATTAATTACTCTCTTCCCTTCTCCTTCCTCACTCGTTACATTTTACATGCTCATCAGTCCCTCTCGTGTTCTCTCCATCCCCCAATTTCTTACCTCTGTGTAATTGGGTATTGCTATGTAAGAAGGAATAGAAGCTTCAGAGGCAATTTCCGCTATATATTTCTTCACCACTGAGTCACCAGTCTTGTCCTGTCTCAGAAAACAAAGGTTAAGACACACAATAGTTCAATACTACGGATGATGAGCACGAAGTTCATATTCCAGTCTCTCGTAACAGGTCAGAGGTCATGACATACATCGTTGAAGGTTAATCACATAATGGGGGACAAAATGTGTTTCTTGTGAAGGCAATAGTCTTTACTGCCTCCAGAATCATCACTAAAGAAAATTTATGCCTGAAGGTTATATACTAACTAGACCAGCATTCAGCATTAGATCTGAGGTTATTGCTAGAGTACCATCACAGCGCTTATAGAAGGTAATCATTTGTACAGCTCACATACTTAATGACAAAGAATCAAGTTTCAGATGAGAAGTCACAGTTGTTTACAGAGTCTTCATGTGTTGTAGGAATAATTGTGACATAATAATTTTAGTATATATTAAAACAATCGACCAAGCTTGTGCATAGGACCATAACGAATATGAACGCCATATACATTATAATTAAATGACGTAAGTACTAACTAATAAAACCTAAACAGGTATTAGTAATAGTAATGGTTGCGCCTCGTGTAACGAGGATGGCTGGCTCTGAATTTGTTTAAGGTGTAGAAGCTGTCGCCAACACAACAACCACACCCTAAGTTAACAATTTGCATGACCCAGTGTCAAGGAATAATCCAAGAGGACCGGACAACTCGCCAACTGCACTGGCGAACCATTACCCCGGAACACGATCCGCAAATCGATTAACATCCAATGTTCCCAATTACTACTGGACAGACGGAGACAAATGGCGTAAAGAAACTTGCCCATAGTTTCACCCTGCCTGGGGATCGAACCCGGGTCCGCTCGTTTGCGGAGCGAGCATGCTGACCATGACACCGCAGGTCGCCAAACATACATATATACAAACATACATGCATACATAAATGCATACGTACGTACGTACATACATACATACTCGTACATTTTTGAAAGGGATAGCCCACCAGGGCACAGGTCAATGACCCACGTCAGGGCCTGGGACCGAAAATGTTGTTATTATTATTATTATTATTATTATTATCATTATCATTATTAAAAATTAATAAATATTAAATAAAAATGTAATACCCTAAGAGTCTACGATATAACAATGTTAATAATGATAATGATGACAATAATAATAATAATAATAATAATAATAATAAAAATAATAATAATAATAATAATATTATTATTATTATTATTATTATTGTTATTATTATTATTTTTATTATTAAAGGACCATAAATAAAAAATAAATAAAAAAAGATCAATAGTGAGATACAATATATGTATGTTGTGTTGCCAAAGTAAGAGAAACAATTGAGACCCTGCAATTGTGTGTAAATGAGGCAGAAAGTCAGATCAGCAATCTAGGACTTGGTCACAATTTTTGTGATGTCATATGGCAGCAGGGTCGACCATTAGACAAGAAATTATGCTTCTAATATATTCCCAGACGGTAGTACCTCCCTGTTTGGTAGGTGCCTACTATCTACTACCTACAGGCATTATGGTCAAACTTTTTACTAAAGATTTACCTAGTGCATAAGTAATCACCTAAAACTCTCTGGTGGTTAAAATACCACAGTTCACTTAGATATATAAAGTGCCTTAACTTCTATCTTTAATAATATAACCAAAATTACTGGTACTTGAGGTCTTTATGTAACATGGGGTGCCAAGGCCAAATGGGCCTTAGTTTATGTAATGGTTCCAGAGTTGAGTTTATACCTTCTTAGATGCAGGACTAAAATCCAACAAATTGTAATTGAAACATAAATTGGATTTTCTTTTAACCAGGCTGCAGAAAACCATTCAATTAATATATATATATATATATATATATATATATATATATATATATATATATATATATAATATATATATATATATGCAAATATATATATATAATCAACACCACAACCCGCCTGTTTCATGTGTGCAAGCAACATTTCTTAATACTTCAAATTTATTGTTGCCTGAGTTTCTAATATTTTCTATGTCATGTATAACTTTTATTCTCCAGAGTAGTGTTTTAATTTCAAGTTAAGAGGTGCGCACATTGGTGTACCATTATTTGATTGTGTTTGTAGTGTTGGAGGGAATATAAGTGTCTAAATTTTACAGTGTGTCTCATTCATCCCAGTCACAGACGCTATCCTTCCACGGGTCACGGACAATTCATTTTGTTTAGTAGATTTAAGTGTTCTTGTGCTGGTTCGGGATTTTTCTCAAAGGGGCGCTTCCACTGCCATTACCATCTAATAATTTTTAATAAACCCCAAGTCAAGTGAGAAATTAAAGTCCAGTAAATTCCGACCGGTTACATATATATATATATATATATATATATATATATATATATATATATATATATATATATATATACTGTATGTGTGTGTGTGTGTGTTTGTGTAAGAGCCTAAGAACATGAGAATGAAGGAACCTGCAGCGGGCCGATTGGCCCCGACTGGTCACTCCGATTTACACCCATCCACAATCGCTCATATTTCCATCCAACCTATGTTTGAAGCTGTCCAGCGTATTTGAGTTAATGATGATGTTTTGTAACTTATTTCACTCATTTATTACTCTATTTCTAAACCAATGTTTACTAAATTTGCGCCTAAAACTACATTTGTCTAATCTACAACCATTACTACTAGTTCACTCCTGGTTGGATAGTTTGAGTACCTTTGTATAATTACCTTTGTTTAGCCCTGACTTCCATTTATATACCTCGATCTTATCTCCCCTCACTCTACGTCTCTCGAGGGAGTGCAATTTAAGATGCTTTAAACTATCTCTGTACTCAAGGTTCCTAATACGGACCACAACCGAACTGCATAATCCAAGTGAGGTCTACCAAGCGCAAGATATAGTTTTATGATGATCTCGCTAGTTTTGTAACTAACACTTCTGTGTATGAACCCAAGTACTTTATTCGCCTTGTTTCGAGTAAATACACATTGTTTACTTGGCTTACAATTCCTACTTATCATCACTCCTAAATCTTTATCACATTCGGATTTCTCTATAACATCGTTGTTCATCTGATATCTGGTTTCTCTGTTTACATCTCCTAGACTAAGTACTTTACATTTGTCCACATTGAATTTTATCTGCCATTTTTCAGACCATTCGAAAACTTTGTTTAGATCTTCCTATAGTTTTGTGGAGTCCTCGTCAGATTTAATTACACGCCCTATTTTAGAGTCATCAGCAAATTTACTTATGTTGCCGTACACACCGTTATCAATGTCGTTTATGTATATAATAAATAATTTTGGTCCAAGTACTGAGCTTCTGGTTACTCCACTTGTGACGTTACTCCAATCGGATTTGCCGTTGATGCTCACTCGCTGTTTCCTGTCATGTAACCACACCCTAATCCATTTTAGAATATCTCTTCCAATGCCACGAGCCTCCACTTTTCTTATTAGTCTTTCGTGGGGGACTCTGTCGAAGGCTTTGCTAAAGTCAAGATACACCACATCATAGTCGGGCCCCTCATCCACTGATTCGAAAACAGCTGAAAAGAATGTTAATAGATTAGTTAAGCATTAACGCCCGCTTGTGAAACCATGTTGGGACTCATTGATCAACTTGTGCTTCTCCAGGTGATTTCGAATAGAGTTTGAAATTATTGCTTCCAGCAATTTGTCTGCAATTCATGTTAAGCTGCTTGGACGGTAGTTAGAGGATAGTGATCTATCTCCCTTCTTGAAAATCGGTATTGCATTCGCTATCCTCCAGGATTTTGGTACTACGCCCGTTTTTAATGACATGATAAACAACTTTGCTAAGGGCATACTAAGTTCTTTCTTACATTCCTTTAATAATCTGGCAAATATCTCTTCGGGACCGGGCGACTTATTAGGCTTTAACTTGTCCGTTTGCTTACTTACGTCGTTACTAGTCACTACTATCTCGCTTAATCTATTTTCTTCACTATCTCTGTATAGAGTTGGTGCCTCGGGTTGATCCAATCTATTTGGCTAAAGTTAAAGTCGCTACTATACAGACTTTGCTCTGTTTGGAAGCCCTGCGCATTTCATCCCAAATAAGTCGTTCATTAACTCTATCAAGATTGGGAGGTCTATATATTACTCTTGCTAATAATTTTTCTCTACCATCGATTAATTCTATCCAAATTGTTTCTGTATTCAGTTCGGTTTTGATTTCCTTATTTCTTTCAACTTCAGATTATCCCTGACATCGGTTGCTACTCCGCCTCCTTTCCTAATGTGCCTATCGGTATGGAATAATTTGTAACCTGCAATTTGGTATTAGGCAGGCAACTCTCGTGTTTCTAAGTTTATCCATTCTTCGCTGAATGCTACAATATCGACTTTTTCTCATACTCCTACTGTTTGCGTAGTAGACATTTAAGTTAGTCGTGTTCTGAGTCCTCTCTTTGATGCGTTTAGTTTTTAACTCCCTGCCTAATTTAGTTTTGTCATCATTCCTAGCACTATTTCCTTGTAACCATTCACTCTGTTTACCGGCTACCATTGCCTTTCCTCCACCTCCGTGCCCATATGATCCCCTAGCAGTTTAAAGACTTCGCCATATTTTGAACTGCCCTCTAGAGAGCCAGCCAGGGTTCCCACCCCATCACCAGACAGATGTACCCCATCCCTAGCATAAATGCCCTTTCTGCTGTAAAATTTGTCCCAGTTGTCAGTGAATGGGACTGATATTGACTTGCAATATCTGTCAAAACGGCCGTTGACACCAACTGCCCTTGACAACCATTCATTGCTAACTCTCCTTCTAGTCAGCACACTACATATGATAGGGATTCCTCCCCAGCTCGTGGTAAACACACACTCATCTTATTTTTATTTCTACCACAAAAAGCTCTGTTCAGGTACTGTACCTGGGAATCGCCAACAAATAAGGTTTTCGTACCTTCCCTGTCAGCCCTGTCCCTAACTATGGTAACGTCCAATTCGTCTATCAAAGGACTAAAAGAGTTTTTACACTTAGCTGTTGTCGTGTCCTTGGTGTCTTTTCTCACTACCATTTTGGTCGCTCTTCTCCTCACAACCTTCCATTCATGAACCATTCCACGATTAACCATTCTCTTCCTCATTAATATAATGTTATCTTTTACTAGGGTTCGTCTTCAAAAGTTAATTATTTTTATATATTAGCGTTAGTTGGCCTCTTCTGAGACGCTGGATCACTTACGTGCTCCTTCACATCTTCCAAGTATCGCTACCAGCAGCTCACAGTAATACTGTAACTCAACATGCACAATGGATGACATTTAATGTAGGAGTTAAAGTTGGGTTAAACTTTTACCATCTTCCATGTGAGCTGTGCACTCCAGGAGATTGTTTTTAATCTAGGCTGCAGGCACTGAGTGTTAGAGATATGTTTACAATTCTTTCTCAGGCCATTAAACTTGGGGAAAATATTCGCACTCAGCCACAGGCGCAGGATCATCTGGTCAATGTTACAATATATCTGCTCAGTGTACTTGTGGGAACATTTTTAATCTTGTTTCCACTGCTATACTTGACACAAACATTAAATCGTGGTCCTTGAGGGATAACCCTCCAGCTCCCACGCATTTTCTTATCTTTACAAGTGCTTCGAGAAGGGTTTTTTTGTTTAGTTTTACGGTGGTGAAATAACTATTCGACTCCCTAAGGTGGATGCAAACATCCCAGTTCATATACTTAGGTCATTTGGGTAGGAGGTGAGCTGAAGCTGGTGGTTATTTATGTGTAGACTCTCACCTTCGTTACTAGACTTGAGAAGACCATCGAGTTTCAGCCTGGGAGTGTACCTGTGAGATCAACCTCACATCATCCCAGTCCTTCCTCACATCTCTCCTGCTGCGGGCGTGAGGAATTTTGTGATGTTGCTCGTCATTGTCTCCGCCACTGGAACACAGGATTGCCTGTGCCTGTATGATACACGTGGAAGGAACATATTCCTTCCTGGCCTTTCACTTCAAAATTTATGTGGGACATATTGTTTTAGTCTGGGTACATACCCTAGGGATTAACCTCCCTCCCCTTCCCTCCCAAGCCTCCTTCTGCTGCAGGCGAGAGAAGTCTAAGTGATATTCCGTGTCGGCGACATTGGTATTGAGGTAGAGGGTTACCTACCACAGGCCTCGCTGCTTCCTTCTACAGATGATGTTGATGGCACCTCTCTTTCTTTTCCTACACTTACCTGCTGAGGTAGAGAAAACCATTAATCATTATATCTTTGGGTTGTGCGAAATATAATTTATATAAAATATTTGTACGGTAAATTTGACTATAAAAATGGAGTGGACGTATGTAAATCTCCATCCAGTAGTGGTATGACTTTCATTTTCAATATTCTCCTTAACTGGTGATGACTAGTGTACAGTATTTTCTAACATAATGTACGCACTTAGAGACCTTAGATGTTGAAACGCACTCAATCAATCAGAGTACCCTCCTCATATCTGAGAGTTGGCAACCACAGTCCTCCACTTTAAACGTTCTGGGGCTGTTTTTACCACTTCTCTAAGGTGTTGTATCTTTCTGTGGACACAGGTTTTATTTCATTCATCCATCCCAGTCTCTGCCTCCCCATGGGCCTCCTATCCTCAACTTTGCTCATTAATATTTCTGTTATTTTTCCCTTATCCATAATTATATGACCAGAGTATGTAATTTTTTTCGGTGCATTTTAAGTATTTCTCTTGAAGCTTTTGCTAATCTTCATACTTCCTCATTTGTTTTCCTGTCAGTGCAGCTTATTTACCTATAACACCACATTTCAAAGACCTCTAACCTCTTCCTGGTGTCTGCTGAAAGTGTCCACGCTTCTGACCCATACATCAGTCATTGCCATAGAAAGCCTTTAAGCAGCCTTTTCCTCAAATTGAAGTTAATGTCCCTTTTGATTAGGTATTTTAGATTATTAAATGCTGTTTTCGCTTGCTCTATTCTTCTGTGACTTTCTTCCTTACATTTATCATCACTGCTAATGTTACTTCACAAATAAACAAAATTGTCCAATTTCTTTAGTTCCCTGTTGCCAACCTTAATTTTTATTTTAGGATTTATTTACATCATTAACGCCTAAACTATATCTTTTCACCTTTGTAATTATTAGATTGTTGTCTTGGTCCTTGTTCATCAGAGTCAGCCTCTACCAATACTGATAATCAATTTTTAGTTTTAATTTCATATTCTATCCCCGCCCCTGTTTTGAGCTGGCCTAAATCCCATTTGATTTTGTCCGTAGTTGTCTTCTTTTTTCATTACTGGGATGTGATCTGACCCACAATCTGCCCCTGGATAGGTCTTGGTTCGGGTTATTGAATTTCTGAATCTCTCCTGAATTAATATGTAATCTATTTGATTCCTGACAATGTTCTTTATATTGTTCCTCCAGTTTTGTTTGGGTGAGAAGATACCCGGATTTCATGGTTGCCAAGGAACAATAAAATCCCTACGTACACTTAACGCACTGTTTGACATAATGAATTCTCGAAATTTGTGTAGTTACGGCTGGAAGCGCCCTTTGCAAGCAGATAATAATTTAGAGGGAGTGAAGTTCATTGAAAGTGTACAACAGTTTCTGGTTTCCTTAACATTACTGCCTGATAAGTTGCCTGTTGTTCAATCCAGAAGAAAAACAGAATTTATTGGATTCCTTGTTTGTTGCAAAAGTCTGCAAACAAATTAGCGAAATGCTAATTGTTACTTCAAAACCACTTTTGGATTACTTCTTAACTTACAAGATGAGTCAGGATCATATAGAACTATTTTGGGGCAACATTAGAAGTATGGGAGGGAACAACAACAGTCCCACGGCTCAGCAGCCTACAAGAAGGTGTTAACTCATAATGACATTGAAGAAGTGACTCGTGGAAATTGCTTAGCTTGAGAATCTATCCCAATCCTAACTGTCTCTAGTAACTATCTAAAGGATCGTAATGCCAATGCTCCATAGAGCAATTTAATTAACGCTTGTCTTTTTTAAACCATACAGGGTCTTTGTGCAAGATAACATTTATCAAAATGAGGAGTCTGATGTGCTCTCAGAAGAGGGAAATGCTAACTTAGTTTCATCTAAGTCACGGCAGGGTTAGCTCCGGAGGGATAATTATCAGATATGGCCAGAGCAAGGTGCGGTCTTGGGTATGAGAGTTTGTTGACCAAACTGGAGTGGTCCACTGAAGAATTGGCGAAGGCCAAGTTAGAAATTGAGAGGGCAACGTTGGAGAACTTGAAATTAAGGGAAGAGATGGCGATGTTAAAAGGAGAGGCTGGACGAGTAAAGCCAGAGGCTGACGAAAAATCAAGCGAGTGGAAAATTGTGAGTAGTGGGAAGACAAAGCTTTTGGTGAAGAAGCACACCAAGGATACGACAACAACGACAACAACAGCTAAGTGTACCAACCCGTTCAGTCCCTTGATAGACGAATTGGACGTTAGTACAGTCAGGGAAAGGGATGACAAGGAAGGTATAAAAACTTTAATTGTTGGTGACTCACAGGTAAGGTACATGGACAGGGCCTTTTGTGGTAAAAACAAAAATAGGATGAGGGTGTGTTTGCCAGGAGCTGGGGTGGGGGATATAATTGACAGGATGGACAATATCTTGTCTGGTAATGGGAACAAACCCATTATCTGCCTCAGTGCAGGAGGCAATGATATTGGCCGGTGTAGGAGCGAGGAGCTTCTTGATAAGTTCAAGGCAGCCATAGATCGTATTAGGACTAAGGGAGGGATCCCTATCATATGCGGTGTCCTGCCTAGAAGGAGAGTTGGCAGTGAATGGTTGTCAAGGGCAGTTGGTGTTAACGACCGTCTTGACAGATATTGCAAGTCAATATCAGTCCCATTCATTGACAACTGGGACAACTTCTATGGCAGAAGGGACCTTTATGCTAGGGATGGGGTGCACCTGTCTAGGGATGGAGTAGCAACCCTGGCTGGGGCTCTAGAGGGGGCAGTTCAAAAGATATCGAAGTCTTTAAACTGCTAAGAGAACATAGGGGCACGGGGGTGGAGGAGACTGCAGTGGGAGCGGGTAAACAAGGCGAAAGATTACAGGGAAATAGTGTTAGGAATGATGACATAACTAAATGTGACAGGGAGTTTAAAACTAAACGCGGTAAGGGAAGGACTCAGAACACGACTAACTTAAATGTATATTACACGAACAGTAGAAGTATGAGAAACAAAATGGATGATATTAGGGCCTTGGTATGTACCGAAGAAATCGATATAATTGAATTCACTGAAACATGGATCAACCTAGACACACGTGAATTACCAGTCGAATACCAAATTGCGGGTTACAAACTGTTCCATACCGATAGGCAGACCAGGAAAGGAGGCGGAGTAGCAATCTATGTTAGGGATAACCTGAAGTGTGAAATAAATAAGGAAATAAAAACTGAGAGGAATACAGAAACAATTTGGATAGAATTAAGCGACCGTCGGGAAAAATTAATCACAGGAGTAATATATAGACCCCCCAATCTTGACAGAGTCAATGAGCGACTTATCTGGGATGAAATGCGCAGGGCTTCCATACACAACAAAGTCTGTATAGTAGGCGACTTTAACCTTGGCCAAATAGATTGGACCGACCTTACGGGAAACTCAGAATCAGAGGATTTTCTCGAGACGATCCAGGACTGTTTCCTAAGTCAACATATAACCGAACCCACACGGGGTAATAATATATTGGATTTAGTTTTGTCAAACAGAGAAAACCTCATTAGCAATGTCGAGGTAGGGAACGAACTTGCAAACAGCGATCACAAAGAAATTCGATTCCAGTTAGATTTTCAGGGCAGACGTAAGGAAAATTCCACTAAAGTACCAGATTTCAGAAGGGCAAACTTTGACAGTTTAAAGAGGCAGCTGAGAGAGGGGGTGTCGCGCTTGGCCATGAACCTGACAGATGACACGGACCTGATAACGAGATCTGAGATTGCCGAGTTCCACGACAATTTAAATAGTGAGTTACTTAATGCACAAAGGCAGAACATACCATACAAAAAACTCAGATCAAACAACAATGACCCTAAATGGATAAATAATTATTTAAAGAACATGATTGGCCAAAGGAAGGCTATAGGTAGAAGGATAAATCGTGGCGAAATTCACCTCCTGGACTATTATAGGGTATTGGCGAGTAGGGTTAAAACCGAGATAAGGAAAGCAAAGAGGAATAATGAGGTAAGGATAGCAAGGGAGGCAAAGACAAACCCCAAAGGATTCTACCAAATGCACCAAACTAAAACACGAGAAAAGATTGGACCAATACGGTCAGACTCCGGCGAGCTCACTGATAACGACGGAGAAATGAGCAATAATTTGAATAAATATTTTTCAACAGTTTTCACCAGCGAAAATTTAAACATGATACCCGAGGCACCGACTCTATTCAGAGATAGTGAAGAAAACAAATTAAGTGAAATAGTAGTGACTAGTAACGATGTTAGTAAGCAAATAGACAAACTAAAGCCTAATAAGTCACCTGGTCCCGATGAGATATTTGCCAGAGTATTAAAGGAATGTAAGGAAGAGCTTAGTATGCCCTTAGCAAAGTTGTTTAACATGTCCTTAAAAACAGGTGTAGTACCAGAATCCTGGAGGATAGCGAATGTAATACCGATCTTCAAGAAGGGGGATAGATCACTATCCTCTAACTACCGCCCAATCAGTCTAACATCAATAGTAGGCAAATTTCTGGAAGCAATCATTTCAAACTCTATTCGAAATCACCTGGAGAAGCACAGATTGATCAATGATTCCCAGCATGGCTTCACAAGCGGACGTTCTTGCCTAACTAATCTATTAACATTCTTTTCATCAGTTTTCGAATCAGTGGACGAGGGGCACAATTATGATGTGGTATATCTCGACTTTAGCAAAGCCTTCGACAGAGTACCCCACGAAAGACTAATTAGAAAGGTAGAAGCTCATGGCATCAAAGGTGACATCCTTAAATGGATTAGGGCGTGGTTACAGGACAGGAAACAGCGAGTGAGCATTAACGGCACTAAGTCCCATTGGAGCAACGTCACAAGTGGAGTTCCCCAAGGCTCAGTACTTGGACCATTATTGTTTATTATATACATAAACGACATAGATATCGGCATAGACAGCAACATAAGTAAATTTGCTGATGATACTAAAATAGGACGTGTTATCAAATCTGACGAGGACTCGGCAAAACTACAGGAGGATCTAAACAAATTTTTCGAATGGTCTGAAAAATGGCAGATGAAATTCAACATTGACAAATGTAAAGTACTCAGTATAGGAAATGTAAACAGGGAAACCAGATACCAGATGAACAACGATGCCATAGAGAAATCCGACTGCGAGAGAGATTTAGGAGTAATGATAAGTAGGAACCTTAAGCCAAGTAAACAATGTGTTTTTGCTCGAAACAAGGCTAATAAAGTACTTGGGTTCATACAAAGGAGTGTTAGTTACAAGACTAGCGAGGTCATCCTAAAACTGTGTCTTGCTCTTGTGAGACCACACCTGGATTACGCAGTCCAGTTCTGGTCACCGTATTACAGAATGGATATAGAATCCTTGGAAAGAATTCAGAGGAGAATGACAAGACTAATCCCGGGTATCAGGAACCTTGAGTATAGAGACAGGTTAAAGCATCTTAATTTGCACTCCCTTGAGAGACGTAGAGCGAGGGGCGACCTGATAGAGGTGTATAAATGGAAGGCAGGGCTAAACAAAGGGGACATTACAAAGGTACTCAAATTATCCAACCAGGAGCGAACTCGTAACAATGGTTTTAAATTGGACAAATTTAGATTTAGGCGTGAAATAGGTAAAAACTGGTTTGGAAACAGAGTAGTGGATGAATGGAACAAGTTACCAAATATCATCACTAACTCGAATACGCTGAATTGCTTCAAACATAGGTTGGTTGCTCATATGAGCAATAGGGGTTGGGTGTAAACGGGACTGCCCAGTATGGGCCAATAGGCCCGCTGCAGTTTCCTCCATTCTTATGTTCTTAAATAGTTGCATATATAGCTGATTGTGTTTCTGTGAAACTTAAGAAATCTTTGAAGAGACTATACCATTTCCAACTAAAGATGTTGCTTATGCGAAAATATATTCAGAGAAAAAATGTTTGCTTGCCAGTAAAGGACACCCCTATGCAAAATTGTCAATATATGAGTGCCACAAAATTGTAATTGGTGTATTGTCAGAGTTCCTGAAGAAAACTTTAGCTGCCTAATGGTTCGACAGTTAGATGACGTCACATCTTAAGGGTGAGAGAAACCCGCAACGTGGACTCACTCAACGTTAATGGTTGATATGGTCAAAACCTGTAAAAAATGAGACACTCGTTAACTACTCATTACATTCCATTACATGCATACATTATACATCAGTTAGTAAATACACTATTCTGTATGGTTATAATCCTAATTGCCTTACACTATGTACGTATGTAGTTCACAACTTTTCACCATAATATCAACAATCACTGTGATCTTCACTCACGTGTGTGGGCTTATAGCTCCACTTAATTCCTAGTATCGCTCCCAGTAACTTCTAGATACCAATGTGTACTCTCAAAGGGAGCTGGACCAATACTGCCAGCCAGAGGCGTTTCGAGCCTTATCTATCAACAACAACTTGTTACAGATTTACAGACTTATTATGCGTCCGCAAACATCTGGCGAGGTCACAGGTCGTGCGATAAACAAGGGTTCAGAGGTCGCGGCGTACTAGGGCGGCGATATACAAGGGCGGCGATAACAAAACTATATTCCCAGGCTTGGCAATACACATGTCAGTAGCTGAAACCAATCTACAGGTGAGATACACATATGGAGGCAAACAGTTCACAGCACGAAACGTATCTCTCAAGGCTGTCAAAAGTAGAACCAGCATGAATAAGTTAATGTTGTTCAGCAGGATCTACTGATCAGTCTGCAAGGTAAAAATACACATAAATCCCCCTGTGTTCAGGGTGCCAGGTTCGTGCCATGATAAGGATAATTGATGCTAATGATTAGTGTTGTTCCTTGAAATGTAGTTTTATTGTACTATAGTAAATAATAAATGGTTGAAAATAAAATAATAGTTTCACTTAATCACACAGGGATGCTATGCAAGCAGTTCAAACTAGTGTCCATGAGTGGCATCAGCCTCCTGGCGCACGACCAGCCTATACAAAGATGGCCGACGTGGGGGAGAATTGGCTTCACTTGGCAGTATTGGGAGCGCTCGGCTGCCGCCTCCACCCTTCATTCTGCACCTTTACGGGGTTATGCAATATGACACATGGAGATGTGTCATATTGTGTAACCCCATAAAGGTGCAGAATAATCTTTTAGTGAGTGTACATCCGTAGCAACCTGCAGCTCATTAAACTGTTAATGTTTATTGCATAATAACTATTAAGGCAAAAAGACTCTTAAGACTCACATTATCTGAACCGCTTTATTTTATATTAAATTACAGATGAAATATGACTCGCGTTTGCATGGATTAATTTGGAGTGCAAAGTCCTATATCCATCATCCTGGTTACTCCTTTATCCTTAAACTAACGGCCAATTAACAAGTCAGAAAAAGAAGACAGCCACTTTCTACAAGGCAAATTTCCTTAATGAGCTTCACCTCACAAAATGATGTCAACTTCTTGGTATTAGACTAGATGATGCATGAAGCCAGAATTCCTTTACACGGTGTTATTCAACCTTTATTGATGTCCAGCCCAAATGGTTAAAAAATTCTGCTAAAAGAGAAAGAAAGCGAAAGAAACAGCAGCTTCACTTGTATTTATTTAAAATTTTATATTGTAAGATAATTTAATATATAATTTTTTATCAAGAACCAAATTACTTTTTTATTAAACTATTAAAGGAAAATAATAAATTAAAGAATCATAGGTAGAATTATGAATGCTTTTGGGATTCAGTGGCTTGGCTGCTGTTGTACTTTGTTGACTCAGCTGATATCTTGTCATCAGCCAACTTTCGAGTGCACCCAGCATGAGGTGATCCACATTCAAAATTGCGTTCCTTTCTTTGATTTGATTAAAACTAAAGCTGAGAATCCTTGCTCACACAGATATGATGTTGGCATCTCTGCACCAACATGGTTGTCGCCTGCTCAGCCAACTCTTTGTCTTCTGTAATATCCAGCAGTATAACCCAGAAATCCATGATATCTTAAAGGCTAGTTTTTAAGCGTGATCTGTCTGGAGCTCCAATGCAACTTCAGAATGGTCAACCCTATCATCATCAAATGGATTAATAACCCACATGTTGGAGTTCAGGTGTTCGCTCTCACTCCCTGGGAAATACACGAAGAGGTTTTCCTGAATCAAGGTAAGGTGGTTGACAACCAGGCGGGACATTCACATCTCCGGTGTCTCCTATTCTGCTGCCTGCACACCGTGTTTCCAGCCACATTATCTTATAAAGTTATCAAAAGTCGAAAAATCAGACAAATTGTTCATTTCTACGTTGGCTCTCCACTTTTGCACCTTCAGTTTGAATCCAAGTATTTTTCCCACTGCTGTGAAAATATATTGACCTTGCCTTGATCAAAAGATAAAAAACTGAGGCAATGTATGGCAACTTTGCCAGCCAAAATTATCCTGACATTTAATTGCCATGGGGTTTGCTTCCTCTGTTAAAAAAAACACGCAGTTGTTCTCTCAGTGCAAGCACTCAGTTTAGAACCTTCTCAAGGGACAACCACCAAGCCTCGGTATAAAGAGTAGTTTGGTGAAGTTGGCTTCCATATCTCTGTACAACTCACCGAGAAGATGTCATCGAGAAGATGCTCACAATCATTCTTCTCACCGGTTGTTCCAGTCTCTTTCAGTCGCTTAGCAACAAGGGCCTCTAGGTGAATCACACATTTAATTGAAACAGTTAGGTGATACGTCTCGGATTTTCGCCGCAACACCATTGACTGCTCGAACCATTGCTCTCGCACCATCTGTAGTGCCGGATTTGCTTTTAGACCATTTAACGTCCTCTTCAATCATAAAATATTTCAGTTTCTGGAAAATGTTCTCTGTTGGTTCAATCCCCAGTTGGAGGCAGCACAAATAGTGTTCAACTATGGTCTTACTCTAAATCTGGAAAAAGACAGTACACAGTCAACTGCCTTCCCCTCCCACATCAGTTGCTTCGTCCAGCTTCATGGTATATCTACATAAGCCGTGAAAATAGAGTGAAACGCTACCTTATCTAATCTTTCCACGACAATCAACTGGGCACTGACTTTCAAATTTAAAATTTAACCCACCTCCCAGCACTCTTTTCTCATTGGTTGGCGTTTCAAATGTTACGGGTGACTTCATGTTTCCATAGAAACACTGCAGGCAACACACACATACACACATGTTGCCATCCTTTCAAATCTCGTCCACCCTTCCATCCACCCAAGACTGCCGTCCACCCCCAAGCAAACTCTCTTCCACACTAGGATGGACCGTCCACCCAGGTTGAATAGCACTGTCCTTACGTAGTACCATTGCTTAACACAAAAATGTAACAAATTAGCGCACAATGCAGCAGTATGAGCTGTAGCTGCACTCAAACCCCTACACTTTTCTGACTGGAAACTTATATAGCCGTCAACATTTGGGCGGACTTGGGCGTGTGTTGTATCATATTGGCCTCACAGTCTTGTCTCATTTATTACTTTAACTCAAATCTAAAATAAGCGTAAAGGTTCTTTAATAACTTACTACTGTATTTTTTTGTCCTTAATTCTTGGCGTTATGTAAAATAGGGTGACTCGTCAAATTAAGTTTAAGCACTTAACTACAATTTTTCATTTATGTGTGTGTGTGTGTGTGTGTGTGTGTGGCTTTTAGCGATAACACCACTGAATTTCTTTTGAAGGAAACGTTTAACTGGCCATAGATCATCAAGTGGACCTTTGAAATACGTATTAATAAATAGATTCATATAAAACCTAACCTAATCTTATATAATTTTGGTTTAATTTACAATGTTTTCGTTCACATTAATGAAAGAACACGAGCTCAACACAGAGAGAGTAGTGGCTGCGTTATTACTGAGTGTGTTGTAGGTAAAAGGAATCCAGAAATAACCTTGGAGTAGATGAAAGCAAGTAGCAGTGACACACATAATGAGGTGTCGCTCCCCACACGAAATGAGGTGTCACTTCCCATGTAAACAGTTCTGGTAATTATTCAAAGAAACAAGATAAAGGAGACAATCAGTAAGCTGCCGTTCTCCTCCTCTAAAGTTATAATAATAAATAATTTCACCATTGAGTGTAAAGGCATATAAGGATATTCTCAAACAAGTTCAAGAATTGGAAAGAAAAATATAAAATGCACCATAAGTACGAGTTTTGTATTGATGCCTAGAACCCGAAACTATTAATAATATTGGGAATCTATAATACGGTTTGTATGGCATAATAATAGATATATTATTATTATTATGTAACGTTAGAAGCCAACCAATGATACTACGTCTGACACCATATTAATTAATATTCAGTTGCTGGATTATCTCATGATATCAACACACTAAGTCTCCCCACTGGTTACCGGAATCATTGAACTCCTTGACACACGTAAATAGACTTCAAAATAAACAGTGACTCTAAGATGGGTAAATTTATTGAAATATGATATTTACTGGGGAGAAAAGTCCATTAAAATGACTTAATACAATTACCTGGTGTTAATAGAAAAAAATATGAGTCAGTTCTGATACAAATAGCTAATGCACGGAAGGAAACCTGAGGGAAGAATAGAGATGGAGCATAGTCACAAAAAATGTTCTGTATATGACCAACTTTATGAAAAATAGGAAAAAAAGACGTGAACAAAACAACTACTATTTCTGGGTTAGTTTCATTCGTGTTGTGTTTATTGTGATGGATATATGAGTAACAGGGAGACTGGAGACAATGGTGAGGTTTGTGAATTTTGCAGCCTATATACATCCCGAGAATCAGCGATGCTTTTCGACGGATCCAAAACTAACACACAACAATTCGTCATTTTTTTTTTATTTACAGGGTGGAGGATGACTGCAGCCTGCGTTTCATGGATAAGAGATGGTTTTGTTGTGTGTATTGTCAGGTAGTGATTTTACCCAATTTGTGTTTGTATTTATTTATTTACTATCTATAAAGTCTGATTTACCATAAATGAAGAATTGGGTAGATAAGCGAAATATTTTGTTCTATTTGAGTCTTTGAGCTATATAGCTATTCAACAACTGTTACTCGTATTATACAGTAATTATTATACTGTGGTGTATCTATCTATTAGGTGAGAAAATACCTCCTTTACATTATCAAGGTAGAGAGAAAAATATTAAAGTATTAACAGAGATTAAGAGAGTCAGTTTCACTCTACCATGATTGTGTTATGTGATATGTGTATGACTTTACGTAATGTATGAAATTGTCTGAGCTTAACATTGGCCCGAGATAATGTGTACGAGCTGGTGCGAGGGCATGAATTATTGATATCGTACTCAAAAACCTCCGCCCGCCGCTAAGTTATTGTACCAAAATTATACAAGTGCCTGCAGTGTATTCAGTATACATGAACAAGAGAAGAAGCATCGTGGGATCATGTACTACTGAAACTAATGTATTACACTGACAAACACACTTGTATTACACCGTGAAAAACCTCGTATATGCTATTAGGATCAGGATGAATGTTTTGGGTGGGGATTTATGGTAAGTTGGCGTACCGCTGAGCCATTGATTCATAGCCTTGGGGAGTTTCGTCCTCGATAATCCGTAAGTCCATGGCGCCCCTCCCCCCCCCCCCCCCCTGATCCCCAAAGGTCCTAAGAACATATTTTATCAAGATCTAGTTTCATCTGCTGTATTGCCTCTCTAGATCCAAATATACAAACAGGGTTAAGTTAAGAGGGTGTTGATTTGACAGGGGTTGGGTTGATGGGTTGGGTTGGCAAGGGTTGAGTTGATGGGTTGGGTTGATGAGTTGGGTTGATAGGTTGAGTTGATGGGTTGGGTTGGCAGGAGTTGAGTTGATGGGTTGGGTTGATGGGTTGGGTTGATGGGTTGGGTTGATGGGTTGAGTTGACAGGGTTTGAGATGATAGGTGCTGGATTAACCGAACTCCATATATATTTGTGTAGTGGCTACTTAATCTCACCGATTGAGTATATTTTACTTGATTATAAGTTTCATAATGTGTTGTCTAATGGTCGACCCTGTTGCCATATGGCATCACGAAAATTGTGACCAAGTCCCAGGTTTCTCATCTGACTTTCTGCCTCATTACACAGAATTGGAGGGTCTCAGTTGTTTCTCTTACTTTGACAACACAACATACATATATTGTATCTCACTCTTGATTTGTTTTATTTTTTTTATTATTTATTATTATTATTATTATTATTATTATTATTATTATTATTATTATTATTATTATTATTATTATTATTATATTTTCGCCTTTTAGACCCTGATGTGGGTCAGTGACCTGTACCCGGGTGGGCTAATGCCCGTTAAAAAAATGAAATTTATATTTTTTTAAGTTAATTGATAGCTTTACTTTGTCTTGTGTTGATGTATTACTATCCTTCAACTACATAGTAAATAGAGCACACTAGTTATCAACAAGTAAATATCACGAGAAAAACACCTACCTTTTTGTATCAGAATTGACAGGTCTCATAACCACCATGTTGCGTCATGTCAGTTTGAATATAGGTTTGAGAATTTTTCTTCAGATTTGTAATCGAAATATTGTACAACTACTGGAAAGACTAACCAAATAGATTATAACTGACAGTAATTAAAATGCAATTGAATGAATTGCCTTTGTTTTCCATTTTATTTCCCTACATGTACAGTAAAATTTTAGGTGTTAGATTACAATTACAAACAAATTGCCTGCAAACTGTAATTGTCTGCCATCAATTATTACACCTACAAATTTGCTATCATCCAGGTGGATGTGAATCCTGCCAGTAAAATGTTGCTGTGGCGAAGTAAATACTGAACTAGGTATACCGACAATGTAAATTTCTGTGGTACCCTCACGCACTGTCTCATGGCATAGTTTCATCTTACCGGCGATACACCCCGTGTGTTATCCTTGCTCGAACCAATACTTGGTCACTTTTGGTGCTATTTGCAACAATAGTGTCTCACGTAGACCTGGTCTCATGATAATCAAACCTACCAAGTTTGGCGCAAATTCGTGTTATTTTGGGGAGACACAGACAGGCACACAGAGAGACTGGCCCGAAAGCAGGATAAAAACTATAAAGCAATACCATCCTTACTAACCTAACCTAACCTAACCTAACCTAACCTAACCTAACCTAACCTATCCTATTACCTAACCAAACCTAACCAAATTTAAGATAGGCTGTTGGTTATGCTAGGAAAGTGGACTATGTCATAGATATTATAGAACGACTTATCACATACAGTATATTAACTAATACATCATAAAGGTGTTGTAATTAGAGCTAAAAGTTATCCTTAAATTATTAAAAAAAAATGTCAGTTGGTTTTGAGGCCTAATGGCACGATGATCCGATGATCCCTATTTAGTGACATACATACTCACCACTCACCTCATAATATATATATATACGCACAAAAGATCTAAATGACAAATCCTTGGTTTCAAATTAGGTATCAAGAAGACGATTCAGGCTGCAATTTCCATTTCAATTTCCAAAATACAAAAATCACATATTACATTGATGGGGCAGTGAGGTATGACGTAGGGAAGAGGAAGAGAAGGAGGGGATAGAAGGGAAAGGAGTCTTAAATAGAGATTAAAAAAAGAAGATAAAGGGGAACCAAGACACGTGGGTTAGATGAAGATAGCGGTGAAGTGGAAAGGAAGGAAGAGGGAGATTAACTGGAAGCAACGGATGGAATATCAGTCGAAAGTATGAAATGGGAAAGGAAAATAGGAATAATGGAGAAAAAAGGAAGGAATGCTGACAGAAGGAAAAACAATGCAAAGATAGATGTGAAAGAAATCAAGGGAGAAGAAAGAACTACATGTAGAGTATTGGAAAGGTAAAGAAAGCCAAGGAGAGAGAGGATTGTTGAGAGAGAGAGAGAGAGAGAGGAGCCGAGGGAACAGGGGGAGTTGGATACAGGAGAAGGAAGAAAATAATATACAAAAATGGAATATTGGAGAGAAGATGGGCGTGGGTGGAGATAATGGTAGAGGGCGTGGGTGGAGATAATGGTAGAGGGCGTGGGTGGGGATAATGGTAGAGGGTGTGGGTGGAGATAATGGTAGAGGGCGTGGGTGGAGATAATGGTAGACGTCGTGGGTGGAGATAATGGTAGAGGGTGTGGGTGGAGATAATGGTAGAGGGCGTGGGTGGAGATAATGGTAGACGTCGTGGGTGGAGATAATGGTAGAGGGCGTGGGTGGAGATAATGGTAGAGGGCGTGGGTGGAGATAATGGTAGAGGGCGTGGGTGGAGATAATGGTAGAGGGCGTGGGTGGGGATAATGGTAGAGGGTGTGGGTGGAGATAATGGTAGAGGGCGTGGGTGGAGATAATGGTAGACGTCGTGGGTGGAGATAATGGTAGAGGGCGTGGGTGGAGATAATGGTAGAGAGCGTGGGTGGAGATAATGGTAGAGGGCGTGGGTGGAGATAATGGTAGAGGGCGTGGGTGGAGATAATGGTAGAGGGCGTTGGTGGAGATAATGGTAGAGGGCGTGAAGAGGGAAGAATAAGGCATGAGAGATAGATGGACGTAAGAGGGTGAAGGAGAGAGATAAGATGGACTGCAAAAGAGAAGACTGAGAAGGAGGAAGGGAAGGGAGGGAGAGGTAAAATATCAAAGAGAGAGAGAGAGAGAGAGAGAGAGAGAGAGAGAGAGAGAGAGAGAGAGAGAGAGAGAGAGAGATAAATCTTAGGGAGGGGGAGACGGAGTGAGTGAGTGAGTGAGTGAGAAAGAGCGAGAGGGAGGGAGGGAGGGAGACGTAATGAGACTATAACGAGTTGTTTAAGAGTGGCGTGGGGAAGTGGGCAGGAGGAGAGGAAGGGGGGACAGCTGGAAGATATGAGCGTATGGGGACAGCTGAGGGTGTGAGGGTTAAGGTGCAGCTGGGAGGTGTGAGGGTGGAGGTACAGCTGGGAGGTGTGAGGGTGGAGGTACAGCTGGGAGGTGTGAGGGTGGAGGTACAGCTGGGAGGTGTGTGGGTGTAGGTACAGCTGGGAGGTGTGTGGGTGGAGGTACAGCTGGGAGGTGTGTGGGTGGAGGTACAGCTGGGAGGTGTGTGGGTGGAGGTACAGCTGGGAGGTGTGTGGGTGTAGGTACAGCTGGGAGGTGTGAGGGTGGAGGTACAGCTGGGAGGTGTGTGGGTGTAGGTACAGCTGGGAGGTGTGTGGGTGGAGGTACAGCTGGGAGGTGTGTGGGTGGAGGTACAGCTGGGAGGTGTGTGGGTGGAGGTACAGCTGGGAGGTGTGTGGGTGGAGGTACAGCTGGGAGGTGTGTGGGTGGAGGTACAGCTGGGAGGTGTGTGGGTGGAGGGACAGCTGGGAGGTGTGTGGGTGGAGGTACAGCTGGGAGGTGTGTGGGTGGAGGTACAGCTGGGAGGTGTGTGGGTGGAGGTACAGCTGGGAGGTGTGTGGGTGGAGGTACAGCTGGGAGGTGTGTGGGTGGAGGTAAAGCTGGGAGGTGTGTGGGTGGAGGTACAGCTGGGAGGTGTGTGGGTGGAGGTAAAGCTGGGAGGTGTGTGGGTGGAGGTAAAGCTGGGAGGTGTGTGGGTGGAGGTACAGCTGGGAAGTGTGAGGGTGGAAGTACGGCTGGGAGGTGTGTGGGTGGAGGTACAGCTGGGAAGTGTGAGGGTGGAGGTACAGCTGGGAGGTGTGTGGGTGGAGGTACAGCTGGGAGGTGTGTGGGTGGAGGTACAGCTGGGAGGTGTGTGGGTGGAGGTACAGCTGGGAGGTGTGTGGGTGGAGGTAAAGCTGGGAGGTGTGTGGGTGGAGGTACAGCTGGGAGGTGTGTGGGTGGAGGTAAAGCTGGGAGGTGTGTGGGTGGAGGTAAAGCTGGGAGGTGTGTGGGTGGAGGTACAGCTGGGAAGTGTGAGGGTGGAAGTACGGCTGGGAGGTGTGTGGGTGGAGGTACAGCTGGGAAGTGTGAGGGTGGAGGTACAGCTGGGAGGTGTGTGGGTGGAGGTACAGCTGGGAGGTGTGTGGGTGGAGGTACAGCTGGGAGGTGTGTGGGTGGAGGTACAGCTGGGAGGTGTGTGGGTGGAGGTACAGCTGGGAGGTGTGTGGGTGGAGGTACAGCTGGGAGGTGTGTGGGTGGAGGTAAAGCTGGGAGGTGTGTGGGTGGAGGTACAGCTGGGAGGTGTGTGGGTGGAGGTAAAGCTGGGAGGTGTGTGGGTGGAGGTAAAGCTGGGAGGTGTGTGGGTGGAGGTACAGCTGGGAAGTGTGAGGGTGGAAGTACGGCTGGGAGGTGTGTGGGTGGAGGTACAGCTGGGAAGTGTGAGGGTGGAGGTACAGCTGGGAGGTGTGTGGGTGGAGGTACAGCTGGGAGGTGTGTGGGTGGAGGTACAGCTGGGAGGTGTGTGGGTGGAGGTACAGCTGGGAGGTGTGTGGGTGGTGGTACAGCTGGGAGGTGTGTGGGTGGAGGTACAGCTGGGAGGTGTGTGGGTGGAGGTACAGTTGGGAGGTGTGTGGTTGGAGGTACAGCTGGGAGGTGTGTGGGTGGAGGTACAGCTGGGAAGTGTGAGGGTGGAGGTACAGCTGGGAGGTGTGTGGGTGGAGGTACAGCTGGGAGGTGTGTGGGTGGAGGTAAAGCTGGGAGGTGTGTGGGTGGAGGTACAGCTGGGAGGTGTGTGGGTGGAGGTACAGCTGGGAGGTGTGTAGGTGGAGGTAAAGCTGGGAGGTGTGTGGGTGGAGGTAAAGCTGGGAGGTGTGTGGGTGGAGGTAA
>CAUDMG010000163.1:1400000-1707500 GCA_958450375.1 Homarus gammarus
TCTTTCTGGAGCTGGTGCTTGTCTGCCTCGGTTTGCAGTCGGGCTAACTCGAAAGTATTGACACCTTCTCGTGTGGTGCTTCTCCAAGCGTTACGATGTGGAGTAATTGTCTCCCAGGTGAGGGGGTCGATCTGGCACTTTTTCAGGTTCGTTAGGTGATTGTAAAGTAACTGCTTTAGCAGTCTACTGCCGTCCATGCGGGTAACATGGCCAGTCCAGCATACTTGCTCATGAATAATGGTAGTCTCGATGCTCCTACAGTTGGTGTCAGCAAGAATACTGGAATTTGTTCTCTTGTCTTCCCAGCGAACTCGGAGGATGGAACGTAGATTATTTACGTTGGTGAAAGTTTTCAAGTGTCTTGAGGTGCCTCCTGTATGTGCCCTATGTCTTGCTGCCATATAGCAGGGTGGGGAGGACCACTGCTCGATATAATTTCAGCTCCCTACAGAACACACACACACACACACACACACACACACACACACACACACATAAGGGAAAATGATTCACAAAGGTTCAGGAAAACAATTATAAATTTAAATATATTAGTATGGCGGTACACGAGGTTATAGTCTTCAGTGTATACACAACACAGAAATACACGAGGACGTACAGTCTTAAGTATACTCATTTACAAGCAGCTCAGTCTTTATTTTGCACTCCAAGGTTGGCATTTTGTTCTCTGCCGGTGACTCCCGAGGCTCTTACTCAGTTATAACTAGGGCCCGGATAGTTATGCACTAAAAAACCATGAAATATGCATGCAAATATGCACTAAAAACAGGGGAAATATGCATTTATATGCACTAAAAATGTCACTTATAAAGCCAAGAATGCAGGTTATACGGAAACAAAATAGTTAATATAAACTAATGTTAATGTTTATTAAGCAATATACGTAATGTATTTAACATATATATGTGAAAGTGCTTCAAAAAATATATATGAACATGTATTTACATTATAGACTGACATATTTTCAGACATTACAGATTGTGGTTGCATTTGATGATGACATGGTGGCGTAAGTTCTCAAAGTTAAAACCGCGCCTGTTGTCTGTCAGCATAGCTTTATATTCTGAGAACACCCGTTCTACATCACACGAGACGATTGGTGCATGTTTCATACATAGGAGGTCTGACATAGTGAGTGGCTGTACCGTCTCGTCAATAATAGCATCACCAGACATTATCTGACTGACCTTTTTCAGCTTTTCAAATCCCTTGTTTTTGTACAACACGTTACTCAGTTTACCATAGTAAGCATCAGATTGCAAACTTTTCAGTTCATCAAGAACACCATTAACCAACGAAATTGCCGAGGACAGCCGAGGTCATGACCAGGTGTGGAAACGACAGATTAAAGCGACGTGACCTCACCTCACTTCACCTAACCACACCTCACCTCACCTCACCTCCCAGTACCACGTGTGCTCATTCAGTGGCAACAAAGAGATACTGCCAGATGAATATTTTACCAAAATATGCATTTATATGCAGTTATCTAGGTAATATGCACTTATCATAGAAATCACGCAAAATATGCATTTGCATATGAAATATGCAAATGCATAACTATCCGGGCCCTAGTTATAATTATATTAGAAAAAAGGCGCACGAGGCTATGTAATTTTGCAGAATAATATAATATATATATATATATATACTTCATTTTTAGTCCATTTAACACGCCGACTTTGAACATACAATCAACGACCTCACCAGCAAGGAATCGAACCCTCGACCTACTGGGTGTGACTAGGGAGCGCTTACCGGCTAGGCCACAAGGACACTAAAAGCAGTTCTAGACTCTGTTATATTTCACACAAAGCCTGTTCATCGAGCTGATGGCGCCGTGAACCTCAATGGGAAACTGCCCGTGCCTCGTATGTGGTGTCAGTAGCATTTTACCGAATCCAGCTGGTATGAAACGCGAGGTACATATATATACTTCATTTTTAGTCCATTTAACACGCGGACTTTGAACATACAATCAACGACCTCACCAGCAAGGAATCGAACCCTCGACCTACTGGGTGTGACTAGGGAGCGCTTACCGGCTAGGCCACAAGGACACTAAAAGCAGTTCTAGACTCTGTTATATTTCACACAAAGCCTGTTCATCGAGCTGATGGCGCCGTGAACCTCAATGGGAAACTGCCCGTGCCTCGTATGTGGTGTCAGTAGCATTTTACCGAATCCAGCTGGTATGAAACGCGAGGTACATATATATACTTCATTTTTAGTCCATTTAACACGCGGACTTTGAACATACAATCAACGACCTCACCAGCAAGGAATCGAACCCTCGACCTACTGGGTGTGACTAGGGAGCGCTTACCGGCTAGGCCACAAGGACACTAAAAGCAGTTCTAGACTCTGTTATATTTCACACAAAGCCTGTTCATCGAGCTGATGGCGCCGTGAACCTCAATGGGAAACTGCCCGTGCCTCGTATGTGGTGTCAGTAGCATTTTACCGAATCCAGCTGGTATGAAACGCGAGGTACATATATATACTTCATTTTTAGTCCATTTAACACGCGGACTTTGAACATACAATCAACGACCTCACCAGCAAGGAATCGAACCCTCGACCTACTGGGTGTGACTAGGGAGCGCTTACCGGCTAGGCCACAAGGACACTAAAAGCAGTTCTAGACTCTGTTATATTTCACACAAAGCCTGTTCATCGAGCTGATGGCGCCGTGAACCTCAATGGGAAACTGCCCGTGCCTCGTATGTGGTGTCAGTAGCATTTTACCGAATCCAGCTGGTATGAAACGCGAGGTACATATATATACTTCATTTTCAGTCCATTTAACACGCGGACTTTGAACATACAATCAACGACCTCACCAGCAAGGAATCGAACCCTCGACCTACTGGGTGTGACTAGGGAGCGCTTACCGGCTAGGCCACAAGGACACTAAAAGCAGTTCTAGACTCTGTTATATTTCACACAAAGCCTGTTCATCGAGCTGATGAGGTTCACGGCGCCATCAGCTCGATGAACAGGCTTTGTGTGAAATATAACAGAGTCTAGAACTGCTTTTAGTGTCCTTGTGGGCTAGCCGGTAAGCGTTCCCTAGGGCCACCCAGTAGGTCGAGGGTTCGATTCCTTGCTGGTGAGGTCGTTGATTATATGTTCAAAGTCCGCGTGTTAAATGGACTAAAACTGAAGTATATATATATATATATATATATATATATATATATATATATATATATATATATATAATCCTGGTGTGCTCGGACTGTTATATCGCTCTTCTAAGTAGTGGAGAAGGGTGGAGATATCATAGTTGTATCTTTCCTGAGGCTTGGTTTTAAAAGCCCCCCACCCGTTGGTTCATGTCTCTTCCAATATTACTTTTCTGTAAGTTCCATTCCTCCTTTGCCCACTTCAACTTGATACAAGATGGATGGTGTAAGGACCACCCTTTCTTCCTTTCCCTAGGTAGATTCATGAAAACCTACTTCTTCTTTAAGAGATAGGGGGTGGATATTTCTTCTACATATTCTGAGCCGTTTCCATCTTGCAATGCTGTCTCATCTTTTCCACCTGCTCGACCCTGATCTCCAGGCTATCCTCATTAGGCGCATAAAGGCGGATGGAGTGTTCATCTCTCTGGAGAGCGAGCGGATGCACTTGAAGATTTCGTCTTCCATGATGAATGCTGTTCTTGGAATGCTTCGAGAATCTAGCTGGATCGAAGGTCGACCACAGAAAAGTATTTGCTGCGCTCTATTGACATATTTATTTACGGAATTAACTCAGTAAGAAGATAACACCCAACATAATCTAGTTTAATGACCCGAATCTCAGATGCCTTCTTAGATTCCAATCCTTTTTTGTGTCAGACATCACTACTGATGCCTACTCTGAGTACAGTTTTATTTACACCAACTTGAAGAAGTTCATCGACATCACTTTTCTTGTTTTCCTGCTTAACGGGATTGTACCATCGAGGATCCCTGGCTTCTTATATCTATCGTAAAGTGCACTGAGTAAGTCGCTCCCAAATAATGTTTTACTTAAAATTACTTTGTTACTAATACAAATAATACATTAATCTTGTGCCACTCTTGTTGCGAAGATTTATTAAGTTCTGGAAATTATTCCCAATTATTCTTGGCTCTAACAGATATCTTTCATCTTTTTTTATTTTTATTTTTTTACGGGGAATAGCCCACCCGGGCACAGGTCATCGACCCACAACGTGGCCTGGGGGCGAAAAAAATAAGAGTAAAAAGAAATTAAAAATAGAAGAGAAAAAGTCTATATTAAGCTACAACGCGAAAACCAGCTGTTTGAAGTGAGACAGATTGTATGAGTATGGAAACACAAAAGAAGGCAGCGCATTCCACAATTAAAAAAAAAAAATCTTAAATACATATGAACAAACTGGAGTATCGGGACCCCTTAATGCCCTCACTAGCTGCTACTGAACACAGTTTCTCTGACTCCCAATATCTAGAGTTAAGACTAACACTGTGGTGAATACAGTATGTGTTCCTGGATTCCCCCAATAGATGTATTCCTTTACAATTCTTTGGTATTTCTCTTCAAAGCAGTTACACTTTCTAAGGATGTACAGTACAGTACTGTCGTTAAACCTGATGGTCTACACTACTGCTCAGGCCCCTTAAAATCTATATGAAAAATATCGAACACAAAACTTGTTATTTTGCTTAGCTGCAGCACAACAGATTTTCTTAGCACAACACATTTAGCTGAAGTCAGTCTTACATTATAAAATCACATGAACAAAGTTTAGCGACATAATGCACTGGCACCCAAATCATGTCTTATTTTTTAAGAAAACACTCAACAGTCAACTCGAGGACGGGAGCAGGGTGCGTCGTTGCATGTGATCTGTTACTATATTTTCCCCAGTGAAACCTTTTACAATTGCTTTCTGTCATCTACATCGGCACCTCAAATGATAAAGTTATCTCTATAGTTAAGCATCTGCCTCAAGATATAACCTTTCTTCGAAGCTAATGGACGTAGTATATCTTGTGAGACAGATGCTGCTGGATATATCTTATGGCTCCGTGACCCTTTTCAGATTCGTTACCTGTAAGGATGAGTTTTATTTTCTCTATTGTTCATATACCTTCTAATTATGCAGGTGTTGCGCCCTCTTTTCAGTTTCTTTCTCTTGGTGTCCGTCTTTGGGCTTCAGTTGAATGAGAGATTTTTAAGGTTCACCGTGACATTAGGGTGTGTCATACGGAGGCGATTTTTTTTTTTGAGTTTGAAAAATTGGCCCATGGTATTAATGATGTAGTTCTATGTGCAGAATCATGTGATATCTTCAGATTTGAAAAGTTTTCATTTTTTGCGAGGTAAATTTTAACTTGAAATCTTATGAAAATTTAGTATTCCCACCCTTTTACCAACACCACTAAATAGCTTATTTGAAGTAAAGTAAATGTATCAGGTTAATTTATTAGGATGAAAATGATCCATAATAGTGAAACGAATGATCTTGACACATTTATTAAATTTAATATTCCTTTCGAAAACAAAATCATCAAATACAAAAACCGGTTTTACTACTACGACCCGGTGTTGCTACACACCATAGAGAACATGTCTTTCTTGCTTCTGTTTCTACTCATCACCTCCCTGCTGACCACCTGAGCTCGGATGTAGCATTCCCTCCTCTCCTGGCTGTACACGTGACTGATGGCCCCGCTCACTTGCTGTACACAACGCTCTATACTCTGGGTGTGCGAGGGCCAGGCAGGGACATGCATGGGGTTGTCCAGGAAAGCTCTGACTTGAACATTGGTGAGGCTGCAGGTAAGAGGGGGCTCACTGCCAGCCTGGATGTTATCCAGATCTATGAGATCAGTGAGGGTCTTGGCACCTAGATTGACTTCAGGAGTCTTCCTGACCCTGAAGGAATCGTCACCAACTGATTCGTCATGCCCAGATCCTCTCATAAGTCTCATATCCAAGATCTTTTTGACTGCCACTCTTCTCTCCTCCTCATCCTTACTGCAGAGCATTGTCTGCAGAACTGCCTCGGGATGAGCATACCAGGAAGATCTCCTCACAGTCTGCTCCACAATCTGAACAACCTTCCTTGGCTGACTCCTCAGGAGCTCAAGCTGGAAGAGAACATGCCTCGGACCTTCGGAGAACGATGACTTGACCTTGGTGTTGAACCAATTTGGCAAGTAGACACTCACGATGAATTGGACAATAAGTCTCAGGTTGTGAAGCTGGTTCCCTTTCAGTTTATGATGAGCGACCCAAATTCTGCAGAACCTGAGAGCCGTTGTGAGCCACCTAGAATGTGAGACTGGACCTATCTGCAGGTAAGCAAGTCTATCAGGCATGACCCCAGTTTTGATGGCACTGCAAATCATGTAACCATAGTACTGGTCAGTACTCAGGTCGTCAATGACAGTATGTGCAAGCTCAACGAGTGGAGGGCCAACTGTGATTTTTTCAAAGCTCGGATTTATTTCTAACTCAGTGGCAGAGTCCAGCATCTTGCCAAGAGGACCAGACCATCTGTTGTTTGAAAGAGTCTTGCCATCCAGCTCCTGGATCAGATGTCTGAGTGGCAACTCGTTGGTGTGGAGGTCACAAACAATCCAGACCAGCTTCCTCCCAATCTTCCGCTCTATCCACTGTATGACCCCCCCTTTCCACCCTGTGTTCGTGTTGGTGCTGTCCCCTCCAATGGCCTGCAGGATCTGGTCTACGTTCCTCTCTCTGAGCCAGTTCACAATGCTATCTGCCACTATCTCAGCTGGTTTCCTGATGTCATCTTTCTCTGGAGTGATATGCCACAAATACTTCCCTCCTGGTTCACTGCAGCAGGAGTAGTGTTCCTCCTTCACCATGGCAGGGAACAACTTGTCAGAATCTCCAACTTTCATGAACACTTTAGTGTCATCCCTTCTCCCATCAAAGAACAAACAATTGATTCCATTTTCTCTTATCCCCTTATCAAACTCCTCTTCTAGGTTACTGACAAGTTTCTCCTGAGCTCTCCTTACTTTGTTATGATCTATCACCAGGTGAACATCATCAGGTGTTATCAAACCACCGTCAATCCAGGCAGCTGTTGCTATCTCTGCAGTTTCTCTGAGACCAGTGTGGTGTCGCATGCTGGCCAGAGCTATGCTCGGGATATCTTTCCTATTTCGAATGTTATGCCTGGAAGGTTTGGGATCATTATTTTCTGGGTTAGGGACAAAGTCACCATTCTCCTGGTCAGCACTCGGATCAGCCATGGGGAAGTCATTAAACTCTGAATCAGCTTGACTCCAATCATCGGCCTTTTTTACCTCACCCTGGGCCTTCTCAAGTCTCTTTTCCTCGGCAACTCTTCTCCTCTTCTGTCTCTCTGTGGCAGCCTCCTGTCTCTTGGACTCCGGAATATCTTGGCTAGAAATCATGAGAGCCCCTATACTGCCAGTCTTCTCTCTCTGTGCTTTGACAAATGCCAGTTCGATCACAGGAATCTTCAGTTCACGCTTGCAAATACAGGAGATGTGGGCCTCGGATTTACAGTCACGATCGCATCCAAACTCAGGACAGAGAACAATTGGGCACTTGCAAGTAATTATGTCAAATAACTGGTCCAGTTGCTTGGCAAAGCTGTCCTTAACTGCAAGTTTTCCTCTCCCAAGAGAGATATCTCTTGCCTTTTCCCAACTGTCTAGCAGTCTCTCACTAATCTTCTTCTGACTTGTTATGACTGGAGGCTTGAACTGAGCGTTAGCCAGAGTGTACTGTGCCAAGACAGCTTTGGTCATATCACTGGCAATGTCTTTGTTTGTGTAAGTTCTTTGGTTCTTTTCACTGATTTGCCTGATTAAAACACCGTATCTCAAAGCATCTCTCAATGTAGGCAACTCCGACTTCAGGAGCTCTCTCCCAGACCCAAGATAGTGACTGAGATGGCTGGATTTTTGGTTCCTCGTCCTGACACAAGCAGCCATCGCAAATATCATCAACTTATAAATGCATCAGAATCTGAAACAGAAAAAAATATTGTTAGTTGGGTTGTTAAAGAATGAAGTCAGAAAGCAATGTTCACTATTTAATTGTAATGCACTAATGCAGCTGTATGTTAGATTTTCGATAAATTTCACGCTAAAATTTACCAAGCAAAAGGTTGCAAAATATTGAAACTGAAATTATTTTCTGTTTATATACACTAAAATCTACCAAAAAAGTGATCGGCCATTAGTTTTAGCTGATCTTCCCTCCTATGACACACCCTACCGTGACATCCTTATAGGGAGACGACTACACCAGTGATAGTTTGATACAAAAGCAACCTCATTAATAAGCAAAGTAAGATATATAAACTTACCATCAGTTCCTATAATAACAGATTACTGTATTAATAACACCCCCGCTCAGGGACGGGTTGATTCAATATTTTTTCTTCTGGGTTTCAAGTAACAGTCAAATAGTCTTCCTGGTACTAATGCAGTACAAGCACTAATATGGTGATCCCTAATTTGGCACTTGTTGCATTGTGGGGTGGCTGGATCTGTGTGGGCGAATTACCATTCAGACGATATCTGAGATTTTGTTACATGGTAGGGTTCGGGGAATATTCATCCTCATATTTAATTTTGGCGGCTATATACTAAATAAGAAAAGGATTAAATATTTCTAATTTTGAGGAAGTTCAGCAGGGTCTGTGGCCTCGGGTGCAAAATTATCGAAAAATCTGATAATAACTTTCATTACCGTATGTTCAGATAGTCATACTTTAACTCTGATTGTGACAGAGTTCTTTTTTCCAGGGGACGACGTAAACTGTTTAGGCGTGATGGTCAGTTTAATCGGCTGGGATCAGCCTGACTAAGTTCCTCATGCTCAAAGTGTCCGTCTACCTCGACTCTGCTGACTGTTTACCGCAACTCGGCACTCAACCTCCTTAAATCACTGCATACACGAAAGCTTCCTCGGTGGCTAATGCTTAATCCAATCATTTTACCACATCTGGGCTATAGGAAGTTCAACACTAAACAGTTTTCCACATCACCGATCACTCCTGGGCTAACGTAAATCATCTGAAGAATAACAACAGCTTTGTATTCCGGTTCTCTCTGAGGTCTGACTTTTATGGTATTAATGACAACCTTTCCTCTACAGCGCCACACAATAAAGTTCTGGATTAAGGTACCAAATAGTAAGTGAGAGGCAAAAATACAATACCTCACTACACATTTCCAATACTTAAACAATTTGAAACAATTAAATGCTTTTGGCAATCACAACGCTGGCACTGACACTCATTCCTTTCCTTTACAGTACAGTAATTTTGACCCGATCTTAAACAAATGAAGAAGACTATTAGGACCAATTTCTTTCCTGAATCTACTCACAACTCATGAGCTCCTGACAAATAACACCAAACGCCCATTTATAGCATAATTAGTTGGTCAACTCTCTCTCTCTCTCTCTCTCTCTCTCTCTCTCTCTCTCTCTCTCTCTCTCTCTCTCTCTCTCTCTGTCATCAGGATATATTAGCGTGTACTGTAATTTCACTCCCGATGAACTCCTCAAGTTTTCCAGTAATCTCTCAAGAGTCTGGAGGACTTTAGGTGCACCTTCCACCAGTTCTCTTGAAGGGAGGGAAAACATGATAGCCAAATCATTCCCAAGTTTTTACAGTATCTTCCGGCTCTAAGAATTGTTCTTCTTTACTTACGTTGTTCAGCTCACAAGTCTGTGTAATAGTTTAGTCACAGGATGCTTAAAATTAAATTTATACTTCTTAAACTCAGCTATGATCACAACGAATTGCTATAAAGTAAAAACATAATTTGTATCTTTATTATTGCCCTTCCCAATATTATCTTATACAAGATAGAACATAAGAACATAAGAATGGAGGAAACTGCAGCGGGCCTATTAGCCCATACTGGGCAGTCACATCTACACCCAACCCCTATCGCTCATATATCCATCCAACCTGTGTTTGAAGCTATCCAGCGTATTCGAGTTAATGATGATGTTTGGTAACGTGTTCCACTCGACCACTACTCTATTTCTAAACCAATGTTTACCTATCTTGCGTCTAAATCTAAATTTGTCTAATTAAAACCATTGTTACGAGTTCGCTCCTGGTTGGATAGTTTGAGTACCTTTGTTATATCACCTTTGTTTATCCCTGACTTCCATTTATACACCTTGATCCTATCGCCCCTCATTCGACTGTACGTCTCTCGAGGGAGTGCAGATTAAGATGCTTTGACCTGTCTCTGTACTCAAGGTTCCTAATGCCCGGGATTAGTCTTGTCATTCAGTTCTGAATTCTTTCTTGGGATTCTATATCCAATCTGTACGGTGACCAGAACTGAACTACGTAATCCAAGTGAGGTCTCACAAGCGCAAGATATAGTTTTAGGATGACCTCACTAGTCTTTGTGAGCCTTGTTTCGAGCAAATGCACATTGTTGACTTGGTTTAAGATCCCTACTTATTACTCCTAAATATTTCTCAAAGTCGGATATCTCTATAATATCTTTGTTCATCTGGTATCTGGTTTCTCTGTTTACATCTCCTGGAGGACCTAGATTAAGTACTTTACATTTTTCCACATTAAATTTCATCTGCCATATTTCAAACCATTCTATTTTTTTTAGATCTTCCTGTAGTTTTGCGGAGTCCTCGTCAGATTTAATTATACGCCCTATTTTAGTGTCATCAGCAAGTTTACTTATGTTGCCGTCTACGACTATATCTATGTCGTTTAAGTATATAATAAATAATTATGGTGCGAGTACTGAGCCTTGGGGTACTCCACTAGTGACGTTACTCCAATCGGATTTAGTGGCGTTAATGCTTACTCGCTGTTTCCTGTCATGTAGCCACGCCCTAATCCATTTTAGAATATCTCCTCCAATGCCATGAGCCTCCACTTTTCTTATTAGTCTTTTGTGGGGGACTTTGTCGAAGGCTTTGCCAGAGTCGAGATATGCCACATAGGCCACTCACAAAAACATAATTTCAACATCCATTCCTCCAAGCTGCTCTATAAACAACTATAAGATAGCAAGGGTGACGTAAGAGCTGTATGTTCTTAATGGCTTCAACGTCCTTGTGCATTTTCCGTCAGTCGCTCAACTAAGAGAAAAAAAATGATTAACTCAAATGCTGGTTAGTCACTTGCCTTGTCTGGCTCACCCGGTTTGTCATTGTATGTGGCAAGCTAGAAACCACAGGAGGTTAAACTTTTGAATGCCTTCGTCATCCTCGGTAAGATGAGTTATTTCCTGAAATTAATTATTGGAATTCCAACAAGCTCATAAACTGGGACTGCGGCAGGGATTTAGAGCGTTACTCAGTCAGGACTGATTTTCATTGAGCTGATGACGCAGCACAAAAAGTATTTTTTTTAATTTTCCCTTTGTAATATAATATTTATCAATCCATATTCCTGGTCGAGGAAACTCCATTTTGCATTATTTTTTTCCTGCACGTTATAGATTTTGTAAATCGGAAAACATATTAGAAGTTAACTATATATAATTCAATAGTGTTTAGTAACATTATTCCACATTTTGAGCGAGATATAATTCTTTCATTTATTTATATATATTCATATATTACCTTCTATTCATAACCCTGTATCCTGTATCCTGCCGAAGATGAAAATAATAATCACGACTAGTCAAAGTCCATCTCCAAATGAAGAAGTTCCTAGTCATCGACAAATGGTGAACCGCTCCAACGTTCTGGCATTTACATGAGTGGCACTGCAGTCGTGACCAATACCAGTAATTGGAAAACTTGGAAATTATTTTTTGAGGGATTTCGCTATAAAATGTGGAAAAGGGTTTGGAACTTGCCCTTTAAGACATCACAGAACTGTAGTCGATTAATACAAAGGAAATAAACATTACGGAATTATATCTTATTTAAAGATGTCAGATACGGCTTTATATTGCTCTTATATACTGTAACTAGAGTAGAAAGGGTGAATACATGAAGGAATATGAGGAACGTTTGTGAAGTGACTTTTAGGCATCATTAACACACATAATTACGGAGTCAAGTTTCTACAACACGGATTGAGGACATTGGTTATGTATCAGTATTGACGTCTCGCGCGAGTCATTTCAGGTTCAGTAAGTCAGTTCAGAGTAGAGCAATCTAATACGTCTGGCTCGGTCATTCTCGTACATATAGGAGTGAAGTTAGTGTATTGTAACTTCATGAGGCTTGCTCGTGTCAACATAGTTTTATCTGGTATACAGTCTTAATAACATTTATGTTTTTGTTACGGCAGAGTTACAAGTGAAAGAACTGTATAAAGACTTACGTCAACTCAGGTTTTCAGATTATAAAATAGTAAAAAAAAAAGTACATTTAACATTCACTCAGTTATGATTGTCAAATATGAAAACACACACACACACACACACACACACACACACACACACACACACACACACACACACACACACACACATACACACACACACACACATTGTAAAAATTATCAATAACCTGCTATCAACCAGTGTGTATTTTCTCCCAGTCAATGTTATCTTTCTGCACTGTCACTATGTTGAAATGCCCTGTAGTATATAACCTTCTCCCCACCTAGTTATTATATATCATATTTGTATCACATTTGTTACTTGTATATTATTTGTCAATCAAGAGACCCATTCCCCAATTATGTAACTGTATATTTTCAGCCTTCCGACTGCCATGCTCTTTCAATAAACCGTTAATTACTATTATCATTATTATTACACACACATTTCACATATTTTTAAGTCTGAAGACTACTGTAATGAAGCAGTCATTGAAATTTAACCAGCTTTAAGATATCAACTAGCTGGGGTACCCGGGGTTGTCCCGGTTTGCTTTACCGAATAAAACTTGAAATAAGCATACCAAATTACAGCGGGTCCCCCCACATTCAACCTTCGATTATAAAATCATAACAAATAAAAATTCAGCGAAGTTAAAATGTGTGATTGTGCACTATAAGGTGGGGTTGCCCCCAGCATCGGACCCTCACCCTCTTAATTTAGACATTCGCTAGTATTCGTGATGCTATTTACGTAAGCCTACAAATATCAGCTGTGGCCGTGCATAGCATAAACACAGAAATTTTTTTAACGAGGACGATCCTCTTTTGCGGAAGGGGGGGGGGGAGGGGGTGGTCACAGGGGCTAAGACTTAAAAATTCCACCTTCGTAACACGTCTGTGGGAGCTGCGACATTTGACACAGTATAATATTACTTAAAAGATTGTACAATGAATATTCCTTGTTAGTCAAGATGTAAGAATAAACTTAACACCTAAATGATTTTGTCAATTAAGTTATTTACCCTTTTTACCGGTTTTGGGGTTATCTTATAAGTAAGATTTGTAAATTTTAGTTTTTTTGTCTTCTGGAATAAGCGTTGGTGTGGGGAGGAAGGTGATCCTTCTGTCTGGCAGGATGGTAAACAGTGTTTTAGATGAGAGGAATGTTATTGTACTTTATGACTCTGGGCACTCTTGCTCATCCACCGACTAACTTCTTAAAATTCTGCCATCTGTACATGTCTAGTGTACTATATGCGTATTTCCGTGATATATTTCTTTATCTTCCAAAGTGTAGCCATGTATGCTGAACAAACAAACATGGTCAGTATACCTGGGCGAACGAGGGGTCAATAAATGGCTGTTCGTAGCTGTTTTGTATCACTCTCTATGAGGAAGATATAACGTCGAAATGTAAGATATTAAACCGTCAATTCCATTCTGTGTTTCCTTTCCACCATAATTCATTCTCTATCTCTATATCTATATCTCTATCTCTACATCTCTATCTCTATATCTATATCTCTATATCTCTATATCTCTATATCTCTATATCTCTATCTCTATATCTATATCTCTATATCTCTATATCTCAATATCTCTATCTCTATATCTATATCTCTATATCTCTATATCTCTATATCTCTATCTCTATATCTATATCTCTATATCTCTATATCTCAATATCTCTATCTCTATCTCTATCTCTATATCTCTATCTCTATACCTATATCTCTATATCTCTATCTCTATATCTCTATATCTCTATATCTATATGTCTGTATCTCTTTCTCTATATCTTTATCTCTATATCTCTATATCTATCTCTTTCTCTATATCTCTATCTCTTTATCTCTATCTCTATCTCTATCCCTATAGCTCTATCTCTATATCTCTATATCTATCTCTTTCTCTATATATCTATCTCTATATCTCTATATCTATCTCTTTCTCTATATCTCTATCTCTCTATCTCTATATCTCTATCTCGATCTCTATATCTCTATCTCCAACTCTATATCTATATCTCGATCTCTATATCTCTATCTCTGTATATCTCTATCTCTATCTCTATATCTCTATAACTCTATCTCTATCTCTATCTCTATATCTCTATCTCCAACTCTATATCTATATCTCGATCTCTATATCTCCATCTCTATCTCTATGTCTCTATCCCTACATCTCTATCTCTATATCTCTAAACCTCTATCTCTATATCTCTTCCTCTATTTCTATATCCCTAACTCTATGTCGCCATATTTCTATCTCTATCTCTATATCTTTATCTCTATATCTCAATCTCTATCAATATCTTTATCTCTATCTCAATCTCTATATCTCTATCTCTATATCTATATCACTATCTCTATCTCTATATCTCTATATCTCAATCTCTATATTTCTATCTCTATCTTTTTATCTCTATCTCTATATCTCTATCTCTGTACATCTATCTCTATATATCTATCTCTATCTCTATATCTATATCTCCATCTCTATCTCTATCTCTATATCTCTATCTCTATCGATATTTCTATCTCTTTCTCTATATCTCTATCTCTATATCTCTATATCCATACCTATATCTCCATATTTCTATCTCTATATCCATATCTATATCTCTATATTTCTATCTCTATATTTCTATCTCTATATCTCTCTATCTCTACCTCTATATCTCTATCTCTATATCTCTATCTCTATATCTCTCTCTATATCTCTCTCTATATCTCTATCTCTATACCTATATCTCTATATCTATCTCTATATCTCTATCTCTATAGCTCTATCTCTGTATCTCTATCTCTCTATCTCTATATATCTATCTCTATATCTTTATCTCTATCTCTATATAACTATCTCCATTTCTATATCTCGGTCTCTATATTTCTATCTCTATCTCTATATCTCTATATCCCTGTCTCTATCTCTATATCTCTATCTCTATATATCTCTCACTATCTCTATATCTCTATCTCTGTATCTCTCTCTCTATATCTCTATTTCTCTCTCTCAGTCTCTATATCTCTATCTTTATCTCTATCTCTATATATCTATCTCTATCTCCATATTGCTATCTCTATATCTCATTATCTCTGTCTCTAGCTTTATATCTATATATCTATATCTCTATCTCTATCTCTATATCTATATATCTATATCTTTATATCTCTATATCTCTATCTTTATCTCTATCTCTATCTCAATATACCTATCTCTATCTCTATATCTCAATCCTTATATCTCTATCTCTATATCTCCATATCTCTAGCTCTATATCTCAATACCTATAACTCTATCTCTATCTCTATATCTCCATCTCTATATCTCTATGTCTATCTCTATATCTCTATCTCTATATCATTATCTCTATATCTCTATCTCTATATCTCAATCCCTATATCTCTATCTCTATATCTCCATATCTCTATCTCTAAATCTCCATCTCTATATCTCTATCTATATCTCTATATCTCTATCTCTATATTTATGTCTCTATCTCTATCTTTTTATCTCTATATCTATATCTCTATCTGTATATATCTCTCTCTATCTCTATATTTATATCTCTATCTCTATCTCTTTATCTTTATATGTCTATCTCTATATCTCTATCTATATATCCCTATATCTCTATATCTCTACTGTAAAGGGCCTGGGACTTTGGGATAGAAATCCCTTTCCAGACCAATCAGGTTCTTAATAAAGGAAAGTCAAGGACCATGGTTTTCTGAGGAATAGCAAACAACAGTTTGAGATTGACATCTCTTTACCATAAAAAATATAACATAAAACTCTGACACCCCCAACAAACAACAAATAATTTCGGGAGTCAAACAATTAATGCAGTCAATAGTTAATGGAGTTAATCAATTAAGGGAAGCAAACAATTAACAGAATCAAACAATTAATGGGAGTCAGCAATTAATGGATTCAAACAATTAAATGGAGTCAACAATCGATAGAATCGAACAATAAAGGGGAGTCAGCAATTAATGGAATCAAACAACCATAGAATCAAACAATGAACAGATATTTCCTACGGCAATGGCCCTGGGAGAAGGTTTTGGAATAAGGTGATGCATACTCAGGGTAGGGAAGCGTCCATTCAACTCCACACTTGAGAGACAGCAGCAGATGTCTTGAAATGGCAGGAGAACACCGGGGCACAGACGGAATGAGATAAACTAACGGTCGTGGTATGTGGTAGTGGTAGATGACCAGAGAATTGACAGTCGATAGGTGAAGGTCTGGGGACACAGCCCACGAGTCCAGGACCTATGATGAGATCACAGCCAGAATTTGACGAACAGCGGGGTAGCTAGATAGTGACTGTATGGCGGCTGGGTTGAATCTGCCAGTGACCCAGATTGTCGCTGCCGTTCTCACCTCTGTCCAACCGCCCCAAGTTTCGTCCCACCAGCAAACGAGAGAGTTAGCATCGGTAAAGAGCCCTAACATCTACATCTCTATATCTCTATCTCTATCTCTATGTCTCTATATCTCTGTCTCTATATCTATATTGCTATCTTTATATCTCTATCTCTATATCTCTGTATATCAATCTCTATCTCTATATCAATATCTCTATATCTCTATCTCTATAGCTCTATTTCTATATCACTATCTCTATAGCTCTATCTCTGTATCTCTATCTCTCTATCTCTATATATGTCTTTATCTCTATCTCTATCTCTAACTCTATAGCTCTATCTCTATATCTCTATCTCTATCTCTATCTCTATATATCTATCTCTATTTCTTTATCTCAATCTCTATATTTCTATCTCTATCATCTATATCTCTATATCCCTATCTCTATCATCTATATCTCTATATCCCTATCTCTATCTCTATATCTCTATCTCCATCTCAATTTCTCTACCTCTATATCTCTATCTCTATCTCTATAAATCTCTCTCTATCTCTATATCTTTATCTCTATATCTTTTTCTCTATATCTCTATATCTCTATCTCAGTCTCTCTATCTCTATATCTCTATATCTATCTCTACATTTCTATCTCTATCTCTATCTCTAAATATGTATCTCTATTTCTTTATCTCTATCTCTATATCCCTATCTCTATCTCTATATCTCTATCTCTATCTCTCTATATCTCTATCTCTATCTCTATATCTCTATATCTCTATCTCAGTCTCTATATCTCTATCTCTATATCTCTATCTCAGTCTCTATATCTCTATCTCTATATCTCTATCTCAATATCTCTATCTCTATCTCTATATCTTTATATCTCTATCTCTATCTCTATCTCTATATCTCTATCCCAGTCTCTATATCTCTATCTCTATATCTCTATCTCTATATCTCTATCTTTATCTCTATGTCTCTATATCTATATCTCAATCTCTATCTCTATATATCTATCTCTATCTCTATATCTCTATCTCTATATCTCTATCTTTATCTCTATGTCTCTATATCTATATCTCAATCTCTATCTCTATATATCTATCTCTATCTCTATATCTCTATCTCTATATCTCTATCTCTATCTCTATATCTATATATCTATATATCTCAATCCTTATACATCTATCTCTATATCCCCATATCTCTATCTTTATCTCAATATCTCCATTTCTATATCTCTATCTCTATATCTCTATCATAAGAACATAAGAACTTTAGAATGGAGGAAACTGCCCATACAGGGCAGTCCCGTTTACACCCAACCCCTATTGCTCAAATAAGCATCCAACCTATGTTTGAAACTATCCAGCGAATTCGAGTTAATGATCATATTTGGTAACTTGTTCCATTCATCCACTACTCTGTTTCCAAACCAGTGTTTACCTATTTCGCGCCTAAATCTAAATTTGTCTAATTTAAAACCATTGTTACGAGTTCACTCTTGGTTGGATAGTTTGAGTACCTTTGTAATGTTCCCTTTGTTTAGCCCTGCCTTCCATTTATACACCTCTATCAGGTCGCCCCTCGCTCTACGTCTCTCGAGGGAGTGCACATTAAGATTGCTTTAACCTGTCTCTATACTCAAGGTTCCTAATGCCCGGGATTAGTTTTGTCATTCTCCTCTGAATTCTTTCCAAGGATTCTATATCCATTCTGTTATACGGGAACTGCGTAATCCAGGTGAGGTCTCACAAGCGCAAGATACAGTTTTAGGATGACCTCGCTAGTCTTGTAACTAACACTCCTTTGTATGAACCCAATTACTTTATTAGCCTTGTCACGAGCAAAAACACATTGTTTACTTGGCTTAAGGTTCCTACATATCATTACTCCTAAATCTCTCTCGCAGTCGGATTTCTCTATGGCATCGTTGTTCATCTGGTATCTGGTTTCCCTGTTTACATCTCCTATGCTGAGTACTTTACATTTGTCCACGGTGAATCTCATCTACCATTTTTCAGACCATTCGACAAATTTGTTTAGATCTTCCTGCAGTCTTTCTGAGTCCTCGCCAGATTTAATAACTCGTCCTATTTTAGTGTCACTATCAAATTTTCTTATGTTGCTGTGTATGCCGATATCTATGTCGTTTATGTATATAATAAATAATAATGGTCCAAGTACTGAGCCTTGGGGAACTCCACTTGTGACGTTGCTCCAATGGGACTTAGTGCCGTTAATGCTCACTCGCTGTTTCCTGTCCTGTAACCACGCCCTAATCCATTTAAGGATGTCACCTTTGATGCCATGAGCTTCTACCTTTCTAATTAGTCTTTCGTGGGGTACTCTGTCGAAGGCTTTGCTAAAGTCGAGATATACCACATCATAATTGTGCCCCTCGTCCACCTGATTCGAAAACTGATGAAAAGAATGTTAATAGATTAGTTAGGCAAGAACGTCCGCTTGTGAAGCCATGCTGGGAATCATTGATCAATCTGTGCTTCTCCAGGTGATTTCGAATAGAGTTTGAAATGATTGCTTCCAGTAATTTGCCTACTATTGATGTTAGACTGATTGGGCGGTAGTTAGAGGATAGTGATCTATCCCCCTTCTTGAAAATCGGAATTACAATCGGTATCCTCCAGGATTCTAGTGCAACACCCTTGTTTTTAAGAACATGTTAAACAACTTTGCTAAGGGCATACTAAGTTCTTTCTTACATTCCTTTAATAATCTGGCAAATATCTCATCGGGACCCGGCGACTTATTAGGCTTTAACTTGTCTATTTGCTTACTTACGTCGTTACCAGTCACTACTATCTCGCTAAATCTATTTTCTTCACTATCTTTGTATATAGTCGGTGCCTCGGGTATCATGTTTAAATTTTCTGTGGAGAAAACTGTTCAAAAATATTTATTCAAATTATTGCTCATTTCTCCGACGTTATCAGTGAGCTCGCGGGTATCTGACCTTATTGGTCCAATCTCTTCTCATGTTTTAGTTTGATCCATTTGGTAGAATCCTTTGGGGTTTCTCTTGGCCTTCCTTGCTATCCTTACTTCATTTTTCCTCTTGGCTTTCCTTATCTCGGTTTTAACCCTACTCGCAAAAAACTTATAATAATCGCAGAGGTAAATTTCGCCACGATTTTCTTCTACGTATAACCTTCCTTTGGCCAATGATGTTCTTTAAATAATTATTTATCCATTTCGGGTCATTGTTGTCTGATCTGAGTTTTTGGTATGGTATGTTCTGGCCTTGTTCATTAAGTAACTCATTATTTAAATTGTCGTGGAACTCGACATTCTGAGATCTGTTTATCAGGTCAGTGTCATCTGTCAGGTTCACACCCAAGCGCGACACCCCCTCTCTCAGCTGCCTCTTTAAACTGTCAAAGTTTGCCCTTCTGAAATCTGGTACGTTTGTGGAATTTCCCTTACGTCTACCCTGAAAATCTAACTGGATTCTAATTTCTTTGTGATCCCTGTTTGCAAGTTCGTTCCCTACCTAGACATTGCTAATGAGGTTTTCTCTGTTCGACAGAACTAAGTCGAGTATATTATTACCCGGGGTGGGTTCGGTTATATGTTGACTTAGGAAACAGTCCTGGATCGTTTCGAGAAAATCCTTTGAATCTGAGTTACCCTTAAGGTCAGTCCAATCTATTTGGCCAAGGGTAAAGTCGCCTACTATACAGACTTTGTTGTGTATGGAAGCCTTGCGCATTTCATCCCAGATAAGTCTCTCATTGACTCTATCAAGATTGGGAGGTCTATATATTACTCCTATGATTAATTTTTCCCTACCGTCGATTAATTCTATCCAAATTGTTTCTGTATTCTGCTCAGTTTTTATTTCCTTATTTATTTCACACTTCAGATTATCCCTGATATAGATTGCTACTCCGCCTTCTTTCCTGGTCTGCCTATCTGTATGGAACAATTTGGAACCCGCAATCTGGTATTCGTCAGGTAACTCACGTGAGTCTAGGTTGACCCATGTTTCAGTGAATGCTATTATATCGAATTTTTCGGTACATACCAAGGGCCTAATATTATCCATTTTGTTTCTCATACTTCTTCTGTTGTCATAGTAGACATTTAAGTTAGTCTTGTTCTGAGTCCTCCCTTTACTGCGTTTAGGTTTAAAATCCCTGTCAAATTTACTTTTGTAATCATTCTTAACACTATTTCCCTGAAATCTTTCACTCTGTTTACCCGCTCCCACTGCAGTCTCCTCCACCCCCGTGCCCATATGTACCCCTAGCAGTTTAAAGACTTCGATATCTTTTGAAGTGCTCCCTCTAGAGACCCAGCCTGGGTTGCCACCCCCTCCCGAGACAAGTGTACCCCATCCCTAGCATAGAGGTCCCTTCTACCGTAGAAGTTGTCCCAGTTGTCAATGAATGGGACTGATATTGACTTGCATATCCGTCAAGACGGCCGTTGATACCAACTGCCCTTGACAACCATTCATTACAAACTCTCCTTCTAGGCAGGACACCACATATGATAGGGATCCCTCCCTTAGTCCTAATACGATCTATAGCTCTCTTGAACTTATCACGAAGCTCTTCACTCCTACACCGGCCAATATCGTTGTCTCCTGCACTGAGGCAGAAAATGGGTTTGTTCCCATTACCAGACAAGATATTGTCCATCCTGTCAACTATATCCCCCACCCCAGCCCCTGGCAAACACACCCTGATCCTATTTTAATTTTCCCACAAAGGCTCTGTCCAAGTACCTGACCTGTGAGTCACCAACAATTAAAGTTTTTATACCTTCCTTGTCAGCCCTGTACCTGACTGTACTAACGTCCATTTCGTCTATCAAGGGACGGAACGAGTTGGTACACTTAGCTGTTGTTGTCGTTGTTGTATCCTTGGTCAGTTTCTTAACCACCAGCTTGGTAGTCCCTCTCCTCACAACCATCCATTCGTCATTCACTGGCTCTAACTACCGCCCAATCAGTCAAACATCAATAGTAAGCAAATTACTGGAAGCAATCATTTCAAACTCTATTCGAAATCACCTGGAGAAGCACGGATTGATCAATGATTCCCAGCATGGCTTCACAAGCGGACGTTCTTGCCTAACTAATCTATTAACATTCTTTTCATCAGTTTTCGAATCGGTGGACGAGGGGCACAATTATGATGTGGTATATCTCGACTTTAGTAAAGCCTTCGACAGAGTCCCCCACGAAAGACTAATTAGAAAGGTAGAAGCTCATGGCATCAAAGGTGACATCCTTAAATGGATTAGGGCGTGGTTACAGGACAGGAAACAGAGAGTGAGCATTAACGGCACTAAGTCCCATTGGAGCAACGTCACAAGTGGAGTTCCCCAAGTATCAGTACTTGGACCTTTATTGTTTATTATATACATAAACGACATAGATATCGGCATAGATAGCAACATAAGTAAATTTGCTGATGACACTAAAATAGGACCTGTTATAAAATCTGACGAGGACTCGGCAAAACTACAGGAAGATCTAAACAAATTTTTCGAATGGTCTGAAAAATGGCAGATGAAATTCAACGTAGACAAATGTAAAGTACTCAGTATAGGAGATGTAAACAGGGAAACCAGATACCAGATGAACAACGATGTCATAGAGAAATCCGACTGCGAGAGAGATTTCGGAGTAATGATAAGTAGGAACCTTAAGCCAAGTAAACAATGTGTTTTTGCTCGTAACAAGGCTAATAAAGTACTTGGGTTCATACAAAGGAGTGTTAGTTACAAGACTAGCGAGGTCATCCTAAAACTGTATCTTGCTCTTGTGAGACCACACCTGGATTAGGCAGTTCAGTTCTGGTCACCGTATTACAGAATGGATATAGAATCCTTGGAAAGAATTCAGAGGAGAATGACAAGACTACTCCTGGGCATTAGGTACCTTGAGTATAGAGACAGGTTAAAGCATCTTAATTTGCACTCCCTTGAGAGACTTAGAGCGAGGGGCGACCTGATCGAGGTGTATAAGTGGAAGGCAGGGCTAAACAAAGGGGACATTACAAAGGTACTCAAATTATCCAACCAGGAGCGAACTCGTAACAGTGGTTTTAAATTAGACAAATTTAGATTTAGGCGTGAAATAGGTAAACACTGGTTTGGGAACAGAGTAGTGGATGAATGGAACAAGTTACCAAATATCATCATTAACTCGAATACGCTGAATTGCTTCAAACATAGGTTGCAGTGGGAGCGGGTAAACAAGGCGAAAGATTACAGGGAAATAGTATTAGGAATGATGACATAACTAAATTAGACAGGGAGTTTAAAACTAAACGCGGTAAGGGGAGGACTCAGAACACGACTAACTTAAATGTATATTACGCGAACAGTAGAAGTATGAGAAACAAAATGGATGATATTAGGGCCTTGGTATGTACTGAAGAAATCGATATAATTGCATTCACTGAAACATGGATCAACCTAGACACACGTGAATTACCAGTCGAATACCAAATTGCGGGTTACAAACTGTTCCATACCGATAGGAAGACCAGGAAAGGAGGCGGAGTAGCAATCTATGTTAGGGATAATCTGAAGTGTGAAATAAATAAGGAAATAAAAACTGAGAGGAATACAGAAACAATTTGGATAGAATTAAGCGACGGTCGGGAAAAATTAATCACAGGAGTAATATATAGACCCCCCAATCTTGATAGCGTCAATGAGCGACTTATCTGGGATGAAATGCGCAGGGCTTCCATACACAACAAAGTCTGTATAGTAGGCGACTTTAACCTTGGCAAAATAGATTGGACCGACCTTACGGGCAACTCAGAATCAGAGGATTTTCTCGAGACGATCCAGGACTGTTTCCTAAGTCAACATATAACCGAACCCACACAGGGTAATAATATATTGGATTTAGTTTTGTCAAACAGAGAAAACCTCATTAGCAATGTCGAGGTAGGGAACGAACTTGCAAACAGCAATCACAAAGAAATTCGATTCCAGTTAGATTTTCAGGGCAGACGTAAGGAAAATTCCACTAAAGTACCAGATTTCAGAAGGGCAAACTTTGACAGTTTAAAGAGGCAGCTGAGAGAGGGGGTGTCGCGCTTGGCCGTGAACCTGACAGATGACACCGACCTGATAACGAGATCTGAGATTGCCGAGTTCCACAACAATTTAAATAGTGAGTTACTTAATGCACAAAGGCAGAACATTCCATACAAAAAACTCAGATCAAACAACAATGACCCTAAATGGATAAATAATTATTTAAAGAACATCATTGGCCAAAGGAAGGCTATAGGTAGAAGGATAAATCGTGGCGAAATTCACCTCCGGGACTATTATAGGGTATTGGCGAGTAGGGTTAAAACCGAGATAAGGAAAGCAAAGAGGAATAATGAGGTAAGGAAAGCAAGGGAGGCAAAGACAAACCCCAAAGTATTCTACCAAATGTATCAAACTAAAACACGAGAAAAGATTGGACCAATACGGTCAGACTCCGGCGAGCTCTCTGATAACGACGGAGAAATGAGCAATAATTTGAATAAATATTTTTCAACAGTTTTCACCAGCGAAAATTTAAACATGATACCCGAGGCACCGACTCTATTCAGAGATAGTGAAGAAAACAAATTAAGTGAGATAGTAGTGACTAGTAACGATGTTAGTAAGCAAATAGACAAACTAAAGCCTAATATGTCACCTGGTCCCGATGAGATATTTGTCAGAGTATTAAAGGAATGTAAGGAAGAGCTTAGTATGCCCTTAGCAAAGTTGTTTAACATGTCCTTAAAAACAGGGGTAGTACCAGAATCCTGGAGGATATCGAATGTAGTACCGATCTTCAAGAAGGGGGATAGATCACTATCCTCTAACTACCGCCCAATCAGTCTAACATCAATAGTAGGCAAATTACTGGAAGCAATCATTTCAAACTCTATTCGAAATCACCTGGAGAAGCACAGATTGATCAATGATTCCCAGCATGGCTTCACAAGCGGACGTTCTTGCCTAACTAATCTATTAACATTCTTTTCATCAGTTTTCGAATCAGTGGACGAGGGGCACAATTATGATGTGGTATATCTCGACTTTAGCAAAGCCTTCGACAGAGTACCCCACGAAAGACTAATTAGAAAGGTAGAAGCTCATGGTATCAAAGGTGACATCCTTAAATGGATTAGGGCGTGGTTACAGGACAGGAAACAGCGAGTGAGCATTAACGGCACTAAGTCCCATTGGAGCAACGTCACAAGTGGAGTTCCCCAAGGCTCAGTACTTGGACCATTATTGTTTATTATATACATAAACGACATAGATATCGGCATAGACAACAACATAAGTAAATTTGCTGATGATACTAAAATAGGACGTGTTATCAAATCTGACGAGGACTCGGCAAAACTACAGGAGGATCTAAACAAATTTTTCGAATGGTCTGAGAAATGGCAGATGAAATTCAACATCGACAAATGTAAAGTACTCAGTATAGGAAATGTAAACAGGGAAACCAGATACCAGATGAACAACGATGCCATAGAGAAATCCGACTGCGAGAGAGATTTAGGAGTAATGATAAGTAGGAACCTTAAGCCAAGTAAACAATGTGTTTTTGCTCGTAACAAGGCTAATAAAGTACTTGGGTTCATACAAAGGAGTGTTAGTTACAAGACTAGCGAGGTCATCCTAAAACTGTATCTTGCTCTTGTGAGACCACACCTGGATTACGCAGTCCAGTTCTGGTCACCGTATTACAGAATGGATATAGAATCCTTGGAAAGAATTCAGAGGAGAATGACAAGACTAATCCCGGGTATTAGGAACCTTGAGTATAGAGACAGGTTAAAGCATCTTAATTTGCACTCCCTTGAGAGACGTAGAGCGAGGGGCGACCTGATAGAGGTGTATAAGTGGAAGGCAGGGATAAACAAAGGGGACATTACAAAGGTACTCAAATTATCCAACCAGGAGCGGACTCGTAACAATGGTTTTAAATTGGACAAATTTAGATTTAGGCGTGAAATAGGTAAACACTGGTTTGGAAACAGAGTAGTGGATGAATGGAACAAGTTACCAAATATCATCATTAACTCGAATACGCTGAATTGCTTCAAACATAGGTTGGATGCTCATATGAGCAATAGGGGTTGGGTGTAAATGGGACTGCCCAGTATGGGCCAATAGGCCCGTTGCAGTTTCCTCCATTCTTATGTTCTTATGTTCTTATGAGCAATAGGGGTTGGGTGTAAACCGGACTGCCCAGTATGGGCCAATAGGCCCACTGCAGTTTCCTCCATTCTTATGTTCTTATGTCTCGTTTCTTCCTTCATCCTTGCTATCTTTTCCTTTAATTTCTAGTTTTCTTGCTCTAATTTCAGGTTTTTCCCTTGGTACTCTCTAACTCGGTCCACAGAAGGGCATAACCCCGTTTACTAGTAGCACTAGCCATATCTGGCAATTATCCCCGGGAGCGGAGCTAAGCTGCCGTGACCTTACCCCTAGTGATTTCTCTATCACTTTATCTCTATATCTCTATCTCTATATCTATATCTCTATCTCTATATCTCGATCTCTATATATCTATATCTCTATATCTCTATCTCAATCTCTATATCTCTATCTCTATATATCTCTCTCTATCTCTTTATCTCTATATCTCTATCAATATATCTCTATATCTCTACATCTCTATATCTCTATCTCTATCTCTATCTCTTTATCTATATCTCTATATCTATATCTCTATCTCTATCTCTATATCTCTATATCTCTATATCTATATCTCTATATATCTATCTCTATGTCTTTATCTGTATATATCTATCTCTTTTTCTCTATCTCTATCTCTATATCTCTATCTCTATATCTTTTTCTCTATATCTCTAAATCTATATCTCAATCTCTATCTCTATATCAATATCTCTATATCTCTATCTCTATATCTCTATATCAATATCTTTATATCTCTATATTTCTATCTCTATCTCTATATCATTACCTCTACCTCTGTCTCAATATATATCTCTATCTCTATATCTCTATCTCTCTATATGTATCTCTATCTCTATATCTATATCTCTATCTCTATCTCTCTATCTCTATATCTCTATCTATATATCTCTATATCTCTATATCTCTATCACTACATCTCAATCTCTATATCAATATCTCTATCTCTATATCTCTATATCTTTGTCTCTATATCTATATCTCTATCTCTATATCTCTATATCTCTATCTCTATATCTTTATCTCTATAAATATATCTCTATATCTCTATCTCTATCTCTGTCTCTATATCTCTATATCTCTATCTTTATATCTTTATCTCTATATCTCTATCTCTGTCTCTGTATCAATATCTCTATATCTCTCTCCATATATATATATATATATATATATATATATATATATATATATATATATATATATATATATATATATATATATATATATATATTTATATATATATGCAAGTAAATCACTGTAGGTTTCTTTACTAAATCCCCTAGTTGGCAACATTTCTAACTCCAATATCAAGAATAATATGGATCTGGTTGATAAACTCAATAACTTACACATTAATCATGATTTTAAACTGGTCAGCTTTGATGTAACATCACTCTTTACAAAGGTCCCAGTTGATGATTTACTAGAGTTCCTCATAGATTCCCTGGATGACATTTCACTGCCCGTCTCGAAAGACGACTTCATCGAACTCATCAAACTATGTATTAAGGATTGCAAATTCGAATTCAATGGGGAATATTATGCTCAAAAATTTAGTAGGGCAATGGGTAATCCACTCTCACCTGTATTAAGCAACCTATATATGGAATTCTTTGAAAAGAAACTATTAAGTAATATTTTACCACCCTCAGCAGTCTGGTTTAGATATGTTGATGATGTATTATGTCTCTGGCCATGTAATGAGGACCTAAAAGCTTTCCTGCCACAACTTAACAACTCAGCCCCCTCGATCAAATTCACTGTGGAATTAGAGCAAGACTGTAAATTGCCATTCCTAGACTGTCTGATACACAGAATAGGTAACACTTTTAAGTTCAGTATTTATAGAAAACCAACCAATGTGTGTTCATACATTCATTATTATTCTGCCCACCATAATAAAGTCAAACAGTCAGTATTTACAACAAAGTTTTTACGTGCCTTGAGAATTTGCAGTCCGGAATTCATCGATGAGGAATACAAATATATATATAATATTGGCTCAAACCTTAAGTACCCTAGATCTTTCATAGACAAATGCCTAAACATTACTAAGAAAACTTTTTATAGAACTGATCCCAAGCCCACCCATGACCATAAGAATATCTTAATATTACCATTTCACAAAAATTTCTCACACATTCCTTCACAACTAAAAACCTGGAACGTCAATGTGGCATTTAAAAAGTCATACACTGTTAAACAAATGTTAATCAAGAACTCCCCCAACAACACAATTGGTTGCATTTATAAAGTTCCTTGCAAGGAATGTAATATGTTTTACTTAGGCCAGACAGGTAAAGATCTTGCAACTAGAATTAAACAACACAAATACAGTGTTAGGACAGGCCAGGAATCCAATGCTCTGTTTGTTCATTTGAGGGATAACAAGCATTGCATTGACTGGGATAATGCCTCCTCAATATTACCATGTAATTCAATTGATAGTAGGAACATCATAGAATCTAGTCTTATTAAACATACCGAAGCATTCAACATGAATTTGAGTAACGGCATGTACAAGCTGGACAATTTTGTAATTAAGAAGATTTGTGACCAGGTGAGAAGGCCGGGTCACCTGACCATCTGACCTGACCACCAACCGTTGTGTGCTATTTAAAGATTAGAAGGGTCATTACCTAATACCTGACCATTGTGGACCTGGTCTCACCCTTCTCTGTATATATACACCTTGATTTGTATTTCTCTCTCTCGTCTGTACTCACCCCTGAAGATGTTTTCTTCTTTCCTTGTGGTTATCAGCATATATATATATATATATATATATATATATATATATATATATATATATATATATATATATATATATATATATATATATATATAGTATCTGTCTGTCTGTCTGTCCGTCCGTCCGCCCATTCATCCATCCATTCATCCATCTATCATTCTATCTATCTATTTCTCTATGGACTAATGATTATATATATATATATATATATATATATATATATATATATATATATATATATATATATACATATATATATATATATATATAAATATACATATATATATATATATATATATATATATACATATATATATATATATATATATATATATATATACATATATATATATATATATATATATATATATATATACATATATATATATATATATATATATATATATAAATATATATATATATATATATATATATATTACGCTGAGACTGGGTGGTTATATATGAAAACAGGTGAAGGTTGCCTAGCAAGGGGAATTTAATATAGTTCAAGCTTTTCTGCTTCAAAGTAATATGTGTTATTGTTTTGAGAGCGAGAGAGAGAGAGAGAGAGAGAGTAATCAAATTTAACAGAGAAGACGTCACCATTATAATTACTGCCAAAAATACATGCAAAAGCTGCTGTAGTCTTAGCAACACCAACCGGAACTTGTTTATATATCACGTAAATTCACACAGGATATACAAAACCCTTGAACTAACTCCCTCGTACAAAGGCATTCATTCATGGCTGGTGAAATCTTAAGTTTGAGTATCGTTTACGTTAAAGAATAGGGCTAACATTATTCACATACATAAGTAAACAAGTAACCTTTCCTATTTTGACTTTCTTTTGTATTTCATTCTACAAACATAATTCAGAAGACATCATAGTGGTAACTGATAACTGCATGGTATGTGTTGCAGCACGACACTTGCAATAAATTGTCAGTACCAGGAGGTATTCCGATAGTAAAACGTTGTACCTCAGCTTAAAAGTTTGAGCCAGGAAGTATTATCTTAAAGGTTATCAAGTTTAAACACAATACGAATTTCACTGGGAGTTGAGACATAATCACTTAATCTATATACAGTATACACTAGAACATCTGATGCTTAGCCTACACACATATACATTAAATTATATATATATATATATATATATATATATATATATATATATATATATATATATATATATATATATATATATATATATATATATATATATATATATATTTTATGAAAATCCACAATGAAAACGTGGATAAGATAAATCTTGATAAAATCACACGGGAAAATGGAAACAACGGAGTACCTTAGCTTTCGTCTTTATTCAAGACATCTTCAGAGGCAACTGGATTACATGGACAGAGAGAGGCTTAAATATACAGGGTGACCTAAAAAACATGAGGTCAGGTCAAAATGATGACATCCACTAATCCCCACACCAACACACACGTAGAGGAGCTTAAGAGAAGGGTGGTGACGTGACTAGTCAAGTCAGGTCAGAAAAAAAAGGGGACCCACAAAATAACTATCATACATCTAGATCAAAGGTTTTTAAAGCATTTTTAACCTTGGGCCACTGACAAATAAATTTATGTAACATATTATCGGTTTTGAACTGACCATCACTAAGGTTTATTGATTTTAATTCCTTAATCAAACTAGCTTCAACAAGAAGTCTTTCTGTGACACAAGATGATTTGAAAATTTCTAAGCTTTTTTCCCAAGCAATGGGGTGATTATTATTCCTAACATGAACGAACAAGGCACTGCTTTCAGATGCAGTTCTAATATTATACTTATGTTGTTTAATTCTAAGCTGCAGTGTTTTTCCTGTCTGACCTACATAATTACAATTACATTTGCTACATGGAATACAATAAACACTACCATTTACATTCAAACTTGGGCTATACCTTATTAACATATTAGTAATGGTTGAGTCATACTTGAAAACAACATTAATATTTAGAAGCTTGAGGGACCGAACTAACGGGACAAATTTTACCGAATCCAGCTGGTATGAAACGCTACTGACACCACATACGAGGCACGGGCAGTTTCCCATTGAGGTTCACGGCGCCATCAGCTCGATGAACAGGTTTTGTGTGAAATATAACAGAGTCTAGAACTGCTTTTAGTGTCCTTGTGGCCTAGCCGGTAAGCGCTCCCTAGTCACACCCAGTAGGTCGAGGGTTCGATTCCTTGCTGGTGAGGTCGTTGATTGTATGTTCAAAGTCCGCGTGTTAAATGGACTAAAAATGAAGTATATATATGTACCTCGCGTTTCATACCAGCTGGATTCGGTAAAATGCTACTGACACCACATACGAGGCACGGGCAGTTTCCCATTGAGGTTCACGGCGCCATCAGCTCGATGAACAGGCTTTGTGTGAAATATAACAGAGTCTAGAACTGCTTTTAGTGTCCTTGTGGCCTAGCCGGTAAGCGCTCCCTAGTCACACCCAGTAGGTCGAGGGTTCGATTCCTTGCTGGTGAGGTCGTTGATTGTATGTTCAAAGTCCGCGTGTTAAATGGACTAAAAATGAAGTATATATATGTACCTCGCGTTTCATACCAGCTGGATTCGGTAAAATGCTACTGACACCACATACGAGGCACGGGCAGTTTCCCATTGAGGTTCACGGCGCCATCAGCTCGATGAACAGGCTTTGTGTGAAATATAACAGAGTCTAGAACTGCTTTTAGTGTCCTTGTGGCCTAGCCGGTAAGCGCTCCCTAGTCACACCCAGTAGGTCGAGGGTTCGATTCCTTGCTGGTGAGGTCGTTGATTATATATATATATATATATATATATATATATATATATATACACAAATAGGGATATTTGCAGATTAAGCCTTAAAGATCAACAGAAGTTTTTTGCCGAAAAGGGATAACTTTTGTTTTTTATTTGCTTTCCCAGACGTGAGTGAGAGATAGAAGTATCAGAAGGCGATTGTTGAACTAAACTGCGAAGAACTTGTTTGTGTGTTGGGGGGGGGGGGGGGAAATGGAAGGACAAAGACCCGCCGTCCAGCAAGGGTGAGGGCGGACTTAAACATTCTTCACCTTGACTGTATCAAGAATTTTCCTCTGGGACTAGACCTTCATTTTTAATTACTGATGAATATTGTATATACGAATTTAGACAGTTTAATTACCTTGTTTTTTTTTTGGAGAGCTTTAAAACATTCTTGCATCCGCAGAATTAAACAAAATTTAAATGAATAGCATCAATATTAATCCCATAACCTAACCTAACCTAACGCCGTAGTCCACTACCGTCAAACCATCAAAACACCACTAGCAGTAGTGTTGTCCACACCCCGTAGGCTACAGAGAAAAGACTCAGCTTACCAGGCAGACACACTTGCCTCGATACCTCGGTCTCATAGTCAGGTGGGAAACTGGTTCTAAAAAAGGTGCTCACTGGAGTCGAGTAGCATCGTGTGTGTGTGTGTGTGTGTGTGTGCGCATAGTGTGGTGTAACGAGTCTAGTGTGGTAGCACTATGTTCGTGTTAAGGTGCAGACACTGCTTGCTTCCTTTCGCTTTCAGCTACCACCACTTGCGTAAGTCTTCCCCTGCCAGCTTAACCCACCTTCACCATCAAGACTCCTGCTGTGCCTCCTCTTGGCAACACACGATAACTGGGTGCCTCGCAGCCCCAGGCTAGACCAGCGGGGGATCTCGGAGCAGCAGTGGGCCCCAGAGGGACAGTCCACAGGCCTACCGGCATGTGGACGCGCCCTGGCACCTACCAACCACTGTCCTTCTAAGGGAGGAAACACCCCAAACGAAAAATCTGCTGTGGAGCCCCGTATCAGGCTGACATGCTTACAGAGCTCCAGTAAGACCCCATCAGCGGAATTAGCAAAAAAACGTGACCAACACGAGAATCCAACGACTACACCAGTTAATTAAGGCAATGGAAGGTAGACAGGCTACTAAGGCAGTCCATTGCAACTCTCCTTCTCCCCAATTGATGCAGCTACCAGCACCACTGGATCAAGAAAAGGGAGACCCAAGATGTGTGGTTGTTCTAGCCTGTACTCCTGCCTCACCAAATAGATCAGCTCATCATATGGCGACAGACGAGTGGTGACGTGGCAGGCAGAGATGACTGCACGTGAGTCTCTAGACACAACTTTGCACATGGGCGGCAGTTTCTGCGACTGAGCAGCTTTTTCCAGGAACCACTGTGCTCCCCCCACATAAGGAGCAGGGCCAGATTCAGGAGTGAGCAAAGTGGGTAGCTGCCCAGTGGCCTCCACAATCTGGGGGCCTCCACATGTGCGGTAGTAGCTATATTAGGGCTGGTCGACTTGAAATCACATGAATGACTCCAGTCATGTCTCACTTTTGTGTGTGTGTGTGTGTGTTGGGAATTTGTGCACTGTCAATAAATATACAGTTAATTAATAAATCTCAATGTTCTAATTTCTTCAATATAACTGCATATGGCTTCAAAATTCTCCCAGGTGTTTAGGCTCGCTTCACTCGCCACCCCACCCTCTTGGGTAGTTATAATGAGGGGGGCCTCCACAAAGAGGCTGCCCATGGGCCTCCACAGGTCTAAATCCGGCACTGATAAGGAGAGGGATAAAAATGTACCCTAAACACAGCCTGTCTAGAAAAACAACCAAGCTAGGCCACCACACACAGTAAGGTTATCCTAATGCTGTTTAAAACAATCACATATCAAAGTAAAAACACACTATACAACCTTTTATGGTCGCCGCTAGGAATGTCAGTACCCTTCTGGATACTAGTACAAATGAGCATCCTGGAAGAGGAACCATCCTTATGGCAAAAGAGCTGTCTAGGTATAACATCGACATAACTGCCACTAGTAAGTCGGGGTTGCCAAACGAGGGTCAACTCACAGACCAGGGTCTGGCTATACCTTCTTCTGGAAGGGTAAGCCAGCTGCAGAGATAAACCGCATTTATGGAATTGGTTTTAACATAAGCCAATTCATCCTATGTAGGTTAACTAAAATGCATGTTGGGGTCAATGAGCACCTCGTGACGCTGAGAGTCCTTCTGAACTACCCACGGCATGCCTTCTTCATCAGTGCATACGCCCCAACACTGGATGCAGAGGTTGATATTAAGGAGGTCTTTTATGCCGACCTTGACAGAGTGATACCCTCTATTCCCAGAGAAGTTAAGTTTGTGATCCTAGGTGACATCAAGGCGAGAGTTGGCAGAGATGCTGACATATGGGAGCACAAGCGAAATTCCACCGGCTTAATCCTCCTCAGCAAGCGTGCTGCACACAACCTTACTATCACCAACACCTTGGTTAGGCAGGCGTACAAGTTCAAGGGTTCTTGTCAACACATGTGATGGTAACTTCCTAATTAAAGACAAAGAAACCATTCGTCAGTGCTGAAAATAACACTACCATTCACTTTTCAACCAAAAAACCCATGTGGATATCCTGACTACCCAGCACGTCCGTCAACAGCCAGAGCTTACCCACCTCAGCTATCCTTCCTCCCATGGTAAAGTACTATACCCCTGTACAGTAGCTACTGCCATCAAGCAGATAAAATGTAACATAGCCTCACGGTCTGATGGAAGCCCAACCGAGTTGCATAAAGCAGGAGAACCTCTGCTTACCAGCCATTTCCACTCTCTCTGGGAGAATATATGAGATAAAGAAGAAATCCCCCAAGCTCTTAAAGACGCCTCTATCTTCAATATTTGTAAGAACAAGGGAGAACGGTCAGATTATGACAACTACCCCGGGATCTCGTTGCCGTCCCTAGCCGACAACATTATCGCCCGAGTCCTCCTAAACAGACATCTTCCTGTGGCGACAAAGTTCATCCTAGAATTCCAATGTGGCTTTAGACCCTCATGTGGCACCACTGACATAATCTTTGCTGCCCGCCAGAGATAGGAAAAGTGCAGAGAACAGCGCCATAACTTGTACAGTGTCTTAACCGGCCTTATCAAGGCCTTCGACTCGGTTAACAGGGAAACCATTGTGAGGCAATTCCACGATTGCATCAATGGTAGTGTCCTGGACAATGGCACAAAGTTTGAGTTCTTCCCCATCCAAACAGGAGTAAAACAAGGGTGTCTACTGGCACCAACTCTCTCTTCCATTTTCTGGGCTGGTTTCCTTCCTGATGCCAGTGCCAATTTAGTAGGCGGGGTGGACATCCAGTACCGGATGAAGGGACTTTACAACTTAAGACTATCCCAGGCAGGAACAATGATGTGGGCCGCTTCCATCGTTGAATTTAAGTATGCAGACCTTGTTGCTCACACTAGACGCGACCTACAACAGATCTTGAACACCTATGCAGATGCATATGCAGATTTCGACGCTGAAATAAATGTACGTAAGACTCAGATTATCTTTCAACCTTGCCTTGGTTCAGCCACACTTCCATCTTCCATCTCGGTTTACGGTCTTAATCTCTGTAATGTTATCCACTTCCAGTATCCCGGCTCCCACCTGTCCACCACACGGACATCGATAAAGAGATTGAACATCGGATCAGGTGTGCATCTCAAGCCTTTGGCAGACTCCGCACCCGTGTCGTCAGCTGTAGGGAACTGAAATTGTCTACAAAGTTGCACGTATAAAGAGCAGTGGTCCTCCACACATGCTATAAGGCAGCGAGACATGGGTCACGTACAGGAGCCACCTCAATGCACCTGAAAACTTTCACCAACATAATCCACCTTCCATTCCCGAGTTGGTATCTATTCTCATAGATACCAACTGTTGCAGCACCAAGGTTCCCATTATCCACGAACAACTGCGTTGGACTGGCCATGTTACTCGCCTGGACGGCAGTAGACTGCAGAAGAAACTACTTTACAGTCACATAACGAATGGTAAACGTAACACTGGCGGGCAATGGAAAAGGTAAAAGGAAAGTTTTAAGACGAACCTGAAAAGTGCCAATTCGACCACATCACCTGGGAGACGATCACTCCACTCTACAAAGCTTGGAGAGGAGTACCACGTTATAATGGTGTCAATACTTTCTATTGAGCCCCACTGCATAGCGAGACAGTCTAAAAAGACACTGCTGTCGCCCTCCTCCCTCTTCTGCAGTAGTTGTAGCCCTCCATTCATGCATCATCGAAGGACGACCCTGCCGGTCCCGTATCAGCCTCTCGAGTCACCTAATAGCTCTTCAACGAAGGTGACATCTTTAATAACTAATATCACTGTATTATAACTAGATGATCGGCATACTCGATTCCGAGTGGCAACAAGGTAGTAGTAGTAGTATTGTATGTGTAAGTGTGTATTTTCACGGTCACTACCGAATAACTCTTTTCTCGGCGTCAGCAGCGCCTCAACTCCTAGGCCCATTAATCAGAATTATTCTGAAATAACAGATTTGATTAACAGAGCAGGATCATGTAGACAAGTCTTGCTACCTCTAGCCGACAGTTGAGGAGGAAATTTACTATAATTCCATTGTTACATCCAGGAAAACCATTCATTAAATTGTGCAGAGAGACTCAGAAATCAGAGAAATAGCACATGCATTAACAGGGCATTGTCCTCTGACCCGATTAATTTAATATTTTAATTATCTTAATCCCATAATACTGCTCTTCCTCTATTCACAAAAGTATCACCCAACATTCACTCACAACACTGTTGGACAAATCTGTGCCAAAACATAAAATGTATCATGGACGGAATAATATTACAGCCACTTTCCTGACACATCCTTACACTACCGTACTACGGAGGAAATTACTTCAAAACGAAAAGAAAAAAATCGTACATCTTTTACAATTAGAATATTATTAACTCAAAACTTCTTTATATTAGTACGTAATATTATATGATTACAAAATAATAGAAATCATATTGAACCAATATAATTCACATTAAATGCAAAAATAAGCTAATTATTACCAAAAAATATACAGCTTTCCTATTTACAGCATACATAATAATAATAATATATTAATACATATACATATGTAACAGTATGTGTATGTATGTATGTATGTATGTATGTATGTATGCGTGTGTATGTGTGGGGAGGGTAATAAAAAAAAAATAATAATAATTAAACGTTTACTGAAAAAGTTCCGCAGCCCAAAGGCTGAAAATATACATAAGACAAAAATTACTTATTGTATACAAAGACATGGGGTGGGTGGGTCGTTTAACAAAAGCTTTCATAAGAACATAAGAACATAAGAATGGAGGAAACTGCAGCGGGCCTATTGGCCTATACTGGGCAGTCCCGTTTACACCCAACCCCTATTGCTCATATAAGCATCCAACCAATGTTTGAAGCTATTCAGCGTATTCGAGTTAATGATCATATTTGGTAACTTGTTCCATTCATCCACTACTCTGTTTCCAAACCAGTGTTTACCTATTTCACGCCTAAATCTAAATTTGTCTAATTTAAAACCATTGTTACGAGTTCGCTCCTGGTTGGATAGTTTGAGTACCTTTGTAATGTCCCCTTTGTTTAGCCCTGACTTCCACTTATACACCTCTATCAGGTCGCCCCTCGCTCTACGTCTCTCGAGGGAGTGCAAATTAAGATGCTTTAACCTGTCTCTATACTCAAGGTTCCTAATGCCCGGGATTAGTCTTATCATTCTCCTCTGAATTCTTTCCAATGATTCTATATCCATCCTGTAATACGGTGACCAGAACTGAACTGCGTAATCCAGGTGTGGTCTCACAAGCGCAAGATACAGTTTTAGGATGACCTCGCCAGTCTTGTAACTGTTACGAGTTGGGGATTTAGAATATAGTTAAAAGTCTACCCAGATCCCAACAGGCAACAACAAAAAAAAAAAACAAAGACAATCTGACTATAAAAGGGTAGACAAAGGATGCGAGTTTTTGTTGTGTATAATAAAGTACCATAAATTCCTTAACAAAATATTCAGCTTTCTGTAATTTACCCTTAACCATACTTTACGTTAACATTAACAGTATATACATATTTATACAACATACAATAATTTGAAGCAAGGTGGACGCGGGGAGGCAATATAAGATTACAAATACTTAAGTGCGGAGCTGAGATGGCTGACGAGTAAGGCTGAGTATTGTAGAAGACGGTAGGTAGTCACTGTGCCGTAGGTTTCCAGGATAGGTGATCCTGTGGTCACTTCCCAGAGTGAACTAACTGTCATCGAACTGGAGCTTATGAAGAAGACTTGTAGGAGGTGACGCAACAACCAGGATATGGAGAAGGGAAACCCCGGACTGGTAACTAAGACTAGTCATACTCGTGTTTCGTCACTAGATGGCATTGCTCGTGGTGCTGGGTAGGTAGATCAGGACAATAGATGGCGTAGTTCGTAACACAACCCCCCTCCAACCACCTCCGTAGCGCGGGCGCGAAGGAGGTGATCACCTGGTGAGTCTATTATATCTTCAATCAAAGGTAAAGGGTAGGAGTCTGAGACAGTGACCTAGTTCACTTTACGATAATCGGTACAGAAACGAAAAGTGCTATCGGGTTTTGGAATGAGAAGGCAAGGTGAAGCCCAGGGGGAGGTACTAGGCTCAGCTAGGCTATGTTTTAACAAAAAATCTACCTCCTTTTTCATAATCTCTCTTTTTTGTGGATTTAGTCGATATGCTGGTTGCCTAATGGGTTGTACATCATCTGAGATTAGCTTAATATCATGTTTGAGTATATTGCAAAAACCTGGGAGGTCTGACGTGACTTTAGGTAATGTTGATAATAACTAGGGCCTGGATAGTTATGCATTTGCATATTTCATATACAAATGCATATTTTGCGTGATTTCTATGATAAGTGCATATTACCTAGATAACTGCATATAAATGCATATTTTGGTAAAATATTCATCTGGCAGTATCTCTTTGTTGCCACTGAATGAGCACACGTGGTACTGGGAGGTGAGGTGAGGTGAGGTGTGGTTAGGTGAAGTGAGGTGAGGTCACGTCTCTTTAATCTGTCGTTTCCACACCTGGTCATGACCTCGGCTGTCCTCGGCAATTTCGTTGGTTAATGGTGTTCTTGATGAACTGAAAAGTTTGCAGTCTGATGCTTACTATGGTAAACTGAGTAACGTGTTGTACAAAAACAAGGGATTTGAAAAGCTGAAAAAAGTCAGTCAGATAATGTCTGGTGATGCTATTATTGACGAGACGGTACAGCCACTCACTATGTCAGACCTCCTATGTATGAAACATGCACCAATCGTCTCGTGTGATGTAGAAAGGGTGTTCTCAGAATATAAAGCTATGCTGACAGACAACAGGCGGGGTTTTAACTTTGAGAACTTACGCCACCATGTCATCATCAAATGCAACCACAATCTGTAATGTCTGAAAATATGTCAGTCTATAATGTAAATACATGTTCATATATATTTTTTGAAGCACTTTCACATATATATGTTAAATACATTACGTATATTGCTTAATAAACATTAACATTAGTTTATATTAACTATTTTGTTTCCGTATAACCTGCATTCTTGGCTTTATAAGTGACATTTTTAGTGCATATAAATGCATATTTCCCCTGTTTTTAGTGCATATTTGCATGCATATTTCATGGTTTTTTAGTGCATAACTATCCGGGCCCTAATAATAACTTAGCGAGATCTTTTGCTTGAGATGGATTCAGAACAGAAAAATACTCATCCAAGTTGTTGAGTATGTGACTGTTAGCGGGGTTTTCTTTAGGTAGAGGGAAGTCTAAATTCTCCAATAGGTCCATGTCATCTGTCTCCGGCTCCGGCCCTGACAAAACCGTATGCAATACAGGTAGGCTTATAGCCTCTGGGATGTCTTCCTCTGACTGCCTGGAATGGTAAAGTTTCATGAGATTAATGTGAACAAATTGTGAATCTTTTCTGCGATCAGGAGTATGGACTTCAGGGGAGATAGTTTATTAGCATTGATTTGAAAGTTTTGATGGAACTGTTCCAAGCAACCTTGTGATTGTGGGTGGTAAGCCGAAGATGTACAATGGTCCACACTGAGGTCTTTCATCACCTGTTTGAACAAAGATGGATCAGATTGTTGGGCTTTAATGAGCTCATCCTTACTAATGGTCTTATTGTACAGATCTTGTGGGTAGGAAGATATTGGAGGTGGTTTTAGATGAAGAGGGCTCATTTCGCACACTCTGTGACCGGGTGACAGCACAAGACGGGAAAAGGTGAGGAATAGTTTCTTCAAGGTCAGTGGTGGAGTTGACAGGTAAGGGAGAGTCGACTGTCTTTATGTTGGGAACCACTAGATCTCCTACCAAGTCATTACCCAATAATAAATGAATGCGGCTCACAGGCATTGGATCTTTCCTAATGGCTATTTGCACTTCCCCAGTAATCAAGGGGCATTGGAGGTGCACTTTAGCTAAGGGATAGGAAGAATGGGATGAGAGATCTGAAATTAGAACACTCATTAGTAAATGCGGTAGATATATCAGGAATGACGTTAAACAGGAGGATAGATTGTGCTGCGCCCGTATCACGTAGTATACGAATAGGGAAAGAACGAGACCCCTCTATGATTGAAAATTTTCCTTCATAGGTGAATGAAGAGAAGAGATCCTGATGGGGCCTTTCCACATTGGTGGTTGCTATTGGTTTGAATTTGGGATCCAGGGAACTACTTTTAGAAGTTCGACACTTTGGGTGTTTACAAGACTGGATCGTATGGCCTGGGTTTTTACAGTAAGAACAATAAAACTTGGTTGCATCAGGGGGGGTAGGTGTGGGACCTTTCGACCTACCACTCATATCCCCAAGGTTATCATTAGAGGAGGACATAACATGCCAGAAAGTACCACGTTCCCTACGGCACAGTGACTCCACCAGCAAGGCGTACGCATCAGCCAGCTCAGCGGCACGTCCTAAATTAACCTCTCCACGCTCCTCCACATGCTTCAAGATGTGAAATGGTATCTTGCTCTTCCACTCCTCCAGGACAATCAAGTTTAACAAATCCTGAGGTGGCCATTAAGAAAACCTAGATAAATTAATTAATGGTCAAAAAGATTAGACAAGTGGATTACCCTAGAAAATATCACGGCAGTGGATAACCAGAAAGTCCCGGAAACTAACCAAGTTATACCTAGGGAAATTACACTTATGAATATTGTTCTTCTGATAAGATCCTTAGATATGGCTAAGAGATTTGAAAGAGGAAGGGCGTATTACGGCATTAATATAAGGATCCGCATTAACAACCCTTAGATACTTGAAACAGGAAGGGCGTATTACGGCATTTATATAAAGATCCGGATTAACAACCCTGGGATACCTGAAACAGGAAGGGCGTATTACGGCATTTATATAAAGATCCGGATTAACAACCCTGAGATACTTGAAACAGGAAGGGCGTATTATGGCATTTATATAAAGATCCGGATTAACAACCCTGAGATACTTGAAACAGGAAGGGCGTATTACGGCATTAATATAAAGATCCGGATTAACATCCCTGATTAAACAGGAAGGGCGTATTACGGCATTAATATAAAGATCAGGATCAACAACCCTTGAGTTACTTGATTAATTATTGACCCCGAATGAGATAATGAGAAGAACATTAATTGAGGCTTTATAATTATGGGGTCCTGGTGGAGTGGGGCGTCCCAAGATATCACTTCACCTTAAACTAGTGACTATGGAACAGCCTACTCTGGAGGGAGGGTACGGCATTAAACAGATCCGGATTCTTCCCTACACTCGATAAGACTTACTACATGACTGCTACGTGTAATAACAGGTAAGCCTTATGACACTTGGAACCTAATATCCTACTTCTGTCACTCTTACTGTACGGTAATACCACTATATGCACGCACATATAAAGGAAACTTTAAACCACCGTAAAGCAATTGTGAACAGAAGTGACTAGGAGGAATAATTAACAAGGAGTAACTAGGGGGGAAGGAATATGGCACTTAATGTTGGGTCCTGTCAGGGTCGCCATTTGTTACGAGTTGGGGATTTAGAATATAGTTAAAAGTCTACCCAGATCCCAACAGGCAACAACAATAAAAAAAACAAAGACAATCGGACTATAAAAGGGTAGACAAAGGATGCGAGTTTTTGTTGTGTATAATAAAGTACCATAAATTTCTTAACACAATATTCAGCTTTCAATAATTTACCCTAAACCATACTTTACCTAAACATTAACAGTATATACATATTTATACAACATACAATAATTTGAAGCAAGGTGGACGCGGGGAGACAATATAAGATTACAAATACTTAAGTGTGGAGGTGAGATGGCTGACGAGTAAGGCTGAGTATTGTAGAAGACGGTAGGTAGCCACTGTGCCGTAGGTTTCCAGGACAGGTGATCCTGTGGTCACTTCCCAGAGTGAACTGACTCTCATCGAAATGGATCTTATGAAGAAGACTTGGAGGAGGTGACTCAACAACCAGGATATGGAGAAGGGAAACCCGGACAGGTAACTAAGACTTGTCATACTCGCGTTTCGTCACTAGATGGCGTTGCTCGTGGTGCTGGGTATGTAGATCAGGACAATAGATGGCGTGGTTCGAAGCATAGCTAACACTCCTTTGTATGAACCCAAGTACTTTATTAGCCTTGTTACGAGCAAAAACACATTGTTTACTTGGCTTAAGGTTCCTACTTATCATTACTCCTAAATTGCTCTCGCAGTCGGATTTCTCTATGGCATTGTTGTTCATCTGGTATCTGGTTTCCCTGTTTACATCTCCTATACTAAGTACTTTACATTTGTCCAAGTTGAATTTCATCTGACATTTTTCAGACCATTCGACAAATTTGTTTAGATCTTCCTATAGTTTTGCTGAGTCCTCGTCAGATTTAAAAACATGTCCTATTTTAGTGTCATCAGCAAATTTACTTATTTTGCTGTCTATGCCGATATCTATGTCGGTTATGTATATAATAAATAACAATGGTCCAAGTACTGAGCCTTGGGGAACTCCACTTGTGACGTTGCTCCAATGGGACTTAGTGAGGTTAATGCTCATTCGCTGTTTCCTGTCCTGTAACCACGCCCTAATCCATTTAAGGATGTTACCTTTGATGCCATGTGCTTCTACCTTTCTAATTAGTCTTTCGTGGGGGACTCTGTCGAAGGCTTTGCTTAAGTCGAGGTATACCACATCATAATTGTGCCCCCCATCCACCGATTCGAAAACTGATGAAAAGAATGTTAATAGATTAGTTAGACAAGAACGTCCGTTTCTGAAGCCATGCTGGGAATCATTGATCAATTGGTGCTTCTCCAGGTGATTTCGCGTAGAGTTTGAAATGATTGCTTCCAGTAATTTGCCTACTTTTGATGTTAGAGTGATTGGGCGGTAGTTAGAGGATAGTGATCTATCCCCCTTCTTAAAAATCAGTATTACATTCGCTATCCTCCAGGATTCTGGTACTTCACCTGTTTTTAAAGACATGTTAAATAACTTTGCTAATGGCATACTAAGCTCTTCCTTACATTTCTTTATTACTTTGGCAAATATCTCATCGGAACCAGGTGACTTATTAGGCTTTAGTTTGTCTATTTGCTTACTAACATCGTTACTAGTCACTACTATCTCGCTTAATCTATTTTCTTCATTATCTCTGAATAGAGTCGGTGCCTCAGGTATCATGTTTAAATTTTCAGTGATGAAAACTGTTGAAAAATATTTATTCAAATTATTGCTCATTTCTCCGTCGTTATCAGTGAGCTCGCCGGTATCTGACCGTATTGGTCCAACCTTTTCCCATGTTTTAGTTTGATACATTTGGTAGAATCCTTTGGGGTTTGTCTTCGCCTCCCTTGCTATCCTTACCTCATTATTTCTCTTGGCTTTCCTTATCTCGGTTTTAACCCTACTCGCCAATATCTTATAATAATGCTGGAGGTAAATTTCGCCGCGCTTTGTCCTTCTACCTATAGCCTTCCTTTGGCCAATGATGTTCTTTTTATAATTATTTATCCATTTAGGGTCATTGTTGTCTGATCTGAGTTTTTTGTATGGTATGTTCTGCCTTTGTGAATTAAGTAACTCATTATTTAAATTGTCGTGGAACTCGGCTATCTCAGATCTCGTTATCAGGTCGGAGTCATCTGTCAGGTTCACGGCCAAGCTCGACACCCCCTCTCTCAGCTGCCTCTTTAAACTGTCAAAGTTTGCCCTTCTGAAATCTAGCACTTCAGTGGAATTTTCCTTACGTTTGCCCTGAAAATCTAACTGGAATCTAATTTCTTTGTGATCGCTGTTTACAAGTTCGTTCCCTACCTCGACATTGCTAATGAGGTTTTCTCTGTTAGACAGAAATAAATCGAGTATATTATTACCCCGTGTGTGTTCGTTTACATGTTGACTTAGGAAACAGTCCTGGATCGTCTCGAGAAAATCCTATAATTCTGAGTTACCCGTAAGGTCAGTCCAATCTATTTGGCCAAGGTTAAAGTCGCCTACTATACAGACTTTGTTGTGTATGGAAGCCCTGCGCATTTCATCCCAGATAAGTCGCTCATTGACTCTATCAAGATTGGGAGGTCTATATATTACTCCTGTGATTAATTTTTCCCTACCGTCGCTTAATTCTATCCAAATTGTTTCTGTATTCCATATTTATTTCACACTTCAGATTATCCCTAACATAGATTGCTACTCAGCCTCCTTTCCTGGTCTGCCTATCGGTATGGAACAATTTGTAACCCGCAATTTGGTATTCGACCGACAACTCACGTGAGTCTAGGTTGATCCATGTTTCAGTGAATGCTATTATATCGATTTTTTCGGTACATACTAAGGACCTAATATCATCCATTTTGTTTCTCATACTTCTACTTTTCGCGTAGTAGACATTTAAGTTAGTTGTGTTCTGAGTCCTCCCTTTACCCCGTTTAGTTTTAAACTCCCTGTTTAATTTAGTTTTGTCATCATTCCTAACACTATTTCCCTGTAATCTTTTACTTTGTTTACCCGCTCCCACTGCAGTTTCCCCAACCCCCGTGCCCATATGTCCCACTAGTAGTTTAAAGACTTGGATATCCTTTGAACTGCCCCCTCTAGGGACCCAGCCTCGGTTGCCACCCCATCCCGAGACAGGTGCACCCCATCCCTAGCATAAAGGTCCCTTCTGCCGTAGAAGTTGTCCCAGTTGTCAATGAATGGGACAGATATTGACTTGCAATATCTATCAAGATGGTCGTTGACACCAACTGCCCTTGGCAACCATTCACTGCCAACTCTCCTTCTAGGCAGGACACGGCATATTATAGGGATCCCTCCCTTAGACCTAATACGATCTATAGTTGCCTTGAAATTATCAAAAAGCTCCTCGCTCCTACACAGACCAATATCATTGTCCCCGGCACTGAGGCAGATAATGGGTTTGTTCCCATTACCAGACAAGCTATTGTCCATCCTGTCAATTATGTCACCCACCCCTGCTCCTGGCAAACACACCCTCATCCTATTTTTGTTTATACCTTCCTTGTCATCCCTGTCCCTGACTGTACTAACGTCCAATTCGTCTATCAAGGGACTGAACGAGTTGGTACACTTAGCTGTTGTTGTCGTATCCTTGGTGTATTTCTTCACCACCAGCTTCGTCTTCCCACTCCTCACAACCTTCCACTCGCTTGAGTTTTCGTCAGACACTGGCTTTCCCTGTCCTGCCTCCCCTTTTAACCTCGCCAGCTCTTCCTTTAATTTCAGGTTCTCCAACGTGGCCCTCTCAATTTTTTACTTGGCCCTCGCCAATTTTTTCATGGACCACTCCAGTTTGGTCAACAAACTCGCACACCCAAAACCACACATAGTACTGGCCATATCTGATAATTATCCCTCGGGAGCTAACCCTGCCGTGACGTTTCCCCTAGTGAGGTCAGAACACAACTGACTGAAAGAAGATGGAACATGAACTGAACATACAAATTATTATAGTTTGTAGTTGATGGCCTGTGCTGATCTCCTGCCATACTGTGTGAGGTTACATAGGACTCGTGGTGCAGTAACTCGTCAATAGGTGTTGATATGAAGGTCGTCACGTGGTCACGGGGACACCTGATGGTGTAGGGTGGTGTCACAGTACCTCACTCTGCTGGGAAGTGTTGTGTTATCTCGTAGTCAGGTGCATAGCCGGCCGGCCCTCTATTGTTCCCAGGGTGGACGGATTAGCACCTCCTGGTCAGAAGATGGTGGTCAGTTCCCAGGGGTGCTTATCTCACTGGTGGGTCACGGCTCTCACTGGTACTGTCTAGTGCTGAATTCATTGGCTTAAACACTCTTCATCACTGTTCAACACTTATCCGACTTCTTTCCGAAACGAAATTATCACTTTTGATTATGTTGATATCCCGGTGGTGAGATGGGTCGGGGAGAGGGACTTCGGGAATGGGCATAACATTGGCCAGGGGGGACAACTGTGCAGCAGCGCCTGGTATGTCTTGACTCTCCGGGGGGTCAAGGATGTAGTGATGTGTGTGTGTGTGTGTGTGTGTGTGTGTTTTTTGTATATATGTATGTGTGTGTGTGTGTGTGTGTGTGTGTGTGTGTTTGCTTTGTTTGTTTGTTTGTCTGTATGTAATTAAAAAAATATGTGTGCATGTATGTATGTATGTATGTATGTATTGGGGATCTATAGTCTTTATTTTATGATAGTAAGTAGCTATCAAACAGGGAGGTACTACCGCCTGGGAAGATATTGGAAGCATAATGTATTGCCTAATGGTAGACCCTGCTGCAATATGTGACCAAGTCCCAGGTTAATGATCTGACTTTCTGCCTCAATTACACACAATTGCAGGGTCTCAATTGTTTCTCTTACTGTGACAACACAACATACATATAGCGTTTCTCTCACTATTGATCTTTTTTTATGGTCCTTTATTATTATTATTATTATTATTATTATTATTATTATTATTATTACTATTATTATTATTATTATTATTATTATTATTATTATTATTAGTATCATTATTATTATTATTATTATTATTATTATTGTTAGTCGTACTAGTATTATTAATTCGCCCCCCCCCCCCCCAACCAGAACATTGATGTGAGTCACTGTCCTGTGCCCTGTTGGCTTACCAAAAAAATAATAATAATACTATATATATACTGTAAATATATATATATAAATATATATATATATATATATATATATATATATATATATATATATATATATAAATATATATATATATATATATATATATATATATATATATATATATATATATATATATATATATATATATATATATATATGTATATATATAAACAAAGAAGTATGTCTGTATGTTTGCTTGTGTGTTTGTGTGTGTGCGTGTCCGCAAGAGAATCTCGGAAACTACTTTACGGATCTGTAGTGATGATGGATGGTGTTATATGTAGTGATGATGGATGGTGGTAAATGTAGTGATCATGGATGATGTAATATGTAGTGATGATGGATATTGTTATATGTAGTGATGATGGGTGTTGTTATATATAGTGATGATGGGTGGTGTTATATGGAGTGATAATTAGACAATAAAATAATAACAGTTTAATGCTAAAAAAATATACTTTGCTGTACCTTTGTAGTGAAAAACATGGTGGAACTTGCATACACCGTTAATGAACTATTGATGGAAGAAGAATTTTGGGGACTGAAAAGTGAGATAATGCGGAGCCTCCCGGAGGGTGGCGTCCTACTGTTGCCTAGCAGATGAGCCGCCCGGAGGACGGCCATTCTGCTATCTATCTATCTACATAAAACAAAGAAGTATGTCTGTTTGTTTGTGTGTGGTGTGTTTGTTTGTGTTTGTGGGTTTGTCCGCACGAGAACCTCGGAAACTATTTTACGGATCTGTAGTGATGATGGATGGTGTTATATGCAGTGATGATGGATGGTGTTATATGTAGTGATGATTGATGTTGTTATACAGTATGTAGTGATGATGGGTGCTGTTATTTTAGTGATGATGGATGTTGTTGTATGTAGTGATGATGGATGATGTTATATGTAGTGATGATGGATGGTGTTATATGTAGTGATGATGGCTGGTGTTATATGTAGTGATGATGGATGGTGTTATATGTAGTGATGATGGATGGTGTTATATGTAGTGATGATGGATGATGATATATGTAGTGATGATGGATATTGTCATATGTAGCAATAATGGGTGGAGTTATATGTAGTGATGATGGATGGTGTTATATGTATTGATGATGGATGGTGTTATATGTAGTGATGATGGATCATATTATATGTAGTGATGATGGGTGGTGTTATATGTAGTGATGATGGGTGGTGTTATACGTAGTGATGATTGATGGTGTTATAGTGGTGATGGATGGTGTTGTATGTAGTGATGATGGGTGGTGATTAGACAATAAAATAATAACAGTTTAATGCTAATAAAATATACTTTGCTGTACCGTTGTAGTGAAAAACACGGTGGAACTTACATACACCGTTAATGAACTATTGATGGAAGAAGAAGTTTTGGGGACTGAACAGTGAGACAATGTGGAGCCTCCCGGAGGGTGGCGTCCTACCGCTGCCTAGCGGAAGAGCAAAACGTAGGACGGCGAATCTGCTATATATACAGGGTGTCCCATAAATTTCCATACATAGGAAAAATAAATTTTATATGAAAATCCATTTTTATTTATATTATACGCTCTACATAACTACCATTCTGTTGAAAACACTCTGAAAGCTTTCCTGCCACAACTTAACAACTTAGCCCCCTCGATCAAATTCACTGTGGAATTAGAGCAAGACTGTAAATTGCCATTCCTAGACTGTCTGATACACAGAATAGGTAGCACTTTTAAGTTCAGTATTTATAGAAAACCAACTAATGTGTATTCATACATTCATTATTATTCTGCCCACCATAATAAAGTCAAACAGTCGGTATTTTCAACAATGTTTTTACGTGCCTTGAGAATTTGCAGTCCGGAATTCATCGATGAGGAATACAAATATATATATAATATTGGCTCAAACCTTAAATACCCTAGATCTTTCATAGACAAATGCCTAAACATTACTAAGAGAACTTTTTATAGAACTGATCCCAAGCCCACCCATGACCATAAGAATATCTTAATATTACCATTTCACAAAAATTTCTCACACATTCCTTCACAACTAAAAACCTGGAACGTCAATGTGGCATTTAAAAACTCATGCACTGTTAAACAAATGTTAATCAAGAACTCCCCCAACAACACAATTGGTTGCATTTATAAAGTTCCTTGCAAGGAATGTAATATGTTTTACTTAGGCCAGATAGGTAAAGATCTTGCAACTAGAATTAAACAACACAAATACAGTGTTAGGACAGGCCAGGAATCCAATGCTCTGTTTGTTCATTTGAGGGATAACAAGCATTGCATTGACTGGGATAATGCCTCCTCAATATTACCATGTAATTCAATTGATAGTAGGAATATCATAGAATCTAGTCTTATTAAACATACCGAAGCATTCAACATGAATTTGAGTAACGGTATGTACAAGCTGGACAATTTTGTAATTAAGAAGATTTGTGACCAGGTGAGAAGGCCGGGTCACCTGACCATCTGACCTGACCACCAACCGTTGTGTGCTATTTAAAGATTAGTAGGGTCATTACCTAATTACCTGACCATTGTGGACCTGGTCTCACCCTCCTCTGTATATATTCACCTTGTTTTGCATTACTCTCTAGTCTGTACTCACCCCTGAAGATGTGAATTACACGAAAGCGCTTGGGAACTTCGTGTTTTCTTCTTTCCTGGTGGTTATCAGCATATATATATATATATATATATATATATATATATATATATATATATTATATATATATATATATATATATATATATATATATATATATATATATATGCAAGTAAATCACTGTAGGTGCGCGTGATCTAGGTATATGCTGATAACCACCAGGAAAGAAGAAAACACGAAGTTCCCAAGCGCTTTCGTGTAATTCACATCTTCAGGGGTGAGTACAGACTAGGGAGTCTGTACTCACCCCTGAAGATGTGAATTACACGAAAGCGCTTGGGAACTTCGTGTTTTCTTCTTTCCTGGTGGTTATCAGCATATATATATATATATATATATATATATATATATATATATATATATATATATATATATATATATGCAAGTAAATCACTGTAGGTGCGCGTGATCTAGGTATATGCTGATAACCACCAGGAAAGAAGAAAACACGAACTTCGTGTTTTCTTCTTTCCTGGTGGTTATCAGCATATATATATATATATATATATATATATATATATATATATATATATATATATATATATATATATATATATATAATATATATATATATATATATATATATATATATATATATATATATATATATATATATATATATAATTTATTTGCAAGGGTATGATTAATGATAAATGTAATGTTCATTTGAATGTAACAAGTGACACGTTATTTTCAAGGCAAGGGACGCAACATTATTAGTAAACATTATTAAAAAATTGCACATTCCAGTGCACCATACAGTTCGTGATTTGGTAAGTATATTAAAATAATAAGTTGCGTTAATGACGAAGACGTCAGGTACATCCAAGTGGAATAATTAATAAATGATGTGTTTGAAAGGAATCTTAGAATGCTCTTACACAACATCACATGGAATAAACATAATGTACCCAGCTCCACAGTTTACAAGATTTTAAAATCAACTTTAAAGAAAAAAACTGACTTCTTTCAAATTGTACAGGTTTCACATATGCAAACCACGTGTGAGGAGCTATTGAAAAGAGTAAAAATGAACATTCAATGGATCACATTCTGTTGAGCAATGAGGTGACTTTCCACACAGTTTCATCTGTACTGGTGAAAACCCAAGTTCTACGAACGGGAGAGAGACTCCCAAAGTAAAAGACTGGACGTGTATGATAATATCAAAGCTACAGTGACAAAACCGGAAAATCCTTACATGTTTCAGCAGTTCGTTAAGCCACAGCTTCTCTCAGATGACATTCTCTACATAATTGTTTCAACATTGTTCGGATTAAACTTAATGAACTGTTTTTAATCGCTGCATTCCTCGTGGTGTAAACAAAATTGGAAACGGGTTACAGGAATTGGCCAAAGTGACTATCAGTCATCGGATTCATGACCCACTTGACCTATGACCCATTTACCCAAGGAACATCTGACCTGAATATGCTTTCTTTATGTCATTTCTATTCATCTCTAATACAAAAAAATACATAAAAAAAAATTATATTTTTTTCATAATACAAAAAAGTAAATTTATGATAAACTAACTATATGCGGAAATTTTTGTGGTATTCCAGGACTCTGACCGTAAGAGATAGCGTGCGTTTAATGCAATGAGGTGCTTCTCTTAGTACATAAAGAGCCATTTTCCTCTTGTGCCACCAATCAACCATGTCTCCATATCAAAATCTCTTATTTCGATCCCAACAACATCTTGGATGACTTCATCTCAAGTTGGCATAAGTTCACAAGTCTATTGTTGTTGTTCTTAGTCTGAACGAAAACTGGTAAAGACACAGTTTGTTACTGCTTAGCAGCTACAGCTGATAAGCTACTGATTTTTGTATTTGTATCCTGCGAAGATTTAAGCCCCCTTTAAGTTTACGAACACGAACACGTTCCGAGAATAATAACAGCTTCTCCAGCTTGTCCAATAAATCCTTTGAGACCATCTTCTGGTTTAAGCATTACAATGTTCCCAATGATGAATCTAAATGCATAGCAGCCATGTGTATCTCTGCATGGCTGCAGCTTGTCATCTATAAATCACATGAAGTTTCTATCTTCAGGAAACTGACATCAGGAGGATCACTCACTGATAATATCCTGGAATTGCGCATAAAATACGGTGATGGAAACACATTCTGAGCGAAGGAACAGTGGCATATTTGTGTTTTTTAAATTCAGCAGATATCAGTTGTAAAATATTCTTTACAATCTCCAAAAGGCGCATGGCTCACTCAGAACTTAACTTTATGCTTGCCCATAAATCTTTGTATGTAAGAAATAATTTCTTACCACACAAAATAAACGACTATTTTACAAATTGACTAGAAGTTTTTTACCCACGAAATCTCTGATTTGAACCATCATGACCCGTTTCGGGTCATACGGGTCATCTATATGACCCAACATGACCCACCATGGATTCACTCCAGTGATACACTGACTCGTTTCCAACTCTGGAGGTAAACGGCCTCTATAAAAATCTGAGGTGTAGTAAACAAGAGTTGTAGACGTACCAAATTTACAAAACCGTAGTGATGTGGCAGTTAGATAAATACCCCCAATAGCTAGTGAAACGCTATTATATTAAACCCGTTTGAGATAACGTGGGTACTTGTCGTAAACTTTTAATATTATTAATGAATTTAGGAACTAAGGTCTTGAAGTCAATCAAAAATAACAAAAAACATGAGAGATACAACTATATCTCTGTGGATACAAAACGCTAAGCCTGTTTTGGCTCACACTGATTCACTCTTAAACGCCTTCAAAGGTGGGAGGGTTGTGGTAGGGGAGACTCGCTGCAAACCACGAATCTCTCACATCGTTAATAACTCTGTTAAAAAAAAAGAAACAAAATACTGAAGCCACAACAGTAAATGTTATTACGGCCACTACCGAACATTTCTCTTTCAGCAGTGCTTACATTCTGAAATAACATCTTTGGTTATCAGACGAGAATCATATCTCTAATCCATTGCTTCCTCCAGCTGATAGCTGAGGATAACGTTTAATATAATGACTGTGAGAGTACATCCAAGGAACTATTCATTAAATTATATAACCAGGACTCAAAGAAATATCAGCTCATAACAATTCACACTTAATGTATTTCCAGCAAAGCAAAAGTACATACAATATTACTGCATGGTCCTGTGGGACAACTAATTTAGTATTTTATCTTTCTTAATTCCATAATATGTATTTTCCTCCATTCACAAAAGTATCATCTAATATTCACCCCTACTGTTTGTGAGTAACTTAGCACCAAAATATAGGATACACGATGAGTGAAATAGGAATAAAGTCACTTTCTTGGTCTCATATCCACACCCTGTATTTACCCCAGAGGACGGCAGCTCTAGAATATAAACAACAGTACATCTTTTACAATTAGAATATTAACTCATAACTTCCTTATATAAGTACAAAATATTATATGATTACAAAATATTAGAAATTACATTGAACCAATATAAATGACATCCAATGCAAAATATAAACGAATATTACAAAGAACATAGACGCTGTATATTTTCTTCCTCATAGAAAACCACTCTTGCAACTGTGCCTGATACAATATGAATATACAGCACACATCTTAATATTATATAAATACACAGACATACGAGTATATAACACCTCCCTCCCCAAAGAGGCATGAGGCATCCCTCAGTTTGACTCAGGACTAACTGATATGCTGAGTTACTAAATTATAAACTCGTAATATAAGACTCCAGTGGGTAAGATGTGAGTAATGCGCAAAGGATTCGGGTCTGTAAACACTAGAACTGAGGTTCCAGAGCCCAGCAAATAAGCAAAAAAATGATTCGGACTCAAAATCAAAGCTAGCTTCTTCTGAACACTACTTTAGTTCTTCTGGTATGACAGAAAATGTTTTGAAAAATAACATAATGGATGATCAATACCCTGCTTCTCTTGCATCAAGACATCGCCCACTCCAACATCACTTGCATCAACAAACATCTTATATGGTTTATCATAATTTGGAGTTGACAAAATTGGGGCATTAATCAACATTTTCTTAATATTATGTAAACCATCTTCACAATGGGCATCCCATACAAATTTATATTTCTTTGAGAAGAGTCTTGTCAAAGGCCATATTCACAGCTTACAAGTTTTTACAAACTATCCTATAATACCAAAATCATAACAACTTCTCCCTACTCAAGGGAGCAAGAAGCTTTACAATGCTTTCAACTTTGGCAGCAATTGGTCCCGCTTTTCCCTGGCCTATCGTTTTACCTAAATGTTCAACTCGAACTTTTACAAAGTTACTCTTCATCAAATTTACAATAAGGTTTACTTTATCTAATCTGTCAAACACTCTTCTGATAAGTGACAAATGATTCTTCCACTCCTTTGAATACAATATGATATCATCTATATATACAGAACAACTTCTATACCACACAGTACTTTGTTTACTAACCTCTGAAAACATGCACCAGAGTTGTTCATGCCAAATGCTAACACTTTATACTGATACAGTCCATCCACTGTGACAGATGATAAGATAACCTTTGCCCTCACAGTCAAACCTACCTGACAATAACCTTTTAATAAATTTAATTTCGTCACAACCTTAGCCTCCCCTACCTTGTCAATACAATCATAAACTCTGTTAATGGGATTTGAATCTGATTTAGTTACGTTATTAATTTTTTATATAATCTGTACAAAATCTGTAAGAAACACCATCAAGTTTCAGAACTAGAACACAAGCTCTGCTCTATGGACTACTACTGGGCTCTATCAAATCATGATCAAGCATATATTCTATTTCCTTCCTTACGATTTTCCTTTTCGTTGTGTTTACTCTGTAAGGATGTTGCTTAATAGGAACAACATTCTGCACTTGTACATCATGAACAATTCAATTACATTGGTCCTCCTTGGGGGATCAGGGAACACAGATTTACGCTCAATTATGTTTTCTATAAATTCACACATCTTACTATCTAACATACCCACTACAAGATAATTCTGCAGAACCTTATCCTTACAGTCTACTGAGTTTAACATCACCAGGTTCATCAGTCTCCTTATCAGTTACCGACACAGCACCACACTCTACTCTACCTCACTTGTTATCTCATTTTCTCTGTCATCAAGTTTATTTGACGCAACAAGTTGTTCTTGCTTTTGTCCGGGGTGTAAACTAATTAATTTACATCATTGATCTTTACCTCAACCACCCAAGGGCCACCAAGCCTTGCCTTCAATGGGTTTCGTTGTAGTGGTAACAGCACTAACACCTCGCCAAACTTAAAGTTTCTATCCCTGGTACCCTTATCATATAACACATTCATGTCACTCTGAGACTTTTTCAAATTCTCAGCAGCTATTTACCTGGCTCTCACCAATCTGTTCTTAAAATCAGACATGTACTTTAACAAACGAGGGAAGTCTTCATTTCCAAGCCATTTTTCCTTTAAAATACATAAAAACATAAGAATGGAGGAAACTGCAGCAGGCATATTGGCCCATACTGGGCAGTAACGTTTATACCCAATCCCTATCGCTCATATATCCATCCAACCTGTGTTTGAAGCTATCCAGCGTATTCGAGTTCAGATTTAGTGCCGTTAATGCTTACTCGCTGTTTCCTGTCCTGTAACCACGCCCTAATTAATTTTAGAATATCTCCTCCACTTTTTGATTAGTCTTTCGTGGGGAACTCTGTCGAAGGGTTTGCTAAAGTCGAAGTATACCACATCATAATCGTACCGGTCATCCACTGATTAGAAAACTGTTGAAAAGAATGTTAATAGATTAGTCAGACGTGAACGCCCGCTTGCGAAGCCGTGTTGGGAATCATTGATCAACTTGTGCTTCTCCAGGTGATTTCGAATAGAGTTTGAAATTATTGCTGCCAGCAATTTCCCTACAATTGATGATAAATTGGGTGGACGGTAGTTAGAGGATAGTGATCTATCTCCCTTCTTGAAAATCGGTATCACATTCTCTATCCTCCAGGATTCTGGTACTACACCCGTTTTTAATGACATGTTAAACAAATTTGCTAAGGGCATACTCAGCTCCTCCTTATATTCTTTTAAGCTCTTCCTTACATTTTTCACATAATGGTCATACAACAACTCAAATGGGCTGAAACCTGTTGACTCCTGTACATCATCCCTTAGAGCAAAAGGAGCCAAAGGCACAACCCCCTCATCCCAATCTATGCCCGTCTTTTCACAATACATTCTCAGTGAGTTCTAAAGTGCCTGGTGAAGCCTTTCTAAACAACCCTATGACTGTGGATGGTATGCACTTGACAAGTTCTGATTAATATGCAAGTCTTTCAAAATATTCTTAAACATACCAGATGTGAAGTTACTTCCCTGATCTGAATGAATAATCTCAGGCACTTTTACCCATGAGAAATATTTGATTAATATTCTTTCAATATTCTAACTGTGAATGCTCCTGAAAGGAAATGCGTAGATGAACACCTTATAGTAACAGCTAGTTAACAGATATTGATTTCCTCTCCGTGTCTTTGGCAAAGGTCCTACACAGTCTATTACAATTTTTCTAAAGGGTTTACAAAAAGCTGGTAAGGATTTCAATGGTACAGGATGAATGATTTGATTTAGCTTACTTACTTTTTGACACACAGGGCTGGTTTTACAAAATGTTGTCACATATTTTTTTTCAAACCAGGCCAATAAAAATGCATCATCAACCTGCTTCTGGTTTTCCTAACACCTAAATGTCTTGCCAAACTAGAATCATAGGATAAAGCTATTATATCCTTCCGATACTCTTTCAGAAGAACAATATGCTTCTTCATTTCCCAATGATCTGAAGTTGGGACCTCTGGGGTCTCCACTTTCTCATCAACACACCTCCTTGGTAGTAAAACCTCACAGAGGCATCATCAGGCTTACCATTCCTCTCAGCCTCACTGCAGATTTCCTCAAACTGTTTCCTCAAACTGTGAGTTGATTAATTTATCTTTATCAACAATAAAATATGGAAAAAATTCTACCCCCAATTCTACTTTACCATTTTTATCTCCCTGTTCCAGTACTACTTAATCATACTTGTCAGCTTCCATGAGCATATGACCTAAATCAATTTCATCCTCACGTGATTCTTTCTTAGCCTAATAACAGCACACACTGGAAAAATATCAAAATATTCAACTGCCTCTCTCACTGCGTCCCCATCACATTTACGCTATTTAATTTACTCCTAGATACTTCAATAATGTCATTTCCATCACAAGTTAGAGGGTCGTCCGCCATCTCAGGTTCCAGAACCACCCGGTACCCTGCTAGATCATTACCCAATAAATTATCCACTCCTTCAACAGGTAATTCATCTGTCACCCCAACATTAACTTAACCAGGGACAAGAGAGGTCTCAAGGTTCATTATATGTATAGGTATGGTCAATTTTGAGCCTAACACATTCACTTTTACCTTATCACCTGAACGCGACTCCGCCTTCCATTTCAGTAATTTGAGGACCACACCTTGATTCGCTCTAGTGTCTAATAAAACTGTAATTTTCCTCTTGGGACCTCCTTCCACGAAAATTATCCTTTCAGTTATGAATGCCTCAGAGTTCTTAGTGGGCCTCTTAGCCTTACAGCGTCTGGCACCTGTCACATCTTTGTGAAAGCTCCTAGGTTTTTTTCCGAAAACACGGTTAACCTTGCCGACTTTGGAGTACTTCTTCACTGAGATTTAAAGTGACCAACTTCCCCACAACTATAGCATTTCACTGGTGGTCTTCCTTGCTGATCTACCTTATTATTTCCATGCTGTGACTTATAAAATCTACCTTGTGACTGACCTTGAGGATTCCCAGCCATATTATTGCCTGACCACTGACTACCTTGTTCCTCAAAGTTACCTGATTCTTTACTGCGCCGTTTAATACCTGGCGACATTTGGTTCTGTTGACCTCTTCCCATGATACTGGGTCCTGAACTGTCTATCTCCACCTTGCTTGTGTGAGATATCCTTTCTGTACATTTTATACGCCAATACTAGTTACTCTTCTAAGCGCACCGCCTCCATCAAGTCCTTAATCTGTCCCTTAGTTATTTCATATTTCACATCAGGGTGTACCAAATTCTTAAATTACTCTAACACAATGACCTGTCTCGGATCTCAAAAGTTTTCACTCCTCTTCCATGTACCACCACTCAAACTTTATTCTATATTCCTTACCTAACTCGAAATAAGTCTGATTTTTCATTTTCTTGATATCCCTGAACCTTACGCTATACAAGTCTGAATTCACCTGAGCAGTCTTTAACAAAGTCTCTTTCACAACCTCATAATCAACAGACTCTGTCATATCTAGACAAGCACAAGTCTCTCTTGCTTTTCCTATGAACCACATCTGAACCCGAAGAGCCTAATCACTTTCACCCCAATTCTATAATTTTGCTATTTTTTCAAATTAAATAGAGAAAACTTCTGCTTCCTCTTCAACAAACTCTGGCAACTGACTAACTCTGTGATCTTTTTCTCTGTTTAAAAGTTTTACACTCATCTTTGCCTCTACTTCTAATTCATTTAGTCTTATTTACTTCTCAGCTTGGATTCTCTCTTTTTCTACCTCTCTCCTAAGTTCAAATTCTAACCAGAACCTTTCCAATGCCAAATTTTCACTCATTTGCATACTGCCATCATGATTATCCAACCCCCAGTTTCTTTCTTAATGTTTTTTAAGAATCACAAGGAAATTTATTCTTCGACCAACTCCTTCTGCAAGTCACGCTTATTAACAGACTTCAAAGAAATCTCACTAAATATGCTAATTCATATAATTCCTTTTTAGTGCATTGATAGAGATGGAGTAGAGTACACTCAGGGAAGCAATAATCCTATGTATGGCAGATCTGTCGGGACTATTTAGTGTGCACGGTCATCATCAAAACCCCTATACTCCATAAGTCCTGTGGCGACGGACGAGTGGCGACGGGGACAGGCAGAGATGACTGCCAGGAGTCTCTAGTCACAACTCTGCACATGGGCGGCATAAATAAGATGGTCATTTATCACTGGGATCTAGGCAGCAGTGCAATCCGGTCCTGTCTGTGCGACTGAACAGTACTTTCGAGGAGCCACTCTTTTCGCCCCACATGGAGAGGGGGTTTGTAAAGGTACCCTGAACATAGCCTGCCTAATAAACCAACCTGACTGCGCAACCGCACCCAGTAAGGTCATCATTATGCAGTCGAAAACAAAATCGTAATCACAGATGAAAACATAAACAAGCTATACAACATCTTATGGTCGCTGCATGGAATATCAGGACCCTTGTGGATGCTGGCACAAATGAGAGTCCTGGAAGAAGAACTGCTCTTGTGGCAAAATAGCTGGCTAGGTATAACGTCGATATTGAAGCCATTAGTGAGGGAAAAATGAAGTAGGCAAGTATTTCCCCAAAGGCCTATCCTCCTCAGCAAGTGTGCTGCACACAACTTCAATATCACCAATACCTCATTCGGGCAAGCCGACAGATTCAAGGGTTCGTGACAACACCCACGATCCAAACACTGGCATCTCATTGACTACATTATTGTCAGAGAAAGAGATTGCAGAGATGTCCTCATCCCTCGAGCCACGTGTGCCTCAGACCACTGCGAGAGAGATTTAGGAGTAATGATAAGTAGGAACCTTAAGCCAAGTAAACAATGTGTTTTTGCTCGTAACAAGGCTAATAAAGTACTTGGGTTCATACAAAGGAGTGTTAGTTACAAGACTAGCGAGGTCATCCTAAAACTGTATCTTGCTCTTGTGAGACCACACCTGGATTACGCAGTTCAGTTCTGGTCACCGTATTACAGAATGGATATAGAATCCTTGAAAAGAATTCAGAGGAGAATGACAAGACTAATCCCGGGCATTAGGAACCTTGAGTATAGAGACAGGTTAAAGCATCTTAATTTGCACTCCCTCGAGAGACGTAGAGCGAGGGGCGACCTGATAGAGGTGTATAAGTGGAAGGCAGGGCTAAACAAAGGGGACATTACAAAGGTACTCAAATTATCCAACCAGGAGCGAACTCGTAACAATGGTTTTAAATGAGACAAATTTAGATTTAGGCGTGAGATAGGTAAACACTGGTTTGGAAACAGAGTAGTGGATGAATGGAACAAGTTACCAAATATCATCATTAACTCGAATACGATGAATTGCTTCAAACATAGGTTGGATGCTCATATGAGCAATAGGGGTTGGGTGTAAACGGGACTGCCCAGTATGGGCCAATAGGCCCGCTGCAGTTTCCTCCATTCTTATGTTCTTATGTTCTTATCAGCTCGTCAGAGAAAAGTTTATTACTTCACGTCGCCCCAAAAAGGTGAAGGCAACTCGTCTCCAGAAGAGGTTTTAATATTAAACGTTTGGGGGATCCAGCGGTAGCACATGCCTTCAGAGGGCAGCTGATAAACAACCCGACAACAAACAACTCAAATCCCAGTGCCCAATGGGGTACTCTCGACACATGACAAAAACCAGCAGAGAGACCCTCGGCCAGATTGAAAGAATACACCAGGACTGGTTCGATGAAAATGACCTGGAACTCAATGTACTCGTCAATGATAAACGTGCTGCTTTAACTAATTGGCAGAATAGCCCTCAGTCTCTAACCAAATCTGATACCTTCCTCAAGAAGAAAGTGGTGGCCCAGCGTGAACTTCGAAAACTAAAGAACAACTGGTTTAAAGAAAAAGTATGTGAAATGCAAAAATTTGCAGATCACCACAAGATGCGCGAATTTTTCAATTCCATTAAAACATATTATGGGCCAATCACCCATGGCACCCCCCACCCCCTCCGCTCATCCTTCCGTAACTCCCAAATTAAGGTTGAAGAAGGCCTCCTTCAGCTCTGGAAAGAGCACTACCACTCCCTACTCAATCGAAACACCGATGTGGATGTCCCAACTACCCAGCAGGTCCCTCAGCATCCAGAGCTGACCCACCTCAGCTATCTTCCATCCCTGGCTGAGGTAGCCACCGCCATCAAACAGATGAAAAATAACGAAGCCTCAGGGACTGATGGAATCCCAGCCTAGGTGTATAAAGCAGGAGGGCCTCTGCTTAACAGCCGTCTCCACTCTCTCCTGGAGAATACATGGGAAAAGGAGGAAATCCCCGAGATCTTAAAGACGCCTCCATCGTCAACATTTATATGAATAAGGGAGAATGATCAGAATGTACCAACTACCTCAGGCTCTTGCTGCTGGCCCTAGGTGGCAAGAATATCACCCAAGTCTTCCTAAACAGACTTCTTCCTCCCAGAATCTCAGTGTGGCTTTAGACTATCATGTGTCACCACTGACATGACTTTGTTATTCGCCAGATACAGGAAAAGTGCAGAAAGTAATGGCGTGACCTGCTGTACATGTTCTACATCAACCTAACTAAGGCCTTCGACTCGGTCAACAAGGAAGCACTCTGGCGGACCCTCAGCGGTTTTGGCTGCCTGTTCTAGCATGTTAACTGCTGATTCTGTCTAGGTTAATGAGGCCGGAACATTTATATTATATTGGGTTTTGGTAGCGAAACCCAATTGTCTGTTATTCATTTATTAAGGAACTATGTAGAATACAGTTCCAAAGTGTAATTCACCGTAACTTATCACTGTAACTATGAGTGTTTAGAGAAGGACGGAGGCTATTTAAATAAACCTGCTAAATACGTCCGATCTTTGTGAAGGGTTGAGTAACTATGCCGCAGGGCGCCGGCTTCTTAATGTTGACCTAAACAGTCACTGGGCCGCACCTCAAGGAACCTGCCAATCATGTGATATGAACATGTCACCTCATAGCCAGTGGAAAGTTACAGGGGATGATAGAGTATATAAATCAAGTGTAATTAACCCATTTATATAATGCTTCTGTTTATGAGACAGGGGCTATTACATGCCCACCAAAATTCATTGCTATTGTGAGTCAACTCCACGATGGTCTCGTATCGGCCTCTTTTGTCACCTCAAAACTCACCAACGAAGGTGACATCCCTTATAACTCATATCACTGTATCATAGTTGGTTGATCGTCATACTTGATTTCGAGTGACAGCAAAGTAATAGTAGTAGTGTACACGGCTTTCCAAAATGAGTATTTTGTTCGCCCTTTTTTTGATGTGAACTGTGTAATTGCTATTCTGGAGTTCGTGTGTTATATACAGACAATAATATAGTTAGAAGATTCTAAAAGAAAAATTATGTCCTCAAGGTATCGTGCGTACATAACGGGTTTAAACTCCGGAGGACTGTTATTGCGCCATTTGTTTCGTGGCACCAGAATCAGGTTTTGGCAAGGGCTGGTTCAAGTAGATATCACATTGTCGCATCCTTAACCTGCTTGTACATTAACATCAAACAGACAAAAGCGATCCTTAGTTGTTAAATATACTAATTCCTGAATTCATCGACATGTATGCCGTAGGTATTAGGTAGCAAAGTCTATGGACCTTGGTAGGTAGTAGGCAGCTTTAATGTGTTGTCTAATAGTAGACCTTGCTGCCATATGGCATCACAATAATTGTGACCAAGTCTCAGGTTGCTGATCTGACTTACTTTTTGCCTCATTTACTCATATTTGCAGGGTCTCAACTGTTTCTCTTTCTTTGGCAACACAACATATATTCTATATATATATGTTTCGTTTTATTTTTGCGAATCGGTTATTTTACAAAATGAATATAGGTAATTTGGCAAAATAACTTACAAATAGACAACCTAACCTAACCTAGCCTAACCTTATTCAACCATAAGGTTAGGTTAGGTTAGGTTGTCTGTTTATAAGATATTTTACAAAGTTACCAATATTCATGCCGGTCATTTTGCAAATTAACCGATTCCGCAAAAAAAAAAGTAACATATATATCGTTTCAAAATCTTGATTTTTTAATTTCTGTTTTTATTTATGGTTCAAGATACAGTAAAACAATAGGAAGCAGCATGGAAAAGATATAAATGAGAAAAATAAAGATAAGAATCAGGTGACGGGCCTCTCAGCCTTAAAGGAAAACATCAAACAGGGAGAAAAAAAAATACTTGTGAAATCGTATAATAAAATATAAAGGAGAGAGAGAGAGAGAGAGAGAGAGAGAGAGAGAGAGAGAGAGATGTGTGTCTTATCTATAGGTCAGCCCCCTCGAGTCAGTGTGCCACACTGTTTACTAAGGTGCTGCAAGGACCAGAATATACCACCGTTATGTAAAAGTTCCTATAATAACTAGTATGTTTCAATATTAAGTGTGTATAATTCATTATATAGGTAATATGCCTTACTCTTAATTATGTCTAAGTCAACATATAGATTAGAATGTCGCACTGTTTAGTCAGGCCTAAGGCCTCATATAGGCTACTATATCTCGCTGTACAGTATAGCTATGTCTAAATCCTAATGTAGTGTAGTGTCCTCGTCTAAAGGCAGGTGGAGCTCTGTATCTCTATGTGTACTCAGGTGTCTAAGCATCAGTACTATATTTATATGTTATTGTAAGTCAATATAAAGGCAACGGTGACCCGCAAGTATGTCCTGTGTAGACTATATATAAATCCGTGTAGGCATTATTAGCTATCAGTGTAGATACAGACGTGAGTGAAAGTCAATATGGATATGGTTAGCTCTGAGTATATGTGTGTATCTCTGTGTAAGTATGTGTAACACTGTGTAGGAAATGCAAGTGTCAAGGTGAACCTCTGTAACTATGTGGTATATTACAGTATTAACCTGTGTAGCTCTGTGTAGATTTGTAATTTTCCTTCGGTAAACATTTATAAAAAGCCTCCCAACTTGGGAAGTGACAGCCTTCCACAGGTTGAATTTCCCTTTAACTTGGGAGTCTGAAGTGACAAGTTTTAATGAATATGTGAGAGGTGTACACACAAAGGGGACCGTGCTATAGTGCTGGTTGCATTCTTTAGTCCAGGGTAGCTGTGTGTGTGTGTGTGTATGTGTGTGTGTGAAATAATAATAATAATAATAATTAACGGTTTATTGAAAGAGCTTGGCAGCCAGAAGGCTGAAAATATACAGTTACATAATTGGGGAATGGGTTTCGAATTACAAATAATATACAAATAACATAAGCGATATAAATAAGATATATAATAACTAGATGGAGAAAAACTCAAACAACAGGGCATTTCAACATAGTGACAGTGCAAGAAGTAGTATTTACTGGGAGTGAATACACTGGTTTATTACAAGTTATTGATAATTTTTACAATGGTTGGGAAAGGGCTGTTCTTATAGCGATCAGTTCGTGCACGTATGGGCTGGCTGCGGTTGTGGTGTCGAACAGCAATTCTCGGGCTAGGGATCTCAGGTGGTAGTAGGAGCCGGTGTCCAGGATGGTGCAGAAGCTTCTTACCAAATTTGCAGATGAGGTCATGGTGATGGTCAGTGAAAGTCGAAAGGGTCAGTGTGTTGAGCGCTTCATGATATGTGGAGTAGGAAGGGGAGAGAATAATCTTGAATGCCCTCTTTTGCACTTTTTCTAGGTGTTTACGTTGTGTGGCATTTAGGGAGGAAGACAAGGTAGGGGAGGCATAGGTGAGCTTGGGAAGTATGAATGTTGAGTAAACACTGAGGAGCTCGGGTGTGTGTGTGTGTGTGTGTGTGTTTAATAATAATAATAATAATAATAATTATAATAATAATAAAAATAAAAATAATAATCATAATAATAATAATAATAATAATAATAATAAAAATAATAATAATAATAATAATAATAATCTATGTATCTATCTATATAAAACAAAGAAGTATGTCTGTTTTTTTGTGTGTTTTTGTTTGTGTGTCTGCACGAGAATCTCAGAAACTACTTTACGGATCTGTAGTGATGATGGATGGTGTTATATGTAGTGATGATTGATGGTGTTATATGTAGTGATGATGGATGGTGTTATATGTAGTGATGATGGATGCTGTTATATGTAGTGATGATGGATGGTGTTATATGTAGTGATGATGGATGGTGTTATATGTAGTGATGATGGATGCTGTTATATGTAGTGATGATGGGTGGTGTTATATTTAGTGATGATGGGTGGTGTTTTATGTAGTGATGATGGATGGTGTCATATGTAGTGATGATGGATGGTGTTATATGTAGTGATGATGGATGCTGTTATATGTAGTGATGATGAATGTTGTTGTATGTAGTGATGATGGGTGGTGTTTTATGTAATGATGATGGATGGTGTTATATGTAGTGATGATGAATGATGATGTTATATGTAGTGATGATGGATGGTGTTATATGTAGTGATGATGTGGAGCCTCCTGGAGGGTGGCGTCCTACCGTGACCTAGCGGATGAGCCGCCCGGAGGGCGGCGATTCTTCAAGTAATAATAATAATAATAATAATAATAATAATAAACATAATAATAAATTACTGTTTATTTAAAAGAAAATATTAGTCACACTTAAAATACACAACGAACATACTAGGTTGCTGAAGTGACTGACCTACTGCTTCGTTTATGCACAATTGGAGGGTCTCAATTTTTTCTCACTCTTTTTTTGTTTCACATCTTATTCCATTTCATGTATTTATTTATGGTGCCTTTTTCTTTTGACCCCCAGAAACTACAGCAGTGTGGCTGGTCTTGTAGGGCTAATACAGCTGTGGTGTTAATTAGCTGCATGTGGACGGGATCAGTTTTAAGATGGTGCGGCGGTCTGTCTCCAAATTGGTGGTTGGAAATATAATATTAGAAGATCAGAGGGAGCTGATAGGGCCAGTTTAATGAACGCCTCTTGATAGGTGGTCGATTATCATGGTATTTAGATAACTTGTAGAGGGAAGGGGACTCAGGACAGTTATCATGTTTTCGTCAAGGCTGGGTTCTAATTTCACACAGGACGTGAGATGCCTGCCGCGACCCTTGCTTACCACCACTGGGCACTAACTCAGCAGATAATTACACTGTTTATACAATGTTTTCAATTCTCTTCGAATTGTTTTTTCTCACTTTTATAGTCCTATATACGCAGTCCAACTGGCCGTCAAACTGAAATACACAGACTCTCGCCTCGTAGGGCAGCTGCACCCCTTTGTAAGTCAAAGTTGACTGCTAGTGGGTATAAGGAATGAGACAGTGGAAATCGCACCGTCCTGAACTGTTTAAAAAATAATCCTCTATTTCACTAAAGTTAAAGGCGCCTACTTTACAGACGTTGCTATATTTGGATGCCCTGCATCAGTTAATTCTATCCAAATTGTTTCTGTACTCAGTTAAGTCTTTATTTCCTTATTATTTTTTTACGGGGATTAGCCCACCCTGGCACAGGTCACTGACCCACATCAGGGCCTCCGGGGCGAAAATGTAATAATAATAATAATAATAATAATAATAATAATAATAATAACAATAACAATAATAATAATAATAATAATAATAATAATAATAACAACAACACTGATAATAATAATAATACTAATAATGATAATAACAACACTGATAATAATAATATAATAATAATAATAATAATAATAATAATAATAATGATAATAACAACACTGATAATAATAACAACACTGATAATAATAATAATAATAATACTAATAATGATAATAACAACACTGATAATAATAATATAATAATAATAATAATAATAACAATAATAATAATAATAATAATAATAATAATAATGATAATAACAACACTGATAATAATAATAATAATAAATTATCATAAAGAAATAAAAGAAATTAAATAAAGATTAATAGTGAAAAACGATATATCATTGTTGTGTGTCAACGGGGTAAGGCTCGTAACAAACAAAAAATGAAAGTATTTAAAGAGAATTACAATACTGTACATGGTTCTTAAATATGTTTCGAGAACAACTCCAACTACGGTGTAATGTATGGAATGAATGCAGCCCCTTTACATAAATGAATACTTGAAGATTGGAGTAGAGAAACTTAAATAAAATGTATAACTATATTTACAAACGTTTATAACTAATGACAATGAAATAAAACTAATCACCTGAACATACAAGGTTACTTTAAGGTTGTCAATATCACTGACAACCAAATCAATACACGATTCTATAACAAAAATACATAAGACATCAAAACAGCCAACCAGCCTCAACAATGAATACCGTGAGTACATCACCCCAACGATGACAGAAGTGAACTGACAACGCAGGTCAGAGGTGAAGGTCTGATGACTACCCAAGCTTGAGTGGTAATTGAGCCGGTTCTGAAGCCGTCGGCTTTTATGGGTTGCTTTAAGCAGACTGACCCAAACATCGAACTTAACATGTCATTGTTAATGCCATTACAGTATTACAGAATTTAATATTATAAACTATTCACACACAAAAAAAAATGTAATTCTAGTCTGAAAAAATATATATTCCTACAATATATATCAAGAATACATACACAGTTACAGTTCGTCAGGCAGGGGCGCACAGCTCATGAAGTATTGTAATTGGTTGTTAAGGATAGTTCTGTCATGAGATACATTGCAGGTAACAAAGTAAGAGAAACAATTGAGACCCTGCAATTGTGTGTAAATGAGGCAGAAAGTCAGATCAGCTACCTTGGACTTGGTCACAATTTTCGTGATGCCATATGGTAGCAGGGTCTACCATTAGACAACACATTATGCTTACAATATCTTCCCAGACGGTAGTACCTCCCTGTTTGATTGCCTACTACCACACTTCAAATTATCTCTTACATAGAATGTTACCCTGCCTTTTTTCCTAATGTGCTTATCGCCATGAAATAATTTGTAACCTTTAATTTGAAATTCGACAGGTAACTCAAGTAAGTCTACCTTCATCCGCGTTTCGGTGAATGCAACTATAACGATTTTTCCGGTACATACCAACGCCCTGATTTCATCCATTTTATTTATCTTACTTCTACTGATTGTGCATTAGACATTTAAGTTAGTCATGATCTGAGTCTTCTCACTGTCACCTTTAAGTTTTAACTCTCTGCCTAATTTAACTTTATCGTTATTCCTAGTACGATATCTCTAACCTTTTGTTTGTCTCCCCATGCCAACTGCAGTGTCCTCGATTCATCCTAGAAGTTTAAAGACTTCGACATTTTTTGAACTGCCCTATAAAAGAGTCAGCTAGGGTTGTCACCTAATACCTAGTTAAATGTGTGTGTGTGTGTGTGTCACACAAAGGGTGGTGTAATGCGTCTAGAGTGGCAGCATTATGTTCGTGTTAAGGTGAAACAACTGCTTGTTCCCTCTCTCTTTCAGCTGCCGCCGCTGGCTGGTCCTTGTGGCGAACAGGGAAGCAACTTGCATAAGTCTTCCCCTGCCAGACTGCCTCCTCACCATCACGACTCCTGCTGTGCCTCCTCGTGGTAACTGGGTGCCTCATGGGCCCAGGTTAGATCAGCAGGGAATCTCGGAGTAGAAGTGAGCCCCATAGAGACAGCGCATAGGCGCACTGCCGTGTGGAAACATTCTGGCGCCTTCCAACCACCGCCCCGCTGCCTTGCGGATTAACCTTGGCAGGTATAAGGCTACAGGAGTAAACCCCAAACGAAAAATCTGCAGTGGTGCCCCGCATCAGTCACACATGCTTACAGAGCTCCAACAAGACAAGACCCCAATGGTGGTGTAGGGGGAAAAGGTGAATACCATGTAAACCAAACGACTACACCCGCTAACGAAGGCAATGCCGGATGGATAGGCTACTAAGACGAAACCCAACAAACTGGGTTATCGGCAGTCCATTGTGACTCTCCCTCTCCCCAGTTGTTGCCAACACTTGTACCACTGGCAAAGGATATTCAACACCAGCAAGTGCAGCGTACTTAATATTGGAAGAACAAATACGGTCAATGTATACAGCCTTAACAACATCAACCTAGAGAAGTTGACTTGTGAAAGAGACTTTGGGGTAATTGTAAGCCCGGACCTACGGCCTAGAAAACAGTGTGTTAATGTTCGAAATAAGGCAAACGGAGGATTCGGTTTTATATCTAGAAATGTAAGTAATAAGAGTGCGGAGGTCATATTGCAACTATTTCTTGTGCTAGTCAGGCCGCACCTCGATTATGCTGTTCAGTTGTGGTGCCCTTATTACAGAATGGATTTACTGGAGTCGGTGTAGCGAAGAATGACGAAAATGATTCCGAAAGTTAGAAACCTTCCATATCAAGATAGATTAAAGAAACTAAACTTTCATTCCCTAGAAAGACAAAGAGTGCGGGGAGATATGATAGAAGTATTTAAGTGGGTGAAAGGAATCAATAAAGGAGATACATATAAATTTCTTATAATATCCGAACGGGATAGGACTCGTAGCAACGGATTTACAGTAAGTTGGATAAGTTTAGGTTTAGGAGGGAGATAGGAAGGAACTGGTTGACAAATATGGTGTTAGACGAGATGAACAAACTTAGCAACTTTGTAGCTGGAACGCTGGAAAGTTTTAAAAGGAGGCTAGATAGATTCATGGTTGATAGATAGTGGTAGTAAATCTCGACAGGAGCTGGCATGCACAGACCAACCGGCCTATTGCAGACTCCTTATTTTCTTATGTTCTTGCGTTCTTATCAGAAAAAGGTAAATCCAAGACGTGTGATTGCAGCCTGCACTCCTGCCTCACCACATAAATCAACTCATGCACAGACATCATCCAGTTCATCATACCTCTCAACATCATCAAAACCCCTAAACCCCAAAAAGTCCTATGGCGGCGGACAAGTGACGATGGGGACAGGCAGAGATAACTGCCCCCGGGAGTCTCTAGTCACAACTCTGCACATGGGCGACACTGATAAGATGGTCGTTTATGCACTTGGATCTAGGCAGCAGTGCACTCCGGTCCTGTCTGTACGCCTGAGCAACCCTTTCAGGTAGCCACTCTGCTCACCCCACATGTGGAGGGGGCTAGAAAAGGTGCCCTAAACATAGCCTGCCTAAAAACTCAACCTGACTGGGCAAAAACAAACCATACAACCTCTTATGGTCACTGCATGGAATGTTAGAACCTTTGGATACTGGCACAAATGCTCCTCCTGAAAGAAGAACTGCCCTTGTGGTAAAACAGCTGGCTAGGTATAACATCGACATAACAGCCATCAGTGAGTCCCGGCTCCCAAATGAGGCCCAACTCACAGAACAGGGCTACACCTTCTTCTGCAAGGGCAAGCCTACTGTGGAGAGAAACCACATTTATGGAGTTGGCTTTGCCATCCGCCAACGCATCGTACACACGCTAACTGAAATGCCTATTGGGATCAACGAGCGCCTCATGACGCTTCGAGTCCCACTGAATCACTCACGTCATGCCTTCTTCATCAGTGTATACGCCCCCAACACTGGATGTAGAGGATGATATCAAGCAGGCCTTTTACGTCGACCTCGGCAGAGTGCTAACCTCTATCCCTAGAGAAGACAAGGTTGTGCTCCTTAGCAATTTCATTGCCAGAGTTGGCAGAGATGCTAACATTTGGCAAGGAACCATAGGGAGAAATGGGATAGGCAAGAGTTGCAACGTCCTACTCCTCCTCAGCAAGTGTGCTATACACAACCCCACTATCACCAATACCTTGTTTAGGCAGGCCGACAAGTTCAACGGCTCGTGGCAACACCCACGATCCAAACACCGGCATCTCATTGACTACATCATTGTCAGATAAAGAGATCACCGAGATGTCCTCATCACCCGTGCCATGCATGGCTCAAAAAACTGTGACACTGATCATCGACTTGTCAAAGCTAAGCTCTAACTTCACGTATCTCCAAAACGGCGAATGCAGCAAGCCGCCAGAAAAGATTTTAATACTTAGCGTCTGGAGGATCCAGCGGTAGCACATGCTTTCAGAGAGTAGCTCGAACAGGGGCTTATAAACAACCAACAACAAACAACGTGAATCCCGGTGCCGAATAGGATGCTCTTAATACTGTTATGGCAAAAATCTGCAGAGACCCTCGGCCACATCAAAAGAATACACCAGGACTAGTTTGATGAAAATGATCCGGCAATCATAGTACTCATCGTTGATAAATGTGCTGCTTTTACTGACTGGCAGAAAATCCTTCAGCCTCTGACCAAAACTGATACCTTCCTTACAGAGGGAACTTAGGAATATACAAAACGACTGGCTTAAAAATAAAGCATGTAAAGCACAAAAACTTGCAGATCAGCACAAGATGCGCGAATTTATCATTTCCGCTAAAACATTTTATGGGCCAGTCACTCGTGGCGCAGCCCCCCCCCCCCCCCGCTCATCTGATGGTAACCTCATAATTAAAGACGACGAAGGTCTCCTTCAGCGCTGGAAAGAGCACTGCCATTCATTGCTTTACCAAAACACCGATGTGGATGTCCTGACATCCCCAGGCAAGAACAAAGGTGTCTGAAGCTTCCATTACTGAACTTCAGTATGCAGTCGCTCTCAACCTTGTTGCTCATACTAAACACGGCCTACAGGAGATCCCGAACACATAGGTAGACGCGTATGCACACTTCGGCCTTGAGGTGAATGTTAAGTAAGATTCAGATTCTCTTTCAACCAGCCCCTGGTTCAGACACACCTCCACCATCCATCCAGCTTAACGGTACTACCCTCTCTAATGTTGTACACTTCCGGTATCTCGGTTCCCACCTGTCCACAACCGCCGACATCGATGAAGAGATTCAGCAGCGGATCAGATGTGCATCTCAAGCCTTTGGCAGACTCCGAAATCGTGTCTTTAGCTGTAGGGAGCTGAAACTATCTACAAAGTTGTACCTATATAAAGCAGTGGTTCTCCCCACCCTGTTATATGGCAGCGAGACGTGGGTCACATACAGGAGGCACCTCAAGGCTCTTGAACACTTTCACCAACGTAGTCTACGTTCCATCCTGCTCAGAAGACAAGAGAACAAATGCCAGTATTCTACACCAACTCCAACTGTAGGATCATCGAAGCTACCATTATCCATGAACAACTGCATATGATTGGCCATGTTACCCGCTAGGACGACAGTAGACCACCAAAGCAACTACTTTACAGTTACCTAACGAATAGTGCACGTAACGCTGGTGAGCAACTGAAAAGGTATAAGGATAGCCTTAAGACAAACCTGAAAAGGTGCCAAATCGACCCCTCACTTGGGAGATGATCACTTTACACCGTAAAGCTTGGAGGAGCACCACATGTGAAGGTATCAATATTTTCGTGTTAGCCCGACTGCATACCGAGGCAAACAAGCGCCAACGCCGAAAAGAGGCTGTCGCCGCCCTTCCCGCACTAGGTGTATCCCTCCACACGTGCAACATCTGTGGACATCCTTGTCGGTCCCCCTATCGGCCTCTCGATTCACCTCAGAGCTCACCAACGAAGGTGACATCAATAACTCATATAATTGTATCATAGCTGGATGATCGCCATACTTGATTCTGAGTGACAGCAAAGTATTAGCATTAGTATGTGTTCTGTATACATATGTACACTTATTCCAATTCACCTCCATCATCACTGTATCACAACTCAAATTTATATATAAAGTTTTCCCTCCAATTATTCATCATCAAAGGGTATCATCCAAAACCCTTCTCTGACGTACTCTACTACAAACGTATGCATCTGTGAGCCAAATTAGCAACGCTATCCACAAACTATTTTTAGCACCAGTCGCATGACCTAGTTATGTGAGGTGTCCTGTGGCATACGAGATTATGTGCCATTCACAGACGTATATATGTGTGTGTGTGTGTGTGTGTGTGTGAGTGGTAAAAGAGAGAGTACTGGTGTTTAAATAGTATTACTTACTTGACTGTTCATTGTTGTTTCCATATCTATAGCTCTGATGATAGTTATTACGGTAAACGATATTTTACCAAATAAAGAAGAATTGATTCACCCTTGCCTCAATCTTGGTGTAACTAAGCATTGTCCACACACACGTCATTAGTAACATGGAGGAGGCTGTAAACGCAGTTGTTTACTTATCAGTGAGAAAGGCAGCTCGAAACTTTACAAACGCCCTCTTATATGATAATGAATTTTGCTTGAACATCCGTCGGGCAAAATCGAAAAGAACTGTAACTTTTAGACTCGGGATGTTAAATTTTTTATTTATATATATATATATATATATATATATATATATATATATTATATATATATATATACTTTTATTTTTTTTTTACGGAAATTAGCCCACCCGGGCACAGATCATCGACCCACATCAGGGCCTAGGGGGCGAAAAAATAAGAATAGAAAGAAATTAAAAATAGAAAAGAAGAAGGCTATATTAATCTACACCACGACGATGCCTGAAAACCTGCTTTTTAAAGAGAGACAGATTGTTTGAGTATGGAAACACAGAAGAAAGCGGAGCATTGCACAGTTTGGCTGTGTGAGGGACGAAGGATGCACTATAACGGGTTATTCTAGTGTGACAGACATCCACAGAGAAATGGTGGGCACAGCGGGCAAGACGTGTGTTACGAGCCCATGGCTTTGCCGGCAGTATACAAGATGCCGAACATTGCCAATTAAAAGTACCTATAAAAGCGAGAGAGTGAAGCAACATTGAGGCGAAGAGAAAGGGAAGAGAGATTGACGACTAAAGGAGAAGAGTTAATAAGACGAAATGCCTTTGATTCCACCCTATCTAACAGTTGGACAGAAGAAGAGCCACCCTAGATATGAGAGCAAGTCGCATTAAGGGTTAGATCTGAAAACCTCATAAAAGCTGTATTAATTATGAAGTAGAGAAGATAATATAGAAAGGGAAAGGGTACGTTTTTACACCAGATACCTTAGTTTGATATATATTTTTTTTGTTCAAGTTATAATTTTAGCAGAAAATAAATTCACCTGAATTAACTTGTAAACGACATGTAATGAGAAAATCCTGTCCCAACTTTCTCCACGTAAAATAAATCTAACAAAAGAATAAGTAAAGAAATAAATAGTTTACATCGCGGAATAACAACACACACAGGGACTTTCAGGTATTTTAAAGGCCACTCCGGAAAGTCACGCCCGAAATATTTTCAACATTATATCGTATTTACAGTATATACTTGGAATAAAAGTTTGGACTCATAACATGAAGTGGATATAACCATCTCTTTTTGCCGAGGGTTATTACAATACATTCTTAAAGTATTTTTATAATACATTATTTAAATATTTTGATTGTGATCGACTCTAGGGGTTCTGTACACTTTTTTTTCATTTTATATTGAAAAATCCCAAGCGCGCGTCGTTCAGTCACTCGGGTTAAAGGAACAACCAGTGCATTGTGTGTCTAAGTGTATTGTGTACTGTATTAAGTCATGAGGTTTTAAGCCATATATATAATCAATATAGTTACGAGTGATAATATTCAAATTTAAACCTTAAAATTAATAATTCGTCTCAAGTAGCTTTTTTTTTCGATGCAAAACCGAAGTCAGGGTTTAAAGCTTCAGACCTGAGGATCAGCACTCAAGGCTCAGGAAACACTCTAAATTTGTCTCTTTTTGTATGCATGTGTAAGGGTTTGTTCAAGAGAAACGAAGACTTCAGTAAGTGAGGAAATGGCCGGGACAAAAATACTTAAAAGGAGATAAATTTAGAGAAGTGTAGAAAAAACACAAAGAAGTGTTGTAACATTCTCGCAGAAAACCTCAACTTTCGCTTCATCGTTACCTTCAACTTACGCAACGCTTTATGAGAAGAAACACTGCACATTAAACTGAGTCCTCCAGAGCCACAATAATTCATCTCGAATTATCTAACGTGAAATTAGAGAATCTCATCACTCACAGGTATAATCTGATATGCATAGATTCTCCTGTTACTTTCCTTACCTCCAACCCTGCTTTTAATGCATTCTCATTAATTAGATTCTCCAAGGATTTTCCAACCTCACACAATTTACTTTCATTCATTGCTCTATTAGTCCTCCAAACGTACATATATTTTACCGGCCGATCACCTTTATTGCTCTAAACCTTGACACGAGAACACCAGATTGTCATTCATTCATAAGTAAGAACAGGGACAAGTATTTCTCTCTGCTGTCTTCCTCCACACTCATACACAGACCTGCCTAATAACTCTCAGGGTCTCCACATTGTTCTTTACCCTTGTATTACTTTATAATTAAACTCAATTTTCTCCCTGTATATTTTTGTTGAAATTTTTAACTTTGCTTCCTTTTTATTTAAAGATATCTGTACCTTCCAGCTCTTGCTTATTAATACTGAGACCAATGCTCTTCTTCTCCTTCAAATAACACAATTCTACTCTCCCCATAACTTTTTTTGTCATTCCTCTCCCAGAAACTTCATCGTATTAAGCGCAATTTATTTTATCCTCTGACATAAACTCAACAAACAGCTTACTATTTTTTTTTTATTGGGCACTCCCCTACATCTTTGTGTAAGGTGAAGCGCAGAAGCGTTTACAGTGCCCAACAGGGAAGCATGCTAAGTTCATGCTTGCCTTTATGTCTCATGGAGTTAAGGGCGTAGAAGCCTAAAGCGTCAAGGGCATAGAAGCCTGAAGAGTCATTGGTTTATGTCATCAAATTATTGGAAGCTCCAACAACTTTCCCTGAATACGAATTCGCAACTTTCGATTTACAACAGGTACCTACTTTACTGCTAGGTGAACAGGGACTAATGGGGGCTAGGAAGTATGTCCAAACAATTTCCACCGGCCCGGGAATCGAACCCGTGACATCTCGCTTGGGAAGGCAAGAGCGGTACCACTCTATCACCAGCACCCCAAGCTTACTATCATCGTATGCATTTTTAACAACCATTAAAGTTCGTACCCATTTCCCAGTTCCCTTCTAGAGTCAGCTAATCTCACGTTCATGTCTAGTTATTCTCCATCTGTTAAGATATAAAATGAAAAGTTGACATCCTTTCCTCTTAATGCAACTCTTCGGTTATTAAAGACACCCATTCTTCTATTATCAACATTCACTCATGAGTTGTTGTCATCATAAAAGTTCTTGACTGGATTCAATGGTCTTCACTTACCCTATTTAAGGTGAACACATATAACAAGTCCTTCCTAGTCACCTTATCATACACTTTCTCGGAATCCACGAATGCAGTAAGTTATCTATTATTTATTTAAGTATTCTGTGTGTCATTTACTGAGGAACAAACATTTATTCGGTATATTCTTCTATCTTAAAAAACCCTTCCGTAAGTGATAATGTTGTACTTCTTATACATCATCTACTTTCCTATTCATAACTTTTGTACCAGATTCGAAAGACATATGATTTTTAGGTTTTCCCCATCATGATCTCTTCTCTATCATGATCTCTTATCCACCATGCTTTCTCCCTCATCATGATCTCTTCTCTACCATGATCTCTCATCCGTCATGCTCTCTCCTCCACAATGATCTCTCCCTCACCATGATCTCTCCCCCACCATGATCTCTTCTCTACCATGATCTCTCATCCGTCATGCTCTCTCCCCCACCATGCTCTCTCCTCCACCATGATATCTCCCTCACTATGATCTCTCCCTCACTATGATCTATCCCCCACCATGATCTCTTCTCTACCATGATCTCTCCTCCACCATGCTCTCTCCCTCACCATGATCTATCCCCCACCATGATCTCTTCTCTACCATGATCTCTCCTCCACCATGCTCTCTCCTCCACCATGATCTCTCCCTCACCATGATCTCTCCATCACCATGATCTATCCCCCACCATGATCTCTTCTCTACCATGCTCTCTCCTCCACCATGATCTCTCCCTCACCATGATCTATCCCCCACCATGATCTCTTCTCTACCATGATCTCTCCTCCACCATGATCTCTCCCTCACCATGATCTATCCCCCACCATGATCTCTTCTCTACCATGATCTCTCCCTCACCATGATCTATCCTCCACCATGATCTCTTCTCTACCATGATCTCTCCTCCACCATGATCTCTCCCTCACAACATCTCTCCCCCACCATGATCTCTCAGAATTGAGTATTGTACAGTGAATAATTATAAACCTAGAAATGCATTTCAAGATCAAAATTCATTGTTTTACTCCCACACATCTCTTCAGTATAACAGTCTTCACATGCTCCCATACAAAGTCAAGGTTGAAACTATATATACAAAAAAATTATGCAGATTCGTATTAAAAATTAGGTTTTCACACATTAATGACTTCACATCCTTTAATTTTTTTTTTTAAACTGGGGTGGTCTCGTTCTCAAACCACTTAAAAGCACCAATCCTCCAACCATACCACTACCTAAATTTATAAAAATAAAAAATATATAAAATTAATAAATATTGAAGTGATAACCGTGGTAACATTATGAGATGTTCTTATTACCACCATGCTATTGTACTATTCCAGATGATACTAAATGTTACATAATACTTCCTTGAGATAAATGTATAGTATATATCAGGTGCCTAAAAGAGACCTCAGGTTCTCAACTGGCTCAGCCATGTTAATATTGTTATTCTTATCCACTCTGTATCTGTGTTTTTCTGGCTAAATGAACTGTTTCAATTCAATTTAATTCAATATTCTTGTACTCAATGCATCGCCATTATTCTCACCAGTGATAAATATATTATAGTTCCCCCCCTGTGTATTGTTGTGCTTGTTAGTAAGTGTGTTGTAACCAATAACAGACTCATTGATGCATACACGATGGTTTTTCTAAGATTTCAGCCTCAATATCACAAGACTCAAGGTTCGACGTTTGTTATAAGTATAAGCTGGACAATTTTTTAATTAAGAAGATTTGTGATCAGGTGAGAAGGCCGGGTCACCTGACCATCTGACCTGACCACCAACCGTTGTGTGCTATTTAAAGATTAGTAGGGTCATTACCTAATACCTGACCATTGTGGACCTGGTCTCACCCTTCTCTGTATATATACACCTTGATTTGTATTTCTTTCCCTAGTCTGTACTCACCCCTGAAGATGTGAATTACACGAAAGCGCTTGGGAGCTTCGTGTTTTCTTCTTTCCTTGTGGTTATCAGCATATACCTAGATCACGCGCACCTACAGTGATTTACTTGCATACATATATATACATATACATATATATATATATATATATATATATATATACATATATATATACATATATATACATATATATACAGTATATAAAGGACATCAGTCTCATTATGTTGAGCACATTTGATTTTTCAGCCAATGAAACAACTAACACTATTATCACGATTTCCAAATAAAGAAACTATCTGCAATATAATTCCATAAACATTTTATTTTGTTCCCTCCAAACATTAGAGCATCTGTCAACATGACATACAGTACGAGTATTTCCAGCGATCTCAATATTTTTTTCATTCTCTTTCATAGTTTAATATATTTCCTCGAAGTCCTAAACGGTTGTAACACAAAAGTATGAAAACATGCATTTGATTAAATTTATTATTAAGACTTAAAAAAATTTCATGACGAACGAAAATTTTCCTTCTGCTCAATACCTAAGTAAATCAAATATTTTGTTTTTCTTTCTCTTGTCTTGTGTTTCTGATTCCCGTTCAGTCTGGTTTTATATCTTCTCCTTCTTAGTTATAAAAACTATAAAGAAATAGTATATAAAATTAACAGATACAGACAAAAGAAAATACACGAGGGAAAGAAAGAAACAGAAGGAGAGAAAACGGTAGACAGATAAAAGAAAGACACATTGTAAAGCTAGAGATAAGAAGTAAGGGAACACCAGGAAATAGAAAATGTTTTTTATCCTCTAATCAACTCGGGCAAACACCTCCCCAACCTGCCCCGAGGACACATAAGAAGTACTGCGAGCATCCAATCTTCCTTTTAAGTTGTAACAAATCACACACACGTTCTAATTTCCCTTGAGAGAACTTCGTCGTAAATTATTTTTACTGTTTTCTCTTTCAGTCATTATACGCTACCTTAGTAAATATTATACAGAAAGATCTTACTGCACTGAGAAATTAAATGAAATGAAACTAAAAAAAAAAAGTTGTTAATGGGGAAGAGGAATTCAGAATGTAAGGAAAAATTCAAAGCATCTGGAGGACGTGACAACACAAAGAGGGAATTCAAAACATAAATAAGACGTCAGAAGACCAAGAGTATGAAAATATACAAGAAGTAAAAAAAAAAGAGAAGCTAGATCAAGTATAAAGTGTGAGGTGAGATAAGGTATAAAGTGTCAAGTGAGATAAAGTGAGAAGCGAGATAAAGTGAGAAGTGAGATAAAGTGAGAAGCGAGATAAAGTGAGAAGTGAGATAAAGTGAGAAATGAGATAAATTTTAAAGCATGAGTTGAGATAAAGTATAAAAAAGAGACTCATGAAGACCTGTGATTATTCTCTCCAGGAATACTGTCACAGGTCCCAGGTTCGTCCAAATTAAACTTTAAACACCCATTTGTTTCAGGATCATAATGAAAAATGTGTACTGTATATATGTAAAATATACCGAAGAATTCCTATTCACAACTTTATATGTATACATTACCTAGCTCTATAAATTATGATATCCTACATAATAACCAAGGGCCCCAAACTAACATGGCATAACAAGAAAACACCACGATACATAATTAGCCACGTGACATGACATTACAAAAGATAATACAAACTAACCTAACATATACTAGTAAAATACAATGCCCATAAAATACAGAGAACAGAGACCTAATATAACATACACTGGTAACATACTATACTCCACAAACTAGGGATAACTCGTTACACGGACGAACAGGACATACCTGTATAAAGAAAATATTCCTATAACGGATAAATCATAATTTAATCTTCCCTTGCCATATAACATGGTACAACCACAGACAATACCCTAATGCATTGAATCAAAGATCTAACAGGATGAACTCTACAGCTAATGCCGACGGTGGTCCAGCGCTGGAGCGTGGGAGTACTCCGCCTCCTCCTTAACTGGCCCCACACACAACTAGAGACCTCCAAGTGCACCATACCTTTACTCCCTGTCAGTCCCTCACACGAGACTTCCACCAACAGGCTTCCCGGTCTGGTGTAATCCACGCTCTAACACACACTGCCAGGGAGGGTTTGGATAATCTTGAAACACATGATACTCTCTCACCTCCAATGAAGCTCACACCACAACCTCCTGTCACCCTCTGCCGATCAGCCTGTTGGAAGCCACAACCTCGACAAGCAGCAGAGATCTAAGCCAATCACGAAGGTCCCCTGTACCATGGAATGAGTAACTGCTAACCCCTAATCTCCATCGTGGGGCTCCGGTGGTAGAAACGGTACCACTCTCGCCTCGCAAACGAGATGTCACGGGTTCGATTCCCGGGCCGGTGGAAGTTGTTTGGACATATTTCCTAGCCCCCATTAGTCCCTGTTCACCTAGCAGTACAGTAGGTACCTGTTGTAAATCGAAAGTTGCGAATTCGTATTCAGGGAAAGTTGTTGGAGCTTCCAATACCTTGATGACAAAAACGATTGACTTCAGGCTTCTACGCCCTTGACACTTCAGGCTTCTACGCCCTTAACTCATGAGACATAAAGGCAAGCATGAACTTAGCATGCTTTCCTGTTGGGCGCTGTAAACGCTTCTGCGCTTCACCTTACACAGGATGTAGGGGGGGGGGGTGCCCAAAATAAAAAAAAAGTCTCCATCGTGCTCATGGTAGAGACACAGTGAAGGGAACAGAAAGAATCAAAACATAAATAAATAATTATAAGATCAAGCCAAGCACTAGAACAAAGTAAACAGGGAGGAATACAACTGATTAAGTGACCATACATACAAAACAAGGGTTAAAGCAAATGCTAACAGAAAGTGAAAGCACCGTTATCAAAAGTACACAAGTTATCAAGAGAGGTGATTTTCCAAATAACGAGATGTAAGAAGCAAGCAATGTAGGTAGAACAAATTAAAATCTGTAAACAAACGGAGTAAGCCATGAGAGGAATAGTACCCACAACCACCAAGAGGAACCCTACGTATAAGAAATAAGTTTTAACATGAAGGATGATTCAAAATAATAAGAGGAAGACGAAACATCAAGGGGAATTCATAACCCTAACATGAATTCCATTGCATATGATAATTTTAATGCAGCAACAATAGTCAAAGTTAACAGGGTGTCAAATCACTTCAAGCAACCAGAACACCAAGATGGATTCAAAACCTCAATAAAAAATTAAAAATGAATAGTGAAGTCAAATATGTAAAAAATAAATAAAAATAAAAATAATAGAGCAAGAAAGCAAGACTACAGTAGTCAGTCATAGTACCAATACGATACCGAGATCATCAGGTAAGGCCAAATGACTTGCAGAAAACAGCAGTAAATCGAGGATGAATGCAAAAGAATAGCCTTTTTTTTTAAGGGGAATAGCACTTCTGGGCACAGGTCATCAACTCACAACGGGGGCTGGGGGGCAAAAATATAAGAGTAAAACGAAATTAATCTACACCATGAAGATGCCGGAAAACCAGCTTTTTGAAGAGAGACAGATTGTAAGAGTATGGAAACACAGAAGATGGCAGAGCATTCCACAGTTTGGCTGTGGATATACTATAAAAGGATAAAAGGGTTATTCTAGTGTGACCGACATCCACAGAGAAACGGTGGCCACCGCAGGCAAGACGAGTGTTACGAGCCCACGGCTTTGCCGGCGGTACACAGGATGCCAAATCCACCGAACATTGCCCGTTAAAGTACCTGTAAAAGAGAGAGAGTGAAGCAACATTGCGGCGAAGAGAAAGGGAAGGGAGATTATCCACCCTTTCTAACAGTTGGACAGAAAAAGAGCCACCCCAGATATGAGAACAGTACTCCAAGTTAGGACGAATGAATCCCTTATAAACTTGAAGCAACTGCTCAGGAGTGAAGTAGCTTTGGCATCTGTACAGCATTCTCAGCTTTCGGAAGGCAGCTTTAGCGATGTTATGGATGTGTGGCTTCCATGATATTTTAGAGGAAATGGTGAGGCCCAGCATATCTATTTTAGAAATTGGCAGAAAGATTGCATCCTGAATTGTGTTGGTGGGAGATCTTCTATTTTGGAAAGTACTATTGGTAAATACTGTGTTTTATTACTATTGAATTCAACCAAGTTTTTACCTCCCCATTCGGAGATGCTGCACAGATCCGCATTGATAGATGAAATGATATCAGCTCTAGAAACAGATCTTATTTGAATGTTAGGAGGAAGGGAAAAATGTAAAGAAGAGTGAAGGGTAGAGTCATCAGCGTAAGAATGGATAGAATTAGTCATAGTGTGAAGTAAATCCTTGATAAAAAGAAGGAAGAGAGTAGATGAAAGAACAGAACAGAACCATGTGGAACACCACTATTGGTACAGAAAGAGCGAAAGCTCGATCCCTCGACAATAACTGTTATGGATTGGTTCTATAGGAAGCTAGAAATTAGAGAACAGAGTGGAGGAGAGAAACCATTGGAGGGAAGTTTAGAGAGCAGAGACTTATGCCATACCCTGTCAAATGATTTGGAGATGTCGAGGGCCACGATGAAAGTTTCTCCATAATCCTTATGAGAGGATGACCATAGATGGATCCAGTAGGAGAGCAGATCACCAATAGATCTCGCCAGGCGAAAGCCATAATGGTGATCCGACAAAAGAGAAAGGCGTTCAAGGTGACGGAGGAATTGAGAGTTTAAAATAGTTTCGAAAATATTAGGGTTTTAAGGCAAAGTCGAAAGAGGCGAGCACTCTCAGGGCCAGAATTTCAGCAGACACCCTAAGAACACGAAGGGGTATTCCGTCCGGTCCATGAGCCTTGCTCACATCCAACATGGATAACACAACAGCAACCCTACGAGTGGAAATTATACCACAGTGCAAAGGTTCAGTAGGAGGAGTAGGAATAGGAGGGGTAGAGTTGGAATCGTCTAAGGTGGAGATAGATGAAAATAAGGGGAGAGTTGGCTATAGAGTTATGAGGTCCGAAGAGAAAAGGAAAAAACGGAGTGTAGAAGTTATTACAGATGTTTTTGGTTATGGCCCTGAAGGATTTACTAGAAGAAGAGTTAGTCAGGTCAGCAGTCTTTCTTTTTATAAAATTCCTAGAAGTAATGAAAAAGTAGTGGGTAACAGGAGAAGGAGATGGTTCCATAACTTGATACGCTCTCCCTACATGCAAGAGAACAGGTGCGATCAAACCATGATTGTAAGTGAAAGTTTTGGTAGAAGATGGGATAGATGTGATCATACCACCAAGTATAACGGTAGAAATGCTGATAGCACATACCGAGGCATCCCAAATGGAAAAGCAACATTCATCCCAAGGAAAGTCGGAGAAGAATTCTCGCACGGATTGCTAGTTTGCCCTCCGATACTGACATAGTTGGCGTTTACAGGGAGATGGGGGAGGTGATCGTGCTTAGTTTGATTTAATATAAATAATATTGTGATCAGGAGACCCTTTGGGGCCAGAAATTGAGTATGAATAATGTGACGGGTTAGAGGAAAAACAAAGATCAAGAATGTTAGTAATTTGATCGTGACGAAAGGAATGCGTGTAGGGTGTTTAAATATTTGCTTCAGATCATTAAGTAAGGAAAAAGAGAGTGCCTCAGCTCCACCTGGGTCATCCCTTGTAGAGCCAAGTCACTCTCTGTGATATACATTGAAATCCCCAAGGTACAGAATATCGGTGTTGGGGTGTGTGATGTCCTACCTTGCTACCCACAACACCAAGGAAAGGTAAAGTTGGCAAGTGAAAATACAGAGTGAATAATCTAGGGGTTAAAATACGTGGATGCAGTAAGTAAGAAACACACACACAAGAATCACTGTTCTTGACAGACAAGTTAAGTTATGAAATGTATGAGAAGATTATCATGTATACTAAGTAATTTAATAACATTTATATTAAGTATTGATTAAGTTAGTTAATTAGGTACATTAAATAACTCCAAAAAATCGCGAAATATTCAATTATCAAATCAAAAGTAACACAACTATGCATCTACCAAAAGACACCAGAATATTACCCAATTATTCTTACTTTCAACAGTAAAACACCTACTATATACAACAACACAAAAACTTGATAAAAATGGCGACTCAGGTAGCAAGTCTTGGTTGCGATGGCCAACCACAAGGAACCTGGGATTAACGCCGTAGTCCACTGCCATCATACCATCACAACACCATCTGCAGTAGTCCTTAATACAATTCGTCGTCCACACCCCGGCAGAAGAGGAAAACCATAGGCCGCAGAGAAGAGACTCCGCTTACCAGGCAGACACACTTGCCTCGAATACCTCCGTCTCATAGTCAGGTGGGAACTGGTCTCATAGTCGGATGGGAAACTGGTTTTGAAACAGTGCTCACTGGGGTCCAGTACCTTCATGAAACAGTTTCTTCTCCTGATGTCAAGTTGGAGCAGGTGATGGTTATGATGGTAAAGTGAGGAGAGGAGAGAGTCGTCACATCTCTCCCTGAAGTTGGATCTTCTTGGGAAGAATCGTCTACGAAATTGAAGATAACGTTCTGGATAATGCGTCAGCTAACAATTTATCCTTCCCTTTCATATACTGTGTTGTGTTGTCGTAAGCTTGCAGACTTAAGGCCCAACAGCGCAAATGCTAGCTTGAAAACTTGTTCCAATCCAAGAAAGTCAAGGGATTGTGGTGATGTGTAAATATGCAGGGGTCGAGTGCCTTGTAGGTAGCACTCAAACTTTTCAATGGTACTGTATGCCAGTTGGTGATTGTTGAGTTTTCAGAGTTATAGGCAACAGGATGCAGGACCTCTTTATCATCCTCCTGCAGTTCTACAGCCCCTGTGGCATGGTCACTGGCGTCGGTTTGAAGGATGGAGGGAAGATCAAAGTTAGGGCCGTCAGTACAGGATCACTTACCAGGAACTGCTTCAGTTGTTCAAAGGAGTCATGGCAGACTTTCCCACTCATGAGACGGGTCAAAGGGGCGGCGACAACAGCGACGGTAAAACGCCGCTATGCCAAGGAAACGCATGAGAGCCCTGGCCGACCGCGTGTCCTTGGTAGGTCACAGTAGCTCTCCAGAAGGTGGTCTAGGCCAGGTTGATAATCAGGTGCGCCTCCTCCAACCTCTTCAGGACGGTCGACAGCTGTATTAGGTGGTGAGACCAAGTCTCTGGAAGGACTAGAATGTCATCCAGGTACACATGAACACCTTCAAGGTCTTGCAAGAGGTAATTCATAAGTCTTTGGAAGGTGGCTGGACTATTCCTCATCCCAGAAGGCATAACTAGGTAATGGTAAAGGCCAAAAGGCGTTATGAATGCCGAGATTGACTGGGGTTTGTCAGAGAGTCTTACTTGATAGTAACCTTTAAGTAAGTCTAGTTATGAAATTAATTTAGATTGACCAACTGAATCAATTAAATCGGCAATTATTGGTATGGGATAGGAATCTATAATTGTCACTGAGTTAACTCGGCGGTAGTCGGTGCATAAGCATAGAAGAGGTTTATAGATGGTACTCCACAGAAGAAAAATCGTATCTTAGGCCTCGAATGTTGGATAAATGAAGTGTGAAGAAAGGCGATCCTCCAGCAACCGCTGTGACGTCAGTTGAGGCCCCATTAATTTGATGATGATCAGGTCGGCCCTGGGGTCTGCAACCTTCCCGAGCAGTGGGACCTATTTGAGAAGGCCCCACTTTATTATTGATAGCTGATTTCATAGGAGAGAAAATGAATAGAAAGAATAAAGCAGATGATGAGTGAAAATTTTTATATATGTTGTGTTGTCAATAGTAAGAGAGACATTTGAGACCCTGCAATTGTGTGTAAATGAGGCAGAAAGACAGATCAGCAGGTCCTTCATCACCCAGAGCTGACCCACCTCAGCTATCATCCATCCCGGTATGAGGTAGCTAATGGTATCAAGCAGATGAAAAATAACAAAGCCTGATGGAATCCCAGCCGAGGTGTATAAAGCAGAAGATCCTCTGTTTACCAACAGTCTCCACTATCTCCTGGAGAATATATGGTAAGGAGTAAATCCCCCAAGATCTTAAGGACGCTTCTATCATCAATATTTATAAGAACAAGAGAGACCGGTCAGACTGCAAATTACCGTGGTCTCTTGCTGTTGTACATAGCTGGCAAGATTAACGCTCGAGTGCTCCTTAACAGACTTGTTCCTTAGGCGGAAAACATCCTCCCAGAATCTCAATGTTTGCTTTAGACCATCCCGTGCCACCACTGACATGATCTTTGCTTCCCGCCAGATAAAGGAAAAGGGCAGATGACAGCAATGTGGACATGTACATGGCATTCATTGACCTTACTGAGGCCTTTGACTCGGTCAACAGGGAAGCCCTCAGTCATTTTGGCTGCCCACCAAAGTTCATCGTCATTGTGAGGCAACTCCACGATGGTATGAACGGCAGTGTCCTGCACAATGGCACCCAGTCTGAGTTCTTCTCCATCCAAAGGTGGGGTAAAACAAGGATGTGTACTGGCACCAAATATTTTTTTTCCATTTTCTTGGGGTGGACATCCATACCGGATGAAGGGACTTCTCAAAATAAGACGACTCCAGGCAGGAACAAAGGTATCGGCCGCTTCCATCACTGAACTTCAGTAAGCAGACTACCTCACCCTCGTCGCTAACACTGAACACGACCAGCAGGTGATCCTGAACACCTTTACAGATGCGTATGCACACTTCGACCTCGAAGTGAATGTACTGTGTCACCCAAAAGTTCGTTAACTCTCCCAGCCAGCTATTGCTGCACTGCCTGCTTCAGATGTTTGAAACTGTCTCAGTACCAACCAGAACATGAAACCATTACGAATGAATCTGAAGGTTTGAAGTAACAGACTCAAATTCATACACCTGAAGCAGGGAGTGCAGCAATAGCTGGCTGGGAGAGTTAACGAACTTTTTGGTGAGACTGTACATTGACTCAGATTCTCTTTCAGCCTGCCCCTGGTTCAGTCACACCTCTACCATCCATTCAGGTTAATGTTACTACCCTATCTAATGTTACCCACTTTCAATATCTTGGCTCTCACCTGTTCACCAAAGCAGACCTGGATGAAAAATTCAACATTGGATCATGTGTATCTCAAGCCTTTAGCAGACTCCGTACCCGTGTCTTCAGCTGTAGGAAGCTGAAATTATCTGCAAAATGCTGGAATGTCGATCAGTGGTCCTCCCCACCCTGCTGTATGGCAGCGAGACATGGGTCAAATACAGGAGGCACCTTAAGGCACTTGAAAAGTTTCACCAACATAGTCTATCATTATCCATGAACAACTATGTTGGACTGGTCATATTACCCACATGGACTACAGTAGACTGCAAAAGCAGCTACTTTACAGTCATGTAACGACTGTTAAATGTAACACTGGCGGTAACGGAAAACGCATCATGAAAGTCTTAAGACAAACCTGAAAAGTGCTAAATCGACCTCCTCACCTGGGAGACGATCACTCCACGTTGTAACGCTTGGAGGAGCACCACAATAGGTGTCAATAGTTTCTAGTTAGCTCAACTGCATACCAAGGCAGACAAGCCCCAGCGCCGGAAGGAAGCTGCCGCCCCCCCCTCTTCCCCCGCATTAGATGTACCCCTCCACACATGCAACATCTGTGAACGCCCCCTTTCGGTTCCGAATCAGCCCCTCGAATCACATCAGAGTGGGTGGAAATGCTGCGCATCGCTCCCGACTCGAGTTCAAATTTGTTGTCATTCCGACTGTCAACCTTGATTTTCATGTTGGGCTCGCTCTAGCTACTTTATTTTGTAGTTGGACATCAGAATTATTTTTTTTTACACTACGCTTCTTCCAGATCATATCCTTTCGCCTAGAGTCCCTGCTGTTTGGCAAAGATGCAAACCCTGCATGCAGATCCACGAAGGGACTGCTGAATCAAGACAGTAAGGGTTGCAACATTTTCTGTTTGGGATTCGGCAGTGTTTCATAACCTACCACTGTTAGGTGTTAGGGCTTGGCTAGTCCCCTGTTAGGGGATTGTCTGTTGACCCTCCCCCTAGACCTGTCTTTACTCAACCAGTAAATGGACAGAAGGAGAGGCATGCATGGGGTTTAGTTGAGGTGGGCAGATTCGGTAGGATTTTGATGTATGTAACTGACCATGGCCAAAGTGAGAGCAAAGACCTCCGGAACCTCAGCTCAGGGGTCTCGGATAGAGCTATAAAGACTATTAAGCGACGTATGGGTGAGACAAAATAGACTCGTGAATCTGAGAGATGGTTACATCATCCTCACAGAGACAGATGAAGATGCTGATATGCTACTGAAGTCTAGTGCCATAGACAAAATTAAAACTAACGGATACTAGGTCATTGTCCCACGGGAATACGGCGCCAAGCTCACCCTTGTATGTAAGAAGTTGGACAAAGATGTGGTAGAAAATAAAGTAGAAGAAATAAGAGATGAAATAGAAAAGCAAAACAATCTCAAGAATGTGGATGTGTACCCTATGTATGCCCCTAATGTAATCAAGGTTCGCTTTGCAGACACAACAGAAGCTAAAAGATTGAAGGAGAAAGGGTTCTACGCATATGGCATTTCCGTCTCCTCACACCAAATATAATGCCAAAAGTATACACCCATCCAACAATGTATGAAGTGCTACAAATACAATGACCACATGACCAGGAACTGCCTTCCGAAAGGAGTCATATGCTCTGAGTGATCAACTGATCAACAATTCTACAAAAACTGCCGTAGCACCACCAAAAAGTGTCGTCTGCAAGGTTGACCATAGGACTTTATCTGCCACCTGCCTGGTCAGAAAACGTGTAATTCAAGAAACAAAGAAACCTACCGATATAACCAAGCAAAACGAAACCAGGGAACTTTCTAAGACCATCAAAAAAGACCACTCAGTCGACGGTCGTAGCTTACAGCCAGACCCTAGAAGACACTCTGAAAGAAATTCAAGCAGACTCACAAAAACGCAACAATGTCAGCGAGACCACGGAAGACCGGCAATCAGACATACGAATCATCAAAGATTCAATAAAGCAGGCAGTGGGCTCCATGAGGGATGCAGTGGCGGAGAGCATAGGGAGCATCTCTTCTCCACAGCTGTACGAATCCAAAGCCACCGCTATATACTCCTTACCTGCATGCCAATCACATGAACATGGTTCATCCAGGTTCTATGTCGAAACACCTCAATGAGACCCTGAACAGGAACAACATCGCACCTGTTGAAATAAGCGACGACGTCCCTTCAAAAGAAATCCTGAAGCCATTAACCCACTCAACGACTTCACGACTACCTCCACCCATGCCAAAAATGGACCATGTCCTCCCTGAGACTTAGGCTAAAGTTATCATATCCGTAGCCCCAACGTGGCCAGTCAGTCCCCCTGGGATCACAGCTCCTCCAGCGACACCGCAAATCTCTGTGACCCTAAGACATGTACTCCCAGCGACGACATCGACTATCGGGCTGCAACTACAGTCAATGGTTGCGACCAGATGATGGCGACCTACTCCACACCGGAACAAGACCCTCGAACTGCAGCGTCAGTAGACGACTTCAACACGCAGGCTTAGGACCTGAACATCTTCCTGTACACGGGTGACGGGAAGTTCGAGGCCCGTCATTAGCTAACAAGCAGATGTTCGAAGGTTCTTTTAAGAGGTTCTTCTGGAAATGACAGACGACGAGCAAACACTTCAAGGGACGCCCCAAGCTACAGTCTCCGAAATACCAGTCTTTAGTAGGATTAAAAATGTCCAACATAATGTCCTCCACTGGTCCCTAAATAGAAGCAACGAACTGTCTAACTTACACTATAAATTAGACCCAAACATTCTTCTGTTAAACAGTACTGGCATAAAGGACGAAAATAAGCTGAAATTTTTTTGGCTACACTATATACCAGAGGAACATGACGGGTGAGCTGAACGATGGTGTCGCTGTGGCCATCAGGTCACGGCTGAGTCACAGAGTGTTGCCAGTCTTCGAGAATTCAGTTATAGGGGTGCATGTGGGGACTACCAAGGAACTTATCATATGCAAGATGTACCTACCTCCCAAACGTCCTTATTTACCCGGACAAGACCTCAACCAGCTGCTGCACCACAGAGAACCAACATTCACCATTGAGGACTTAAATGCGCGCCACGCCATACGCGGACACGGTAATGAGAACAACGTCAGTGTGGCGTTATTTGATGTCAGAAGGGGGAAAACTAGAATACCTCATGCCAGATTTTCCGACACTGATCAGACGTGCCAGTGCCACAACACCCGACATAATTCTCTCTTACAATGATGACGTCTTGAACAGGCACGTTACCGACTGACCCATCGGTACCAGCAACCACCTGCCAGTCGTCGTGACGCTCTCATCCAATCTCATTATGATCCCCGCCAACATCAGGTCAACCCTCAAACGGGCAGGCTGAGACTCCTTCAAGGCGTCTCTCAGTCTCTAGCAAGGGAGGAACCTAGAAGAGGCCAGCCCCAATGACATCGACGATGCGGTCGAACAATGGTACACTGCTGTGAAGACAGACCATTCCCCACCCTCACACTAGTCTAAGGCTGAGGCAGCTCAGTGTCCAGTACGATCACATGAGATAGCTAGCCAGTATCTGCGGGTGGACACAAGAGCTGAGAGACCGGTACCGAGAGCTACAGACGGACATCCAGCACGAGAGCAAACGTCTACATGAACAAAAGTGGGTCGCCTTGGTGTGAGAGGCAGCCAACAATTACCGCGACTCCGCTGTCTTCTAGAAGGGGATCAAGCGACTGACAGGTTCCACCTCCAACACGGTCCCTTACCTACTCGACCAAACAACGAGAAAATATTCGAGAAGGAAAACCAAGAACAATTACATCGGCGATATTTAAGGAAGACATTTACAATTAATGAACAGGAGAATGAGGGCTTCGACAGGGAGTTTGAGGAGGATATTTTGGGTGAGTTGCAAGACCATCAGTACCTGCTCCATCCGCTTGCACGGAGTGACTTCACTAGACTGGTGGACGACAGTTACCTGATGGAGTGTATAGTTCCTGCAGATGTGTCAGCCGTCAAAAAAGGGTTTAAAACACATCACCTGGGCAAAGCCACATTAACAAGAAGATCCTGGTTCAACTCCCTGACATCATGATAGAGAGGCTTGCTCATATGTGCTTTGTCTGCCTCGCCTCTGGATACTTCCCTAAGATTTTCAAAATCGCCGTTATCCACCTTATACAAAACCAGGGAACCTCCAAACAAAGTCGAAAATTTTCGACCGGTATCGCTACTTGAGGTACCTGCCAAAATTCTCGAAAAAAATAGTAAACAAACAGTTGTGGATGTATCTAGAGGACGAAGACGTGCATAATCGCCGCTAGTTCGGCTTCCGCCAGTACCGAGGCAAATCCACCGCAATAGCCCAGGCCTACGAGCAGATCGTCAAAGCCATAACTGGCCACCTGCAGTACAACGTAGTGCTGAGGGACGTCAACAAGGTGAGTGATAAAGTTTGGTACACAGCTTTGCAGTATAAGATCATTCAACTGGTGCTACCCGAAATCTGACGCGCCTGCTGTGCAACTTCATTACGGACCGCAGAGGCAAAATCAAGATGCAAGAACATTTTGGAGAAGAATTCTCACTCTCGAGCGGCGTGCCTCAGGGCTCTTGTCTCTCACCAACCCTTTACACGCACTACACGGATGACCTGCAACCCCTAATCGTCGGCAGCGAGTACGTCAAGTATGCCGACGATGTGACACAGATCGTCACCTGCACAGGAAGGACCACGACAAGGATGGCGCGACTCACTGCTCGGGCGCCATTGATGATCGACGACGAAGAGATCGAGTACTCTAAACAAAACAGATTGCTCGGCCTCGTCATCTATCGGACGAGCTTCACGTCCCACGTTCAGGACACACTAAAGAAAGCCAAAGTCGCTGCTGCCAAATTAGGAATACAGACTTAGTATAATGACCCAAAAAAATGCACTCATCGTCAAGTCCGTTCAAGCTTTAACTTTTGCGCCAGTCAGTGACGTTGCAGAAATTTTCAATGAATTTGTTACAGCACTAGATGATGAAACTGATGAACTTCTATCTGAGTTTCTTGGCTACTTTGAAGCGACATGGTGTTGTACAGCGTGGAAGACGACGAAGACCAGCATTCGAACTCAGGCTGTGGAACATATTGGAGAGAAACACAAGGTCTTTCATGGACAACAAACTCTCTTGAAGGATGGCACAGAGGGTTTGAGCAGAGAATGGCAATCACCCGCCCCACCGTTTGCCGTCTCGTTTCAAAACTAAGAAAAGAGCAGTCGGACTGGGAGTTGACAATTGAACAGACAGCAGTAGGAATGGTACTGAGGAAACTGAAGAAGTACCAGATATTAAACACAAGACTGAAGTCTGTCATTGAGAATGAGGAGTTTCCCAGAATCGACTTCTTGAGAGCAATTGCCCACAATCTTTAAGTATTTATGAACATTTAGTTTTATACAGCATTTTTTAAAAAGCAATTACATTACAATTAATATCTTTTATCCTTCAGTAAATGTGCAAAAAAAATGTATATCATGCAAATGTATCACATTGCAACTATGTTATCTTTTTATCCTTTGTTTTATAAGGTGAATACATTGCAAAGAAGAAAAAAAATAACATATCGTCCCCCTTTGTTTAACTCATTAAATTTATTTTCCAATCTTTTCCCCCACAACTATCGGTCGTGGCTTCTCTATCCTTCATATCTGGCTGTGCCTTGAGCCCCAGCGTGCCTTCCATCCTTTTCCCACCTTAGCCTAAAAAAAAAAAATCACCAACGAAGGTGAGGTCTTTCAAAACTCATATCATTGCATCATAGCTGAATGAACGTCAATTTCGATTCCGAGTGACAACAAAGTAGTAGCAGTAGTAGTAGCAGTAGTAGTAGTAGTAGTAGTAGTAGAAGTAGCACCGACCACATAATAACTCAAAACGCAACAGGAAAGGTGGATACCAGCGAAGTAAACAAGATTCGATGGTCCATTACTACAGAGCGACAGCACAGCCAAAGTGATAAGTTGCAGCAACTGATGCTGCAAGTACCAGAGAATTTGAAAAAAAGTAGCTATGGCGCAGGAGGTGGGCACCTTAACTTAGCTCTCGATGCTGCACACAGGAGGAACGAGAACGACAAGATAAGGGCATAAGGGGAGAGAATTAAAAACGTTAATGAAGGCAGCGTCACTCCTCTAGTGTTCACAACCTCTGGTGGGATGGGACCTAGTGCAAGATGTTTCTACGCCAGAATCGCGGAGGTGATATCCGAACAGAAGCAGCAGCCCAGAAGTTATGTTACAGCCTGCATTAGATGTCGACTGTCCTTCTCTCTCCTTTGGTCGGCTTTGCTTTGCCTCAGGGGAAAGAGAGCATCGACCCCAAAGCCCACAACAGTTGCAGATATTGACTTTGAGGCAACAGTCACTGAATGCCGCATAGATCTGCACCTTAACTAACTCAACACAGCTAGGATAGCTACTTATGTATTAGGATATTTAATATTAAGGTAATAAAGTGGTGGCAAAGGTATGGCTATTTGAGGAGGCTGGAGGCCATTTGAAAAATAAATCTAAAAAAAAAAAGTATTAGTAGTAGGAGTATTAGTAGTAGTAGTAGTAGCAATAGCAGTAGGGCCAGCGCGGCGTGGGTGTGGTGGAGTGTCCTCCCTGATCTAAGTGTTATTGAAGGGGACATATTCAGAGTGTAGGAGCGGAATTTCACAGTGTGTCGGTAAATAATGGATGTCACCCTAAGCACTGTCACCGAAGGTTCTTCTCATCCCTAGTGGCATTAATCGCAAATATTGCGTGTGTTCACCGGAGACCACCAAGCGAGTTGTATTGGGTGGGACGACTAGTGCAGGTACCAGGTGCCAGTACCAGTGTCGATAGGCCTACGTTGGCGGGGGTGGCATCGAAACTCTCGCCCCTATGGGGCCAAGTGTTTTACGCTTGTGGTCGCATCCCCCAAGTAACGGACATTTCATTTACTATCGGCCGACCAAGCGAGTATGTATAAATATTATTACATCAGTGCGACTATAAAAATAGTGGCTATTTCTGCCAAGGATATATAAACAAGTGTTAGGTGTGACAATTCTTGCTCCCAGTGTATCATTCTGATGAGTGGATTGTCGACCACAGGGGGGGTGGCCTACACACCCACGCGCGCACGTATGCCTCTACTACCCGGACACAGCAGCCCAGCCTGTCACCTCTCCGCCCTTGCCTCATAAGAACTAGTGTTTTCTCCTATATGGGACCAAAGCAGATGTCGGAGGCGGACGTAACTGTCGCCCAAGGTGCGGAACACTCTGCCGGGTAACAGTTATTGTTGCGTCTGTGCTAGCCAGTACCAAAATTGCACTAGCTGTGATTGTGAGAGAAACAACCGACCATGTGTGGATTGCAGAAAGGGAAACAATTGTCAGAACCCATGTCGCAGGGAGCCGGCACAGGAGGCCACAGTGGATATTGCCGGGACCCAACCGCCCGATGATATCCTAAATGAGAGCAGTGAGTCTACTTAACCTGAAAATGTAGTACTAATAAACGCTGCTCCAACAGTAGCAGATGTCCACGAGGTGAATGAGAGACCGTCACCACAGTGGAATGGCATGTCGATGGAAAATGCGGACATATGGGTTAAAGAAACTCACTCAGAAATTGTCAGGTGGTCGCCAGCTAACCTGTTTGAACCACCCAAGTGTGCGGCCACCAAAGAAATGATTCGGGAGGTGATTCACCTCATAACCGAGTACACTCAGGACTGCTTCCTTGCCCCTTTAGCTCTTCAAATACTGGCAATAATACCACATCTATTCTGTCAGAGGACACACACAAAGACTAAGCACAAAGAAAATACGGCAGCAATGAAGAGAATATTGACAATGTGGCAGAATGGGGCCCTTGATGATCTCCTATGTGAAGCAGGAACACTGCAGGAGAGACTAAAATTTATAGGAGGCAGAAAGCAAAATATCGATGACGTTGCAAAAAAGTTTGGAAACAAAATGCGGTTGGAAAAAGTATCTTTGACGGTAAGATCTCTCACAGAGAAATCCTCCTGTGGGGTTCTGCCAAAAAACAGAGAGACATTAAAACAACTGAAAGAAAAACATCCCCCTGCAAGTGAAGACGAAGGCATAAGGTTCCAGGGTGACTATATCCCACCAAACGCTGTCCTGTTCGAGAAAATAACTGGAGGGATGGTGTGGAAAAAGGCACTGAAGACTCGAGGAGGTGCCGGCACTTCAGGTCTGGATGCAAACGGTTGGAAAGTCTTCCTCAACACTAACAAGTTTGGCCCCGTAGCAAGTGATCTCTGCACTGCCATTACCGTCCTTGCAAGAAAGCTGGCATCCTAGTGCTGCCAACACCTCCATGCTCTGACGGCCTGCCACCTCATTCCCCTGGATAAGAATCCAAGATGTAGGCCTATACTGTAGGGGTGGGGGTAGTGCTGAGGCGGATCATCGGAAAATGCATAATGGAGGTGGTAAAGGATGATGTCAGGGCAGCAGCAGGGAACCTGCAAGTTTGTGCTGGCCAACAAGCTGGAGGGGAAGCTGACATTCACGCCAAGAGAACGATTGTGAGGCCGTTCTCCTGGTGGACGCTTCAAACGCATTCAACATACTTAACCGCAAGGCCGCACTGAACAACATCAAGATCAAGCGTCCAAGCTTTGCAATGTTTGTTGAAAACTCCTATAGGAATCCATCAGCCCTCTATATAGTAACAGGAGCAGGAAAAGTGGAGGACATCAAAAAATGGTGGGACCTGGTAACATCACTTGGTCCACAAATAGGGTACCATCCAAACGCCAGCAAGTCCTTCCTCATTGTGAAGCCAGAACATTATGAACGGGCAATGGAGGGGTTCGGTGGAAGTGAGGTCAAACTAACAAAGGATGGCCAAAGACACCCAGGCTCAGTGATTGGCACGACAGGCTTCAAGACCGAGTAAGTATCGGGAAAGGTGAATAAGTGGGTTAGGGAAATCCAAGCTCTGTCTGATGTTGCTAAAACAGAGCCAAATGCGGGTTTTACAGCAATTACCCATGGAGTCAAGTATCCCTGGAATTACCTGATGTGCATTATCCCTGATGTCGGACCTCTCCTCCGTCCTCTGGAAGAAGCCATCAATGTCACTTTTATACCAACACTATTAAAAATCCCTACTTAACCCCACAGAAAGGTCACTCCTTGCACTACCTCCGAGACTAGGAGGAATGGGATTGACTAATCCAGTGGAGCTTGTCCGTACAGAACATCAGAACTCTGTCAAGCTCACGGCAGCTCTCATTGAGCACATAATAGATCAGAATGCAGCAAGTCAGGTGGATACCAACGAACTAAACAAGATTCGATGGTCCATTGCGACAGAGTGGCAGCACACCCAAAGTGATAAACTGCAACAACTGTTGCAACTATTGCCAGAGAACGAGAAAAGAAAAGTAGCTACAGCGCAGGAGGTCGGCGCCTGAAACTGGTTAACAACATTACCGATAAGGACAAAAGGCTTCATCCTTAATAAACTAGAATTCACAGATGCTATTACTCTAAGGTATGGTAGGCCAGTAGAAGGTTTGCCCTCCCAATGCGTGTGCGGCTTATCTTATGACATCGATCACGCCATGGTGTGCAGGAAAGGGGGCTTCGTATGCATGAGGCATGACGAAGTAAGGGATCTAAAAGCAAATCTACTGAGGGAAATCTGCCACAACGTCATGGTGGAACCGCCTCTCCTTCCATTGGACGGTGAGATCATCCGTCACAGGACTTTAAACACATCCAACGAAGCCTTTGTGGACGTCCGTGGTCGAGGATTCTGGAAGCGGGAACAGCAAGTCTTTTTTGACATAAGGATTTTTTATCCCATGGCTGCATGTCACCACAACCTAGCTCTCGATGCTGCACACAGGAGGAACGAGAACGACAAGATTAGGGCATATGGGGAGATAATTCAGGACTCTGATAAAGGCAGCTTCACTCCTCTGGTGTTCACAACTTCTGGCGGGATTGGACCAAGTGCAAGATGTTTCTACACCAGACTCGCGTAGGTGTTATCTGAACGAAAGCAGCAGCACAGAAGTTATGTTATAGCCTCGTTGAGATGTCGACTGTCCTTCTCTCTGCTTAGGTCTGCAATGCTTTGCCTCAGGGGAACGAGAGCATCGGCCCCAAAGCCGACAATAGTCTTAGATACCGACTTTGAGGCAACTGCCACTGAATGCCGCATAGATCTGAGGCTCAACTAACTGAACACAGCCAGGGAAGCTACTTATGTATTAGGATAATTAATTTTAAGGTAATAAAATGGCGGCAAAGGTATGGCTATTGGGGGAGGCTGGAGGCCAAATTAAAAAAAAAAGTAGTTGTAGTAGTTGTTGTAGCAGTAGCAGTAGCAGTAGTACACCTTTTCACATATCCGTTGAGACATTGTTACATAACTATTTGACAAATTTCATAACCGAATGACAGAACACATATCAAATGACAATCTAAAATAACTGTTCGTTCATGCTAGCGGAAGCGATTGACATAAGTTATGAAGTTGACAGACGTGAACAATAAACCGACAGTCTACATATAGTTTGAGAATGTAACAATTGGAGAATGACATACCACCAACAGTTATTTTAGATTGTCATTCGATATGTGTTCTGTCATTCGATTATGAAATTTGTCAAATAGTTATGTAACAATGTCTCAACTGATATGTGAAAAGGTGTAGTAGCAGAAAGATCACTTCTTGCACTACCACCGAGACTGGGAGGAATGGGACTTACCAATCCAGAGGAGATTGCTGCCACCGAACATCAAAACTCAGTTAAGCTTAGGGCAGCCCTCACGGACCACATTATAGCTCAGAACGCAACAGGGAAGGTGGATACCAGTGAAGTAAACAAGATTAGAAGGTCGATTACGACAAAACGACAGCATGGCCAAAGTGATAAGCTGCAGCAAGTGTTGCTGCAGGTACCAGATAATATGAAAACAAAATGTTACTATAGCTTAGGAGGTGGGCGCCTCGAACTGGTTAACTACGTTACATAAGAACATAAGAACATAAGAAAATAAGGAGTCTGAAATAGGCCGGTTGGCCTCTGCATGGCAGCTCCTGTCGAGAGTTACTACCACTCTCTATCATCCATGAATCTATCTAGCCTCCTTTTGAAACTTTCCAGAGTTCCCGCACTTACTACAAAGTTGCTAAGCTTGTTCCACTCGTCCACCACCCTATTTGTGAACCAGTTCCTTCCTATCTCCCTCCTAAACCTAAACTTATCCAACTTGAATCCGTTGCTCCGAGTCCTATCCTGCTCGGATATTATAAGAATTTTATCTATATCCCCTTTATTGATTCCTTTCACCCACCTAAATACTTCTATCATATCTCCCGGCACTCTTCGTCTTTCTAGGGAATGCAAGTTAAGTTTCTTTAACCTATCCTGATATGGAAGGCTTCTAAGTCCCGGAATCATTTTTGTCATTCTTCGCTGAACCGACTCTAGTGAATTTATATCCATTCTATAATAGGAGTACCAGAACTGAACCGCATTATCGAGGTGCGGCCTAACTAGCGCAAGATATAGTTGCAATAAGACCTCTGCACTCTTGTTACTTACACTTCTAGATATAAAACCCAACACTTTAGATATAAAACCCATAAGAACAAATGGTTTCAGTCTCAATAAACAAGAATTTACAGATGCCATTGCTCTAAGGTACGGTGGGCCAGCAGAAGGGTTGCCCTCCCAATGAGTGTGTGGCTATACCTATGACGTTGATCACGCCATGGTGTGCAGGTAGGGTGGCTTCATATGCATGAGGCATGAGGCATGACGAACTTTGGGATCTCACAGCAAATTTGTTGAAGGAAATCTGCCGTGAGGTCATGGTAGAACCGACCCTTCTTCCATTGGATGGTGTAGATCGTCCAACATAGGACTTCAAACACATCCAACGAAGCCCGTGTTGACGTCAGTGTGCGAGGATTCTGGACGTGGGGACAGCGAGCCTTCTTCTACATCAGGATTTTTATCCCATGGCCGCATGTCGCCATAACTTAACTCTCGGTGCTGCACACAGGAGGAACGAGAACGACAAGATAAGAGCATACGAGGAGAGAATTTAGAACGTAGATCAAGGCAGCTTCACTCCTCTAGTGTTCACATCCTCTTGTGGGATAGGACCAAGTGCAAGACGTTTCTACGCCATACTTGCGGAGGTGATCTCCGAACAGAAGCAGCAGCCCAGAAGTTATGTTACTGCCTGGATGAGATGTCGACTGTCTTTCTCTCTCCTTCGGTCGACTGTCTTTCTCTCTCCTTCGGTCGACTTTGCTTTGCCTTAGGGGAATGAGAGCATCTGCCCCAAAGCCGACAACAGCAGCAGATATTGACTATGGGGCTACTACAGTCACTGAATGGCGCATAGATCTGCGGCTCAACTAATTCAACACAGCTAAGATAGCTACTTATGTATTAGGATACTTAATATTAAGGTAATAAAATGGTGGCGAAGGTGTGGCTATTGGCGGAGGCTGGAGGCCACGTTAGAAAAATAAATAAATAAATAAATAATAATAATAATAATAATAATAATAATAATATAATAATAGTAATAATAACAACAACAATAATAATAATAATAATAATAATAATAATAATAATAATAATAATAATAATAATAATAATAATAATAATAACGGTTTATTGAAAGAGCATGGCACCCAAAAGACTTTAAATATACAGTTACATAATTGGGTTATGAATCACTTGATCGACAAATACCATACAATTAACGTAAGTGATGCAAATATGATATATACTACAGGGAATTTCAACATTGTAACAGTGCAAAAATAAGTTTGGCTGGGAATAAACACATTGGTTGGGACTTGGCTGTTCTATAGCTATCAGTACGTGCTCGTATGGGCTGGATACGTTTGTGCTGTCGAACAGTTATTCGCGGATGAGTAGTCTTGGGTGGAAGTAGGAACCAGTGTCGAGGATGGTGCAGAAGCTTTTCCCCAAATTTGCACATGAGGTCATGTTGATGATCAGAGGGAGTCGAGAGAGTCAGTGTGTTGATCGCTTCCTGCTAGGTGGAGTAGTGGAGTAGAAGGGGTAGACAGTAATCTTGCAGGCCCTCGTCTGCATTTTTTCTGGGTGTCTCCGTTGTGTGGCAATTATTGTCGAAGATCAGACAGGGGAGGCATAGGTGAGCTTGGGAAGTTTGAATATTGAGTTAGCACTGAGGAGCTCGGGTGCGGGAACTCCAAGGAACTTGATTTGGCGGAAGAGGTGGAGACAATACTAGAGGATTTGACAATTTAGTTTGTTATCTACACTCTACTGTACAGTATGGTGACGCCGAGAAGCTTGGTGGAATCTACATCCTGAAGTGTGTGTGTGTGTGTGTGTGTGTGTGTTTGTGATTACTTGAGAGTAGGTGCCCTATGTTTGTATCATGGAATTTAAATATTTTTTTCGTGTTTTGTGTGGGACAGAATTGAGACTCTCAATTCAAAACAATCAAAATATTACTGAAAATTCTATAGTGAGCCACTAGATCGATTTAGAGTACTTAATCCAGATTACGAATAATATATTTATATATTTTGAAGCTTAACAAGATTACAAATACTACATGTGAATTCACCCAACTTGAATCTGATTTGCAATAATCTTTACAAATTGACTGTTACAAATTTAACATTTTACAGAATTGTTTTGTCATATATATATATATATATATATATATACAATGAACACCTCAACCCGCCAGGATTCGAACCCACGGCCCATAAGCCTATGACTGTGACCGGGGAACGTTTACCGCTGTACCACCAGGATACATAAGCAATCCTAGACTTTGTTATATTTAACACAAAGCCTGTTCAACGAGCTTATGGCGCCGTGTTTCGAAGCCGGATTTGGTAAAACGTTACTCTGACCACCTACGTGATACGGGTGGTCCCCATTAGAGGTTCACGGCGCCATAAGCTCGTTGAACAGGCTTTGTGTGAAATATAACAAAGTCTAGGACTGCTTTTGTATCCTGGTGGTCCAGCGGTTAGCGTTCCACGGTCACAGTCATAGGCTTGTGGGCGTGGGTTCGAATCCTGGCGGGTATAGGTGTTAATTGTATGTAGAAGTCCGCGTGCTTTATTGGGCTAATGAAATATATATATATATATATATATATATATATATATAGAGAGAGAGAGAGAGCGCCATGATTTAGAATAGACAATACTCTCGCCAAAAAAGCCATGCTGCACAGTGTTTGGGCCAAGAGTTCCAGCTAAGCAATCTGTGCCCTGAGTGTACCTACACCTTACCCAATCACTGTGACCTGTGAGTGTGACTTCATAGGCACAGTTAAGCTGATTGGGTGATGCCTGGGGGGGGGGGGGGGGGGTTCGTATCCAGCGACAAGGAACTCGATTTTCAAACGGAGAGTCTTTGCTTTAAGTTTTTAAGTGTAGACGTGTGTGTGGGTGGGTGGATTCTACATGCGAGATTCATAAGTAAGTGTATCCTGTTGTGAAGCTAGTTAAGAGTGTCAGTCTTAATAGAAGGAGTTCAATACACGAAGAACCGTTAAAAATTTACATAAATTCTCCTCTTTGCATTGAGTAAGTAAAACATTCATCAATATCTTTGGTGTTATACAGTGATATAGTGAGTCGTGAGTAACAACACAACTATCACAGATTTCCCTCCCTCCCTCCCCTCGTTCCGCTGACGGTTGGCGCTTACCACAAGTGTTAATGACTTCATGTGGTGTCTCACGTGACTACGGTGGTTATACTGGGCTGGTGGGAACAGAAATTTAACAAGAATTTAACAGTGAGTTGGTGAATATTGGGTGTAACTCCTATTAGTGTTACTCAAGGCTCACTTCAAACAACTCAGCCCATTCACACAAGTCCCTGTTACCCAGACACCGCTGGCCTACATATCACCTCTCTGCCCAAGTGTATAAGACCTGGATTCCATTTAAATCTAACCATGGCAGGAGTGGACGCTGGGCGGCTCTCTGCTGATGTTCCTGACGAAAGGAAACGAAGGAGATGAGGAGGACAGTCATGGAGACACTGAAGCTGGCTTTCAGAAGTTTAAGACTTGTCAACAGAAATGCTAAATGAGGATCCAGGGAAGGAAGCAGAGTAGAGCCAATAGGTGCATCCCTCCCGTCGCTCCCCGGGTTAACGACATGTGCCTTGCCTTCCCTGTGAACACAACCAATTTGATGAAGATTAAGTGGTTGAGAGCACTGAATGAGGAATATTACAAGACTACCCTGAATGTTGTCATGCCAGGTAGCGCCCTTCGTTTCGTCTATGTAGGCTGAGAGGAGACGGATGCTATCCAGCGCTTCATTAATGGAAAGGTCAGCTCACTACATCTCATTGCGGGAGATGAACCTGTCCGCTCCCCCAAGAAAGATGGAATACCTTGTCACCCACTTACCCAGTGGCGCTCTGTTACTTCCGGGAGTCCACAGAGCAAGAAGACTTTATAATGATGGTACACAACTTAGTAGGATCATCATTGTTTGGAAAAGGAAGGAACCTCCTCCTGAAGAATACTACTTCTTAGGCAAGTATGGTACCCCTAGTAACATCAGTCGGTGGACTCTCCCCCTGTGGTGTGCTACAACTGATTCGGGGTCAATCATGTGGCGAAATACTGTCACAAGACAGCCACCTGTGGCATCTGCACATGACTGCATAACACGAATAGCTGCCTCTCGGGAGGGGAGAGATCAGGCCACCCCCCCCTCTCCCCACCTGGGAGGCAGTGTCCCAGGTGCAGAGAGGAGGGTGCGACGGCCTGGCACCCCGGTTGTTCTGGAATGCAGCCACCACCAACAACAGGGGCCACACTCAGTGACGTCAACACTGCCGGGTCGCCTCCATAGCCTGAAATCAACAACCACACCTCCCCACCCAGGAGGCAGTGTCCCAGGTGTAGGGGGGAGGGTGCGACGGCCTGGCACCGCGGTTCTCCTGGGAGGCCGCCCTCACCTACAATAGCGGTCCCACTCAGTGATGCCAATGCGGCCGGATCGCCTCCACCACCTGAAGTCAACAGCCACAGTGACTCTCCTTTGTTAGCCAATGCAGGTCAGGTTGAAGCCTGCCAAGTAAGTGTACCAGCGAACAATGGCAGTGATAGTACCGGTGGAACTTCTGAAGGAGCTGGTGCCTCCTCTCATAGTGAGGCGAACTTGAGGGTGAGTAGCCAGAGCGAGACCAACAGTGATGGAAACATGAATGGGGAAAATGAGCCCCAGACTGACAGAGTGGTCTCTTTAATAACCCCAAGTCTGAAAACTGTCCATAACCCTGAACTTCCAATATTTTCGGAGGAGGAACTCGCGGGACTAATGAAGGAACCTGTGTATAAAAATCCTACTGGAATAAGGGCTGTGAGACGCATTTTCAAGAACTCCCGGGGTGATGAATTTGATACGGTTAACTTATTGGTCAGGTAGATCTATGAAGCCAACGCACGACTTTCTATACTCAGTTCGAGGTGGAACGAGTAACATGAACGCTTAGGTCCATTTTATGGAACATCCGGAGAGTTAACCGCAAATTTAATGACCTACAATGGTTTGTTAAAGTTTTTAACATTGATGTAATTGATTCACAAGAACCTTACACGTCCAGCACCCAGAAGAAAGCTGCACCAAGGATATCTGGGTTTACAGCATACAATAGTGGCGTGTAAAGAATGGTGTAGTCTGTAAATGGATCAAAACTCACAATGATGAAAGTATTTAATGTCAACAATTGACAGTAAAGACAACAAACAGTAAATTTTCGCTGTATAACATCTATGTTCTGTGTAAAGAGCTGCGAACAGACATGTTACCAAAGCAATCAGGTAACAATGCTATGCTGTGTATGGGTGACTTTAACTCTCGTCACACTGTCCTCGGTGATGTCCAGTGGAACTCTAATGGCAGGGTGTTTGTGGTCACCCAACAGAATGTCGAGAGAGAGGAACGTCAGAGAGAGAGAGAGGCACGTCAGAAAGAGGGAGAGATGGAGGCACTTCAGAAAGGGAGAGAGTTGGAGGAACGTCAGAGAGAAAGAGAGTTCGAATTTGCTAAGTTGCAGGCAGAAAAGGGCCTAGAACTAGCTAGGATTAATGCTTCAAGTAGACCAGAATCCTCTGGCCATATACAAGACAATGTGGTAAAACCCAGCTTGCCTGTGTACCGTGAAGGAGAAGACATCGCCTCCTACCTTGTTAGGTTTGAACGGGTAGCTGAGCTACTTGGTGTAGACCCAGATAGCTGCGCTGTAAGGTTGGGTAGCCTACCGAGTGGTAAGCCGGTAGAAATTTACACGTCCCTGTCCGCCGACATCACCCGAGATTACTTCTTGTTGAAGCAAGCTCTCTTGCGAGGATTTAACAAGACTTCTGACGGTTATCGTGTTGATTTCCGCAGAACGAAGATTAGAGCGGGAGAAACGTACCAGCGGTTTTCGATTCACCTGGGTCGGTTGTTTCAACAATGGCTGGAGACATCAGGGGTTGAAGAAACCTTTGAGTCTTTCTCTAACTTCATGATATTAGATCAGTTTTTGTCTTCTCTACCTCCAGATTTGAGAATTTTCATCAAAGAACACCAGCCAGCGACGCTTGGAGAAGCTGTGCACCTTGCCGACAACTGGGCGTCTGCTCGCAACGCCTACCCCAAGTCTTCCCCTCCTGTAGTGAAGATTGCGAAGCCTCCGTCCTCCGAGGAACCACCCCCAGGAGTACACAGGAGTAGTTCACCAGCCGTGCGGTGTCACAGCTGCGGAGAAGGGCACATTCGTTCTCGCTGTCCCAGGAATCCCCTCGCCTTCAAGACTGCTGACACTCATCAGCCCAGCAACAAGGTCGGCTTCTGCTTAGAAGACAGGAGCTGCCCCCGTTATTGTGTCAGTGGAACAATAAATGGGTCTATGGCATGTACTTTCATCAGGGACACTGGATGCTCGTGCATTATTGTCTCTGAGGAAGCCCTGCCGGACGCTGACATCTCCAGCTGCCCAAAGGTTAGTGTCGCCGATTATTTAGGTCGTGTTGACCAGTTCCCTGTTGCTAGGTGCTACCTGCGTTGCCCCTATTTCACTGGTTGGTCTAATGTGGTAAGAGCTCCCATTAAATTTGCTAGTGTCCTCATTGGTAATGTTCCCGGTGTTCGTGACCCTAACGACCCGGAAACGTTAAAACTCTCCTCGCCACCAGCACCAGTCTCCTCGCCACCAGCACCAGTCCTCACGCCACCTGCTGACGATGACGACTCGCCACCTGCCGAGGTCGCCTCGCCACCCTCTCACGCCGCCACGCCTGCAGCCAAGGTCCAAGCTGTAGGGACATGAACGGCGAAGGTGAAACGACCGCATCCCTTGATTCTGCCGAATTTGTTGCTACTGACTGTGACTCCCAAGGAGTTCGCCAAGCTTCAAGACTCGTGTGCCACTCTGAAGCGGGTAAGGGAGAAGGTGACTTCCGGGGAGGAGGATCAGGTGAGAGATGGGTCGGTTTATAAGTTTGTTTCTATTAATGGGGTGTTACACAGGTCTTGTGTTTCATCCAAACGACCAGCTAAAGTAGGTCGGGTTTTACTTGTTGTCCCTGCTGTTTGTCGTAGTAACATTCTCTCTGTAACTCACAAGAGCCCTCTAGCAAGTCACTGTTCTCGTAGGAAAACTTATAGGAAGGTTGCTGATTAGTTTTACTGGCTAGGTATGGGAGAGGATATTAGAGCTTTTTGTAGGAGTTGTGATCAGTGCCCACGTATGTCCGCCAAGGGTAGAGTCCGTCCTGTTTCACTTGACCCCTTACCCGTCATTGCAGAACCATCTTCTCGGGTAGCCATAGATTTTGTTGGACCTTTCTCACCCCCTTCCTCTAAGAAGCCTAAATTACATCCAGCTAATTTATTAAAGCAATATAATTGCAGGACCCACATTGCTCGTGTCCTTGACGACGTCCCCAAGCTGGAGTTAGTCGAGGCACTACCCTTCAAGAGTTCCTGTGAAGTTCGGACGCCAGAGTCTGTTGATCTCGGTTGCCAGTTGCTGCCAACACCTGACGAGATAGAAGAATCCTCTACGACTGGAAATAGGCCCAAACTTAAACTTGGACTGAAGTGGATTCTACGTGCAGTTCCTTGATAAGGCCTTACGTTTTGGACATCAAGTTACCACTTATTCTTTTCTATGACCCTTCTTTATTGTGCAATGTGTATTTAAGCATTTGTTGTAAGATGATTATGCTTTGTGTACTAATCTTAAGTTTTAATCTACCTTACAGTAGATTTTTGATGGGGGAGCAGTGTAAGGGCGGAAACGATCCTCCGGCTGGTTACAGCTGCTAACTCGCTCGTTTGCTGGTACAGACGACACTTGGGGCGGTTGGACGGAGGTGAGAACGGCAGCGACTATCTTGGTCACCGGGAGATTCAACCCAGCCGCCATACAGTCACTATCTAGCTACCCGGCTGTCCGTCAAATTCTGGCTGTGATCTCATCATAGGTCCTGGACTCGTGGGCTGTGTTTCCATACCTTCACCTATCGACTGGCAATTCTCTGGTCATCTACCACTACCGCATACCACGACTGCCAGTTCATCTCATTCCGTCTGTGTCCTGGTGTTCTCCTGCCATTTCAAGGCGTCGCTCGAGTGTGGAGTTGAATGGACGCTTCCCTACCCTGAGTGTGCATCACCGTGTTCCAGAACCTTCCCCCAGGGCCACTGCCGTAGGAAATATTTGTTCATTGTTTGATTCTATCAGTTGTTGACTCCCATTAATTGATTGATTCTATTAATTGCTGACTCCCATTAATTGTTTGCTCCCTTTAATTGTTTGCTTCCATTAATTGTTTGACTCCATTAACTGTTGACTGCCTTAATTGTTATTTGATGTTTGTTGAGTGGTGTTATATTTTTTATAGTAAAGAGATGCCAATCTCAAACGGTTGTTTGTTATTCCTCAGAAAACCATGGTCCTTGACTTTCCTTTATTAAGAACCTAATAAGTCTGGTTAGGGATTTCTATCCCTAAGTCCCAGGCTTTTACACCCACAAACCCCTGCTGTTCTGATTGTAGTTAATTATTAAAGTTTAGTGTAGTTGACTTTAGAGAGTATTTATGTAAAGACCTTGCCTCTTAGACTGTCTACTGCTAATACAGCTGCAGCATGAATTTGAAAGCTAATGACACCTGTTCCATGGCATAACCACCAAGAGCTCTCTCCCTCGCTATTCTACATGGTTACTTTCGGATTACCAAGACAGGCACTGGGGGCATAATATCATGAAGACAATTACAGACGTAATAATGTTAAAGTAAATTATATTCACTTCAAGATTAATGAATAATTAGATCCTTCCTTTTTGGGTGTCACATTGTCTCACCATATTTGGCCGAGTTTGGGGTTTACCTGAGATACCTGAGGATCATGGGTAACAATAATCTTCAGACACTTATTGTGCCCAATGTTGCATTTAATTTTAATTGTCATATCGTTCTTGTCATGCTATTTTATGTTATTTCTTGTTTTACTTTTGATGATGACAAGATTATGTTGTGTTCTGACCTCACTAGGGGAAAGGTCACGGCAGGGTTAGCTCCGGAGGGATAATTATCAGATATGGCCAGAGCAAGGTGCGGTCTTGGGTATGAGAGTTTGGTGACCAAACTGGAGTGGTCCACTGAAGAATTGGCGAAGGTCAAGTTGGAGAACTTGAAATTAAGGGAAGAGCTGGCGATGTTAAAAGGAGAGGCTGGACGAGTAAAGCCAGTGGCTGACGAAAAATCAAGCGAGTGGAAAATTGTGAGTAGTGGGAAGACAAAGCTTTTGGTGAAGAAGCACACCAAGGATACGACAACAACGACAACAACAGCTAAGTGTACCAACCCGTTCAGTCCCTTGATAGACGAATTGGACGTTAGTACAGACAGGGATGACAAGGAAGGTATAAAAACTTTAATTGTTGGTGACTCACAGGTAAGGTACATGGACAGGGCCTTTTGTGGTAAAAACAAAAATAGGATGAGGGTGTGTTTGCCAGGAGCTGGGGTGGGGGATATAATTGACAGGATGGACAATATCTTGTCTGGTAATGGGAACAAACCCATTATCTGCCTCAGTGCAGGAGGCAATGATATTGGCCGGTGTAGGAGCGAGGAGCTTCTTGATAAGTTCAAGGCAGCCATAGATCGTATTAGGACTAAGGGAGGGATCCCTATCATATGCGGTGTCCTGCCTAGAAGGAGAGTTGGCAGTGAATGGTTGTCAAGGGCGGTTGGTGTTAACGACCGTCTTGACAGATATTGCAAGTCAATATCAGTCCCATTCATTGACAACTGGGACAACTTCTATGGCAGAAGGGACCTTTATGCTAGGGATGGGGTGCACCTGTCTAGGGATGGAGTAGCAACCCTGGCTGGGGCTCTAGAGGGGGCAGTTCAAAAGATATCGAAGTCTTTAAACTGCTAAGAGAACATAGGGGCACGGGGGTGGAGGAGACTGCAGTGGGAGCGGGTAAACAAGGCGAAAGATTACAGGGAAATAGTGTTAGGAATGATGACATAACTAAATTAGACAGGGAGTTTAAAACTAAACGCGGTAAGGGAAGGACTCAGAACACGACTAACTTAAATGTATATTACGTGAACAGTAGAAGTATGAGAAACAAAATGGATGATATTAGGGCCTTGGTATGTACAGAAGAAATCGATATAATTGCATTCACTGAAACATGGATCAACCTAGACACACGTGAATTACCAGTCGAATACCAAATTGCGGGTTACAAACTGTTCCATACCGATAGGCAGACCAGGAAAGGAGGCGGAGTAGCAATCTATGTTAGGGATAATCTGAAGTGTGAAATAAATAAGGAAATAAAAACTGAGAGGAATACAGAAACAATTTGGATAGAATTAAGCGACGGTCGGGAAAAATTAATCACAGGAGTAATATATAGACCCCCCAATCTTGACAGAGTCAATGAGCGACTTATCTGGGATGAAATGTGCAGGGCTTCCATACACAACAAAGTCTGTATAGTAGGCGACTTTAACCTTGGCCAAATAGATTGGACAGACCTTACGGGAAACTCAGAATCAGAGGATTTTCTCGAGACGATCCAGGACTGTTTCCTAAGTCAACATATAACCGAACCCACACGGGGTAATAATATATTGGATTTAGTTTTGTCAAACAGAGAAAACCTCATTAGCAATGTCGAGGTAGGGAACGAACTTGCAAACAGCGATCACAAAGAAATTCGATTCCAGTTAGATTTTCAGGGCAGACGTAAGGAAAATTCCACTAAAGTACCAGATTTCAGAAGGGCAAACTTTGACAGTTTAAAGAGGCAGCTAAGAGAGGGGGTGTCGCGCTTGGCCGTGAACCTGACAGATGACACCGACCTGATAACGAGATCTGAGATTGCCGAGTTCCACGACAATTTAAATAGTGAGTTACTTAATGCACAAAGGCAGAACATACCATACAAAAAACTCAGATCAAACAACAATGACCCTAAATGGATAAATAATTATTTAAAGAACATCATTGGCCAAAGGAAGGCTATAGGTAGAAGGATAAATCGTGGCGAAATTCACCTCCGGGACTATTATAGGGTATTGGCGAGTAGGGTTAAAACCGAGATAAGGAAAGCAAAGAGGAATAATGAGGTAAGGATAGCAAGGGAGGCAAAGACAAACCCCAAAGGATTCTACCAAATGTACCAAACTAAAACACGAGAAAAGATTGGACCAATACGGTCAGACTCCGGCGAGCTCACTGATAACGACGGAGAAATGAGCAATAATTTGAATAAATATTTTTCAACAGTTTTCACCAGCGAAAATTTAAACATGATACCCGAGGCACCGACTCTATTCAGAGATAGTGAAGAAAACAAATTAAGTGAGATAGTAGTGACTAGTAACGATGTTAGTAAGCAAATAGACAAACTAAAGCCTAATAAGTCACCTGGTCCCGATGAGATATTTGCCAGAGTCTTAAAGGAATGTAAGGAAGAGCTTAGTATGCCCTTAGCAAAGTTGTTTAACATGTCCTTAAAAACAGGTGTAGTACCAGAATCCTGGAGGATAGCGAATGTAATACCGATCTTCAAGAAGGGGGATAGATCACTATCCTCTAACTACCGCCCAATCAGTCTAACATCAATAGTAGGCAAATTACTGGAAGCAATCATTTCAAACTCTATTCGAAATCACCTGGAGAAGCACAGATTGATCAATGATTCCCAGCATGGCTTCACAAGCGGACGTTCTTGCCTAACTAATCTATTAACATTCTTTTCATCAGTTTTCGAATCAGTGGACGAGGGGCACAATTATGATGTGGTATATGTCGACTTTAGCAAAGCCTTCGACAGAGTACCCCACGAAAGACTAATTAGAAAGGTAGAAGCTCATGGCATCAAAGGTGACATCCTTAAATGGATTAGGGCGTGGTTACAGGACAGGAAACAGCGAGTGAGCATTAACGGCACTAAGTCCCATTGGAGCAACGTCACAAGTGGAGTTCCCCAAGGCTCAGTACTTGGACCATTATTGTTTATTATATACATAAACGACATAGATATCGGCATAGACAGCAACATAAGTAAATTTGCTGATGATACTAAAATAGGACGTGTTATCAAATCTGACGAGGACTCGGCAAAACTACAGGAGGATCTAAACAAATTTTTCGAATGGTCTGAAAAATGGCAGATGAAATTCAACATTGACAAATGTAAAGTACTCAGTATAGGGAATGTAAACAGGGAAACCAGATACCAGATGAACAACGATGCCATAGAGAAATCCGACTGCGAGAGAGATCTAGGAGTAATGATAAGTAGGAACCTTAAGCCAAGTAAACAATGTGTTTTTGCTCGTAACAAGGCTAATAAAGTACTTGGGTTCATACAAAGGAGTGTTAGTTACAAGACTAGCGAGGTCATCCTAAAACTGTATCTTGCTCTTGTGAGACCACACCTGGATTACGCAGTCCAGTTCTGGTCACCGTATTACAGAATGGATATAGAATCCTTGGAAAGAATCCAGAGGAGAATGACAAGACTAATCCCGGGTATCAGGAACCTTGAGTATAGAGACAGGTTAAAGCATCTTAATTTGCACTCCCTTGAGAGACGTAGAGCGAGGGGCGACCTGATAGAGGTGTATAAATGGAAGGCAGGGCTAAACAAAGGGGACATTACAAAGGTACTCAAATTATCCAACCAGGAGCGAACTCGTAACAATGGTTTTAAATTGGACAAATTTAGATTTAGGCGTGAAATAGGTAAACACTGGTTTGGAAACAGAGTAGTGGATGAATGGAACAAGTTACCAAATATCATCATTAACTCGAATACGCTGAATTGCTTCAAACATAGGTTGGATGCTCATATGAGCAATAGGGGTTGGGTGTAAACGGGACTGCCCAGTATGGGCCAATAGGCCCGCTGCAGTTTCCTCCATTCTTATGTTCTTATGTTCTTATGAACACACGATAAAGAGATAAAATGTTTATTGGTGAGAAATTCATCCAATGCCAAAGCACAAGTGTGGACAAAATTAACTGGCACTGAAAGTGGTCGCATATTGAATGTTAGGAATATTAACACTTTAATCCATACCAAGGGTAAGACAGAAACCAAAAAAAAATCCAGAGTGTGGATGCACAGAATGAAACCAATAAAGTCTTGAACTGTATTGACATTACCAGAGCTCGTGGGTATAGTATTGCACATCTTCTGACATATGAGTTAATATCCACCTCACTTTACCTTACATAAGATAAAATGTTGTGTAAACCTTCTAAATCAGATTTGTTCCAAGCAACTGAGAAGAAACTTAGTAAAGCAGTTCCGCAGATCGTTGCATTCCCACTTGATACCCAAAAAAAACACACGCACAATTATTATACAGGGTATTTCGGAAGAAAGAAAGACGGTGAAAGAAAGAAAGACGGTGAAAGAAAGAAAGAAATACAGTACAAGGACATTTTTAACGAGTTTCGACAATGAATTGATGAAAAATCCGAGTAATTGAGCGTTTTTACATCTGTGGTCATGCAGCTCGCCAGAGGAGCTGTTGTCAGTATTCCCTGGGTAGAACCTCTTATCCTTGAATTATCTCACAGGAAACCAGAGAGATATCTTAAAAGAATAAGTGTTCATGACTAGTGTTTTGTAAAATCCAGAATACGTTCTTTAAGCACCTTAGTTATGAAAGCACAGCATAGCATTATAACATAAACATAGAAAGAAACATTGCAAGAAGATAAATAACAATTGTCTCCCATGGAATAATATTAGCAGATTTCATGTTAGAATAAAAATATCCATCGTAAGTTTATATACAACACCAGTAACTGGATATGTTATATAATAACTAATCACGAGATGCAAGAGATTTCCTATACACTGGCTTGAAAGATGGATCAGGATATCAAAGAAAAACAGAACATCTGCACACAGTCTAAAAAAAATATAAACAACAAAGTTACAAGAGAATGAAAAACCAAAGCTAAATGAAAAATGACACATACACTAACACACCTCTCCTTTACACGAGACGACTGCCATCATCATCCTGCCAATACATTGCTGGGAACGGCTTCCATCGTATGCTCCCCAGCTTCCTCATTTCTCTCTCCATCCGATTTTATTCTTTTCGTGGATCTTATGTTGTGTTGTGAAATCTACTCCAGGGTTTTGTTGGTCCACTGTTGATGTGGCGCTCCGTTTCATAACTCTTATAGAAATATCTCACAAGTGAGTTCAAGACCTGACCCAGTCATTACTTTCTATGTGAATGAGTTATTTGTGGACAAATATATACTTACAAATATAGATACAATTATCAACGACATCTATATCGAGGGAAGTTACTTTGCTACTCCATAGCACAATTCATCAAGATATTCGTGATATCTTGAGATTGTCTCTAACAATATTCGAATTCCTAACTTAATATCACGATAATAGCCCTTTTTTTTTCTCTGAAAATAATTTAACTACCGTGGATGGAAGAAATTATTATGATAAAAAAATCATTAAGAGGGGACTTAATGAAAATAAAAATTAAGAAGTTAGCAGTAAGAGAAAGTGATCAGGTCTCTTATGCTACTTCCACCAATTGACCTCACGAGCCAAATGCTAACTTTCTGGTGTTTGACTTTCTTCGTGTTTTATCAATTTTTAAGATATTTTACAAACCAGACCTAACAGCCAGATTCACAAATACAGATAAGTCACTTTACCGAGTTACATCTACACTGTGTCATTGTCAAGGGTTTCGATGTTAACGCTCTCTGGTTCTTTTATAGAATACTGACAGGTGGAACACTTCCACTTTCACCAAGGACATTGAACAAGATTATGAATATTTGAGCAAAAGATATCTATTTACAAGTATTTACACTGATAATCAGCATGAAGACAGTACAGAACAACATAAACATATGTGGTATGGAAGAACCGGACTGCTGATCGGAACAAATGTCAGGAGTGTAGGCACTAGATGTCCAGCATGGGGTCTTGTATATCAACACGACACCTTAAAATGAAATAACACCACAGGAACCATAAACCAAAACCGGCAATAAATAATATGGAATACTCACAATTAGCAGATGACCAACTGGGTAAGAGAAAGGGAACCAAGTGACCAGCCATCCAGTTACACCCCGCAATATGACTCGGTTCGAACTACCCATGAGCAACACCTGTTTCAGATACAGAGAACAAACCCAATACTGAATAACACAGTTCCAACAATCATTGAACTGGAATATAAACCCTTTTCATTCAGCCAAGAAGAATCTCTACTGAATATTATTGAATTATAACTTCACAACATACTAAAAACCAATGAAACAGATTCCTTAGCCTGACTCTCGCCACTCACGGAGCAGTATTATACATTTAAGTCACTTTATCAATAAAAATATATCATTAAGCTGAATCAAGTCTCCAAAGAAGAAGTGCCTCATTATCAAAACATTATTAATATAGGTTAACCTATGAAGCCTACATCATTACACTAATTGATATATTTCACCCAATATATCTTCAAGTCTACCTACCAATGTAACCTCATTCACGCATCACTTCCTAACATAAATCAGCTTATAGAAAATTACCATTGCACTGATTCCTGTCTTTCAGCCAAATAGATTACATCATGACTGAATAACTTCAATTCGCAAATCAAACCAGATTAGCTAATCAAACATCATTATAAATTTGCCTCTACATAATCTGGATCAACCAGAATCTCATTATTCCCTTGGTAACATTTGAGTCCATTTGATTACCATATATTAACATTACTAGTTGTGTGTCTTGGCCAATCAGAGGCCTGTTTGCACCTTACTACTTAGAAATAACGTCTGTTGAAAGCTCAATACAGGGATAATGTCTATTGGTAGTTTAATGTAGGAATAATTCTGTAAGCAGCTTAATGCAGGGATAATGTCTGTTATAAACTTAGTGCAATGATAATGCCTTATTGAAGCTCTATTTCTGCTGTCAACTTAATGTAGCAATAATGCCTGTTGGAAGCTTAGTGTAGTAATAATATCTGTTGAAAGCTTAATGCAGAAGATATTGTCTGTTGGAAGCTAATTGTAGGGTTTATGTCTGTTGGAAGTTTAATGTAGGGATATTGTCTGTTGGGAGGTTAATGTAGGGATGATATCTGTTAAAAGCTTAATGGAAGAAGGTCTGTTGGCAGGATAGTGGAAGGTCTGTTGGCAAGGACAAGGGATGTCACTGTGATAGATCACTTCATGGCAAAAAAAGTTGAGGAAAAATGTCAAACAAAATACAATATCTTCAAGGGACATTGCCGAGTTTGTTGGTGTTGGTGTGTGTGTGTGGTTTCTCCGACTGTCTCACTCTTTCTTCCATCTCTTTTCTCTATATCTCTCCCACTCCCTTCCTTTTCTTCTCCCTATCTATCTCTCTTTCTCTTTTCTCAAATGTCTTCTATCCTCTTTAGCCACCTTTAATCGAAATCAAATGAGGTAGGCAATTCTCCGTTTTGCTTATATTGATGTAAACCTGTTCTGCTCTTACTTTAAAAAAGTGGTGAATTTATTTTCCATAATAAATACTAAATATTAGTCTTTTTCAACCCCATAGTTAATTTTACAGGGGGTATACAGCCTTGTTCAAATATGTCTATTTGTGAAAATTTCATGTTGCTTACCTAATAATTAATTAATCAATTTATTACCCTAAAACAATATTGCCTCCATTATTATGATGTAACTCGCACTCAAAATGTATCTTTGCAGTTATGTGTTAGACAATATGACACAACGGAAAGAGAATTTTGATAAACCTTCCGTGACAACATTTTAAATTTATTGAACCCCTCCTAAAATATTTTTGGAATGAGTACACTTGCGGGTATTCGTAAAGGTTTAACGTTTCACAGGTGATGATCATATAATGTAATAATGCGCTTCAACAATTAAGGTTTTTTAAGAACGTATTTTGGGTAGGTGAATACTCGAACACTAGTCATCAACAATAAGAATGTGAGACACAGTACATCTCTTTGGTTATGGTTCACTACATCTCATTCATTTATCTAACTAGTATTCGTTATCTAAATATATGAGGCTACATAATCATATGCTGAGAGATGTTTTGCATTATCGATCAATATAAGGAAAACGATAATTAAATAGTCCAGAGGGAAGGTAGGTTCTGAGGCAAGCAGGTAGTCACGTGAGTCAGAAGGATTATACTGTAGGTAAGTAAGTAGGAAGGTAGAGAAGGAGCTGGGGATATAGATAACTACGTGGGTAGAGTGCTTTATAGAGTAGGTAGGTAGGTAAGAAGTTTTATAAAATTGGGAAGCAGGATATTGGGTGTGTTTACAAACGAAAATTATTATCCTGGAGGGAAAATACTTTATGCACATTGGCACTTATTTTTTATATAATTATATTTTAAAATATAACAATCTTGTAAAATACCACATTAATACACAGGGAAGGATAAAATAAATGAAAATCAAACAGAGACAAATATGCCAAAGTGCACAAATACATTATGAAGCTCCATTTAACTCCTAATGGCTCTGCTGATATCGATTTTTGTCTTGTGTTGAGCAGAACGGAACTGTAGAGCAACTTAAGCCTGGTCCAATATTAGCGAAGGGATTGAGTGTCAAGCAAAGCGGAATTTCTGGAGATTGGCTGGTGTGCTGAAGCGTTTGTCTTGGAATCTAAACCCCCACTGTTCTTTTATTTTGTTCTTGGTGTCAGGGAGGAACGGAGTGCATCCCATACGTTCCATTCAACTCAATAGCTCAATTTAATTTATTGAGTGAAACTTATAAACTGTAAAAGTTTTTAGACTCCACCAGCCTTATTTTGTTACTAATGATAATAAGCGCCGAAGGTGTATTCAATAAAAGGTTTATTGTTGGTCAGGTCAGGTCAAACAACATCATTAGTGAATGTCATGTTTTTTTACCTAACCTCATGTTTTGCAAGGTCACCCTGTGTACATAAGCTCTCTCTCAGTCTTTGTAATTTAGTTGCCTCTGAAGATGTGAATTACACGGAGGCGCTTGGGAATTTGGTGTTTTCTTGTTTCCTTGTGGTTATCGGAATTATATATATATATATATATTTATATATATATATATATATAATCAACGACCTCACCAGCAAGGAATCGAACCCTCGACCTACTGGGTGTGACTAGGGAACGCTTACCGGCTAGGCCACACGGACACTAAAAGCAGTTCTAGACTCTGTTATATTTCACACAAAGCCTGTTCATCGAGCTGATGGCGCCGTGAACCTCATTGGGAAACTGCCCGTGCCTCGTATGTGGTGTCAGTAGCATTTTACCGAATCCAGCTGGTATGAAACGCGAGGTACATATATATACTTCATTTTTAGTCCATTTAACATGCGGACTTTGAACATATAATCAACGACCTCACCAGCAAGGAATCGAACCCTCGACCTACTGGGCAGTTTCCGTGTGTTAAATGGACTAAAAATGAAGTATATATATATATATATATATATATATATATATATATATATATATATATATATATATATATATATATATATATATAAATATATATATATATTTATATATATAATAATAATAAAATAATAATAATAATATACGTTCAATACATTTACAGGGCTGTACAGTAAATAAATCAGGAGCTATTTATTATTTTAACAATAGATGGGATGGTGCTATTCTTATATCTATCAGTGCGGGCTCATATGGGTTACATTTTGTTGTAGTGGAGGACTGTGCGTGGTGGGTGGGGTACTGCAGGTGGCAGTAGGTGGCGATGACGAGGGTGGTGCAGTAGTGCACTACCAAACCTTGCTAGTGCGTGATGGTGGAGGTCACTGAGGGATGGCATTTCCAGGGTGGAGAGAGCGTTGTTGTAGCCGGAGTAGTATGCGCCGAGCATGATTCTGCAGGCCCTCTTCTCTACCTTCTCTAGCTGACGTTATTGGGTAGGGTTGAGAGAAGACGACCAGGATGGTGACGCATACATTGATTTTGGGAGTATAAATGCTTTATAGATAGTCCTCAGCTCTGGCGTGGGTGCCCCAAGTGACCTGAGTAGTAGTAGCATGTAGAGTCGGTACGAGGCTGCCTTGAATAGGGTTGTTTACATGGACCTTCCAGTCCAGTTTGTGGTCTATAGTATGTGTGTGTGCAATAATAATAATAATAATAATAATAATAATAATAATAACAATGATAATAATAATAATAATAATAATTAACGGTTTATTGAAAGAGCATGGCAGCCGGAAGGCTGAAAATATACAGTTACATAATTGGAGAATGGGTCTCTTGATTTACAAATAATATACAAGTAACATAAGTGATACAAATGTGATATATAATAACTAAATGGGGAGAAGCTCAAACTACAAGGGCATTTCAACATAGTGACAGTGCAAAAAGTAAAATTGACTGGGAGTGAATAAACTGGTTGATTGCAAGTTATTGCTAATTTTTACAATGGTAAGGACTGGGCTGTTCTTATAGCGATCAATTCGTCCTCGTATGGGCTGGATGCGGTTGTGGTGTCGAACAGCAATTCTAGGGCGAGGGATCTCAGGTGGTAGTAGGAGCCGGTATCGATGATGGTGCAGAAGCTTCTCACCGAATTTGCAGATGAGGTCGTGGTGATGGTCAATGAGAGCCAAGAGGGTCAATGTGTTGAGCTCTTCTTGATATGTGGAGTAGGAAGGGGAGAGAATAATCGGGCATGCCCTCTTTTGCACTTTTTCTAGGTGTTTACGTTGTGTGGCATTTAGTGTGTGTGTGTGTGTGTGCGTGTGTGTCGCACACAGGTTGGTGAAATGCGTCTAGTGTGGCTGCACTATGTTAGTATTAAAGTGCAAGCAACGATTGCTACCTCTCGCTCTGAGATGCCGCCGCTGGATAGCCCTCGTGGCGAAGATGGAAGCAACTTGCATAAGTCTTTCCTCTGCCAGTACACAACCTCTTCACCATCCAGACTCCTGCTGTGCCTCCTCGTGGAAACACACGGTAACTGGGTGCTCCGTGGGGCCAGGCTAGACCAGCAGGGGATCCCTGAGTAGCAGTGGGCCCCAGAGGGAGGGTGCATAGGCTCACTGGCATGTGGACATATTCTGGCGTCAACCAGTTTCGTATGACCTTCTCCCCACCTTGTTATTATCTCACATTTGTATCACTTATGTTATTTGAATATTATTAGTCAATCATGTGATCCATTCCCCAATTTTGTAACTGTATATTTTCATCCTTCTGGTTGACATGCTCGTTCAATAAACCGCTAATTATTATTATTATTATTATTATTATTGTTATTATTATTATTATTATTATTATTAACACACGCACAAATGCATGCGCACAGGAACACTTACACACACACACACACACACACACACACACACACACACACACACACACACAGGTTATTGTTATAATCTATGGAAAACCAATTATCCAGATTAAACAGTTAATTTGCATCTGTCCCTCGTTGTTTCTCTGGTCAGTGTAATTACTGGCAAATAGTTAGTTAACCTCGAAATTGCTTTTTTTTTATTGCTCACAGGTTTCTAGACTAAAGGAGTTTAGAGAACCAAAAAATGTTTATACATGTTATATTTGGCTGTGGTTAAGGAAGTTGTACACAGAGACGAGGCAATTGTCAAAGGAACCAAGAGGATGAAACTTTGACAGAGTAAGTATTTGGATAATTAATAAACCAAATATTCAGCGGACATCCACCAACATCAGGGATCCGCGTGGGAGTGTTGACTAGTTATGTAAAATTGATTAGGTTGAATGTTTTGTGAGAGTGTCCGGAAAGACCCAGCAGCAGTATTTCACGGTTTGGGGAGGGGAGCATTTATCAAAGACAAACTGTGGAGAGGAAAGAATAGAGCTTATGTTGAAATTATCAAAGACTTTGCAAAGTAGCAGAGACCACAACTAATTCTGAAGAAAAAAATAACCAGGACACTTGAAGAGAGATGAGAGACAGGAGGGGAAATATAAGTTTCTGTAAGGAGCAGTAAATTAGGTTCAGATGTTTATAACGTGAAAGTGAATAGGGTCTATATTTGTGTTCTCACCATAAATATTGTAATAACACAAGGAAGAAAACTTATAATTTCTTACAAGGTATTTTCTGGGGCACATGTGTTGTTGGTTGTTATTAGTTTGTTTGGCAGAATGACGTCGAAGATGATGTGTTGATGTAGCGTATGAGCGATCATAGAGCCCCAAGAGGAAAGTCGCACGCGACCGGTTGTGGTACACCAACCTATCTTCAGGTTAAATATGATTTTTGGAGTTGTTTTGCTTAGGATTACTTTCATGAAAGTAACAGTCGGAAATGTATATATGTGTGTAATTGGCGACTAAAAGAAAACGAACTGAAGGCTTGAGATCTAGTGCACTTGAGACAGAAAGCAAAAGTTGGTAGGAATAAAGGTGAGAAAGGGGTGATTCTGGATATGAATACTTAGATTAATTAGTAATTACTACTTTGATTACCATGAAGAATCATGCAAACCTGTGATAATAGGGGGAGAACCATTGAGTAGAAAGAAATGCAATCATGATTTATTTGTCAATATATAAAAGGAATATCGTTATTAACATATCCTGCGTCATCCCTTTGTGTGCCACAGAGAGGGTAGCTTTTTGGGGGAAGTGGATGTCCGGTAAAATAGATTAAAACATTTTATTCTATTAACAGTTTTAGTCTTGTTTTTTCCTTTAACGAAAATGAAAATTTCAGAGAGTGCGATGTACTGTTGCCTCCATTTATAACGGGTACAGTGACTGACGTGTTTTGTGAGATGTGGCAACCTTTTCCCACCAGATAACAGATTGGAGCAAATGACTTTCTACTTGGAAATGTGAACATTCATAGATAGAAAGGGACTGTTTATTTAGCATCCTTGGTCTGGTTACTAGAGCTAGGGTAGTTCTGGTAATTTTGCCAGTTTCACTGCGGTGTAGACAAAAAGTGGTGCTACATCTCACAAAACACGACAGTCAAGTGTTTCGTCAGAGGATTCATACACTTTTCTTTTATCTCTTTTTTACGGGATTAGCCCACCAGGGAACAGGTCATTGACCCCACATCGAGGCCTGGGGGCGAAAATGTGGTGATGATGATGATGATGATGATGATGATGAGTGAGAAACAATATATTGTATGTACGTTGTGTTTTCAAGGTAATAGAAACAATTGAAACCCTGCAATTGTGTGTAAATGAGGCAGAAAGTCAGATCAGCAACCTGGGACTTGGTCACAATTTTTGTGATGCCATATGGCAGCAGGGTCTACCATTAAACAACACATGATGCTTTCAATATCTTTCCAGGCGGTAGCACATCTCTGTTTGATAGCTGCCTACTACCTACTTGAATTTATGACTCCAGGTAACACTTGCTCCATCAGAAATGTATTTATGAAACACTAATCAGCGTTCACTGCTTCAATTTGTAATTTTTATTTTTGTTTTTAATATTTGCACATAAATTGAAAGAGCGTTTCTGTCGCCCATACGTTGACGGTATCTTGAATTGTAGTATCAGAGCTATTGGATCCATAGTTCTCGATAAATCCAGTTTGCTATCATATATTACATTTATCTTCTTAAGATTGGGGCAAGACAAATAGACAGAGAGATAGACAATAAAACTAAAAGACCAGAGAAACAGACAGATAGAAGGAGGGATGAAAGAAAGACAAGAGAGAACCAGGCAGAAAGGAAAATACACAAATGGACAGAGACAAATGGAAAGACACATACTGTAGATAGGTGGACAGAAATAATTACCCCACCGACCCACCCACACAACACATATATACACAGCTACACAATAAACACTCCTAGAAAGAGTGCAGAAGAGGGCATGCGACACTCTTCTCTCCCACTCATATGCCACACATCAAGGGAAGTTTTACGAGTATACGTTAAACTAATAAATTAATTAAGCGTGACGTGTCGAGCGGTGATTTGTTCTCGCGTTTCTGAGTCAAGAGCTGCTTACACGACCATCACGGACACGTGTTCGATATTACAACGAAGAGTGTTTTTCCTTATACGTTACGAACAACGTAGCAACCTTCAACTGGCTGAAGTTTTCTTAGAACTTCTTTGGAGATTCATAAACTCAACCTTCGATAACCTAAGTATCTGAAAATATTGTAGGTGAAAGAGATTTCAAAGAAGAGGGGGAGAAGGAGGAATGCCTCCAGTTTTCAAGTTATTAAGTTAATTTGTTTATTGTCTGTGAAAGAAATTACCACAATATAGGTATAAAAGAGAAATCAACTAGATTAGTTTTGACATCTCTAGAGAATATCAGAAATCCAGGATACTGAGAAAAATCTACACTAAGTACCAGAAAGGAATGTACTGATACCGATGATTATAGTAGATGGACTAGAAACAAAGAAACTCTAAAAAAAAAATTAAGACTTAAATCTAATACGGCTAAATTTTCTGAGTGAAGTGACCGGATTGCTTGGATGCACTTTAACCGGACGCTTTTAATTGAGTGAACACAATGTTGATCCTAGAACATCAAGACTCTTGGTGAGATAAGTGAGAGATACACAACAACTAATGTGTATTTTTACTAATTTACCTTTCAATTAGTACGAACTTTTATAAAACATATAACCATTATTTGGTTCACTAACTCTTGTAGTCTAGAAACCTGTGATAAACACGAAAAAATATATCTCGAGGTAAAATAAGAATTAGACAGTATTTACCCTGACCAAACAATAATCGAAGGACAGACGCAAATGAACTGTTCGATCTCTATAATTGGTTTTCATTCGATTATAACAATAACGCGTGTGAGTGTATTTTTTTTTTTGTGTGTGTTTGTGTGTGTGTGTGTACCATACAACCTCTTCTGGTCGCTGCATGGAATGTCAGTACCCTTCTGGATACTGGCACAAATGCGCTTCCTGAAAGAAGAATTGCCCTTGTGGCAAAAGTGCTGGCGAGGAATAACATCGACATAGCAGCCGTCAGTGAGTCCCGGCCCCCAGATGAGGGCCAACTCACAGAACGGGGGTCTGGCTACACCTTCGTCTGGGAGGGTACGCCTGCTGCGAAGAGAAACAGCATTTATGGAGTTGGTTTTGCCATCCGCCAACGCATCCTACACAGGCGAACTGGAATGCCTATCGGGATCAATGGGCGCCTCATGACGCTTCGAGTCCCACTGAATCACTCACGTCATGCCTTCTTCATCAGTGCATACGCCCCAACACTAGATGCAGAGGATGGCATCAAGGAGGCCCTTTATGCCGACCTCGGCAGAGTACTAACCTCTATCCCCAGAGAAGACAGAGTTGGCAGATATGATAACATTTGGCAAGGAAACATAGGGAGAAATGGACAAGGCAAGTGTAATCCCACCGGCCTACTCCTTCTCAGCAAGTGTGCTGCACACAACCTCACTATCGCCAATGCCTTGTTTAGGCTGGCATACAGGTTTCAGGGTTCATAAAAATACCCACGACCCAAACAATGGCATCTCATTGACTGCATCATTGTCAGAGTAAGAGATCGCCGAAATGTCCTCATCACCCGTGTCATGCGTGGCGCAGACCACTGTGACACCGATCATCGACTTGTCAGATCCAAGCTCTTACTTCACGTCGCCCCAATTCGGCGAAGGTAGCAAGCCTCCAGAAAAGGTTTTATTACTAAGCGTCTGGAAGATCCAGCGGTAACATATTCTTTCAAAGAACAGCTCGAATATGGGCAACCGAACAGTGCTTAATGGGATACTCTTAACACTGTTATGACAAAAAACCTGCAGAGAGACCATCGGCCAGATCAAAAGAATACACCAGGACTGGTTTGATGAAATTTGCCAGGCAATAAAATTACTCATCAATGATAAACGTGCTGCTTTTACTGACTGGCAAAACACCCCTCAGTCTCTGACCAAAGCTGATACCTTCCGCAAGAAGAAAGCGGCAGCCCAGCGGCAACTTCTCAATCTAAAGAACGATTGGCTTAAAAATATAGCAAGTGAAGCACAAAAACTTGAAGATCATCAGCAAAAGATGCGCGAATTATATATTTCCTCTAAAACATTTTATGGGAGAGTCACTCGTGGCAGCCCCTTCCGCTCATCTGACGGTAACCATATAATTATAAACGTTGAAGGCCTCCTCCAGCGCTGGAAAGAGCACTACCATTCATTGGTCAACCGAAACACCGATATGGATATACCGACTACCCAGCAGATCCCCCAACATCCAGAGCTGACCCACCTCAGCTATCTTCCATCCCTGGATGAGGTAGCTACCGCCATCAAACAGATGAAAAATAACGAAGCCTCAGGGACTGATGGAATCCCAGCCTAGGTGTATAAAGCAGGAGACCTCTGCTTAACAGCCGTCTCCACTCTCTCCTGGAGAATATATGGGAAAAGGAGGAAATCCCCCAAGCTGTTAAAGGCGCCACCATTGTCAATATTTATAAGAACAAGGAAACCGGTCAGAGTGTGGCAACTACCGTGGGATCTCACTGCTCTCCGTAGCTGGCAAGATTACCGCCCGAGTCCTCCTAAAGAGACTCTTTCCGGAGGCGATAAACTTCCTCCCAGAATCTCAATGTGGTTTAAGACCATCACGTGGTACCTCTGACATGATCTTTGCTGCCCACCAGATACAGGAAAAGTGAAGAGAACAACGTCATGACCTGTACATGGCTTTCATCGACCTAACGAAGGACTTGGTCAACATTGAAGGCCTCTGGTGGATCCTTAGCCATTTTGGCTATCCACCAAAATTCATCACCATTGTGAGGCAACTCCACGATGGTATGAACGGCAGTGCCCTGCACAACAGCACCCAGTTTGAGTTCTTCTCCCATCCAAACAGGGGTTAAACAAGGGTGTGTACTGGCACCAACTCTCTTTTCCATCTTCCTGGCTGCCTTCGTTACTCGTGCCAGTGCCAATTTAGCCAGAGGGGTGAACATGGAGTAACGGGTGAAGGGGGGTCTTTTCAACATAGGACTACTCCAGGGAAGAAGGAAGGTGTTGGCAGCTTCCATTACTTACCTTAAGTATGCAGACGACCTCACCCTTGTTGTCCACACTGAACACGACCTACAGGATATCCTGAACAGATACGCAGACGCGTATGCACACTTCGGCCTTGAAATTATCCACAAAGCTGCATGTATATCGAGTAGTGGTCCTGCCCACCTTACTATATGGCAGTGAGACATGGGTCACGTATGGGAGGCACCTCAAGGCACTTGAAATTTTCACCAATGTAGTCTACGTTTCATCCTCCGAGTTCGCTGGGAAGACAAGAGAACAAATGCCAGTATTCTTGTTGACATCAATTGTAGGAGCATCGAAGCTACCGTTATCCATGAACAACTACGTTGGAATGACCATGCTACCCGCATGGACGACAGTGGACTGCCAAAGCAGCTACTTTACAGTCACCCAACGAATAGTAAAAGTAATGCAGGCGGGCATTTTAAAAGGTGTAAGGATAGTCTTAAGACAAATCTGATAAGGTGCCAATTTGACCCCCTTCACCTGGGAGTCGATTACTCTACATCGTAACGCTTGGAGGAGCACCACACGAGAAGGTGTCAATACTTTCGAGTTAGCCCGACTACAAACCTAGGCATACTAGCGCCAACGTTGGAAAGATGCTGCCACCGCCCCTCCCACAGTAGATGAAGCCCTTCACATGTGCAACGAATGTGGAAGACTCTGCGGGTCCCGTATTGGCCTCTTTAGTTACCTCAAAACTCACCAACCAAAGTGACATCCCTAATAACTCATATCATTGTATCAAAGCTGGATGATCGTCATACTCGATTCCTAGTGAAAGCAAAGTAGGAGTAGTGGTAGTAGTAGTGTGTGTGTGTGTGTGTGTGTGTGTGTGTGTGTGTGTGTGTGTGTGTGCAATGAAACAGATGACTCAACTGTTTGGTAACTATAGGTGGAGTTATATAGAGCAATATTTGATACTGTAGTATCATAACCCGCACTAACAAAACTGTATCCTACTACACTGTACTTTACAAGTGAAACATGAAAGTATGATGTACGACTGTACAAAGCATAGCAATAAAGCGCTTGACAGTATAACTCCTGACAGTATAGCGCATGGCAGTATAATGCCTAATGGAAACTGCTTGGCAATATAATGAATGATAATGTAATATCATAATCATGAAATTATATTACGTTACTCTGTGTCATGTTAACGTTACTGTGTCATGTTAACAATTTAGCCAAACCATCAAAGCGAAACATTTGAAGAATATTCATTAACATATCTGGTCATGACAGGCTTGAAAATTCACACGAGAGTCGAGTGCACCTTAGCATGAATTTGAGTCGTGAACTGAGAGTGAAGGAGTGTATTAGCCCCATAATTTTTATATAGATGTCAAGGCAGTACATTGAGTTTATATAATCATATCACCCCCTGTAACTTTCCACTGGCTATGAGATGACATTGTCACATCACGTGATGGGTAAGTTCCATGCAGGAGCGGCCCTAAGAATGTTGGGTCAGCTCGTAGAAGCCGGCTACTGGAGACACTCTTACTCAACCTCTCACACAAGCAGGACGTATTTTAGAAGCGCTCTTTGATATAGCTTCCGTCCTCATTTAACATTCATAGCTACAGTGATTACAGTGATATACACTTGGAACTGTATATAATTTATTTTCTTAATAAATACAGAAAGGACAGTTGGGTTCTGCTACGTTTACATGTTCCAGCCCCATTAACTAATCAAGAATCAACGGTTAAAGGGCCAGTTCATAGGTGGCAGCAAAGTGGTAATGGATAACAATATTCTGGTTTATGTATATACAATCTACATAACAAGTCATAATTGTTTTACGAAAACCAGAAGAAAAAACAGTGATGTGTTACAGTCTTCCAAAGTGTATTATAATATCCCGTAGTGAGACGTTATACGTTGTGTGATTATTATTTTGTCATCCAAAGAGATGTACAAGTTTCTTTTTCTCAACACCCCTGTATAGCAAGAGGCAAACCAGGCGTGGCGGAGAAGAATCTGTAGCATCATCATTCAACATCTGTGAGCGGATACCCCCAGAAACAGTTCCATTGGGTCTTATAGTGTTGTCACATACCTACGTGCTTGGAGGTTGTATAACACGTGAACTTTACACCATTTAGACATCACAAATTGTTTAAACAGAGTGTTTTGACTGTTCGTGACTGCAGTTGTTTACTTCCCGTGTGTACCCAGTAAGTCCACACACACACACATATATATATACAGTATATATATATATATATCGAATCACCTTGAGTCTACCAAAATGTCAGTTTTTTCTGTTATGTTCTTAAGATGTCTGCGTATTTGTGACTCTGAATTTATTGACGATGAATTTAAACACATTCGTTCTATTGCACATAAACTTGGGTACCCTTCTGTGTTTGTTGATCGTTGTTTTAATAGGGCTAAAAAATCCTTTCATTCCTCTCAAACCAGACAAGTTCCTACACTTAAGAATATTTTGACTCTGCCCTATCGTAATGAATTTGTCCCGTTAGTTCGGTCCCTCAAGCTTCAAAATATTAATGTTGTTTTCAAGTATGACTCAACCATTACTAATATGTTAATAAGGAATAGCCCAAGTTTGAATGTAAATGGTAGTGTTTATTGTATTCCATGTAGCAAATGTAATTGTAATTATGTAGGTCAGACAGGAAAAACACTGCAGCTCAGAATCAAACAACATAAGTATAATATTAGAACTGCATCTGAAAGCAGTGCCTTGTTCGTTCTTGTTAGGAATAATAATCACCCCATTGCTTGGGAAAAAAGCTTAGAAGTTTTCAAATCATCTTGTGTCACAGAAAGACTTCTTGTTGAAGCTAGTTTGATTAAGGAATTAAAATCAATAAACCTTAGTGATGGTCAGTTCAAAACTGATAACATGTTACATAAATTTATTTGTCAGTGGCCCAAGGTTAAAAATGCTTTAAAAACCTTTGATCTAGATGTATGATAGTTATTTTGTGGGTCCCCTTTTTTCTGACCTGACTTGACTAGTCACGTCACCACCCTTCTCTTAAGCTCCTCTACGTGTGTGTTGGTGTGGGGATTAGTGGATTGTCATCATTTTGACCTGACCTCATGTTTTTAGGTCACCCGGTAATCCAGTTGCCTCTGAAGATGTCTTGAATAAAGACGAAAGCTAAGGTACTCCGTTGTTTCCATTTTCCCGTGTGATTTTATCAAGATTTATCTTATCCACGTTTTCATTGTGGATTTTCATAAAATATATATATATATATATATATATATATATATATATATATATATATATGCAAGTAAATCACTGTAGGTGCGCGTGATCTAGGTATATGCTGATAACCACCAGGAAAGAAGAAAACACGAAGTTCCCAAGCGCTTTCGTGTAATTCACATCTTCAGGGGTGAGTACAGACTAGCAATTACACGAAAGCGCTTGGGAACTTCGTGTTTTCTTCTTTCCTGGTGGTTATCAGCATATATATATATATATATATATATATATATATATATATATATATATATATATATATATATATATATATACACACAGGCCTACCAAGAGGTTTGGCACACAGAAGAATCCCTGACAATCACCCGTGGTGGACGTTCCCAGTAAACCCAACGACCCCACAGCCCTTGGACAGCATTTTGGTGGATAGTGGACTCCCCGTCGTTGAAGTGGACTCAACAGGTCGCCATTTTGAAGCTTTAATCAGTTGCTACGCAACGGAGACATCATCTGCTGACCATCACCACGGACGACATTTACCGACTCGCCGACCCGCTTACCGCGACCTTGGAGTCAGCTGTGACTGTGTGTAGAATAGGGTTGCTCATTTTTTCACACTTTTTTAAAATTGTGAGTGGGGGTGTTTTTTCCCATTATTTTGTTACTCTTGAATTCATTGGTGCCAGAATTAATGAAATCCAACATGTTCTAGGGGTCGCGAATCCAAATATAAAAAATGAATTTTTGCGAAAAAACGTCAAAACTCAAGCTTTTTCTCTTATAGATCAGCAATCGCGCTGCTTTTCACTACTTAACCCTAATGGCTGGCTAGAGCAGCTATTCAGCTTTCCATTGACACCTAATTCGATTGCATGCACCTCTTATTTGACCTTCTAAGTCAGGTCAAAGGCTGTAGCCTACCTGCGTTAACGGAGTTATAAATTCACTAGGTTCACATTGGCAGCTTTAAAACCCTGCGCTTCTTTGCAGTGTTTTGACATGTGTTGTGTTGTTGTTGGTACTGTGGTGTTATTTTATAATTTACTCAAATCTGCTGTATAGTGTGGCAGTAAATTTATGGTTATCTATTTATGTTGTATTTTCTACAGGTGATTAAATTGCTCATATGTGACCCTATTTTGTTTGCCTATTTTGTTTTATTACAAAACGTTTTTTTCTTACAGAGTTCATCTGTTTATATACATACAATCATGGAAGAGAGTGAGTCGCAGTCGGGGGAGAATGCTAAGGGGACTGTCAGGCCAACATCATCCACTACCCATTCTGCCACTGAAATCTATCTAGTAGGCCAGCCAGCATCGTCAATTAGAGGCAGTGAACTCCCGACGATGCGTCAAGTCCTGAAGTTCCTCTTTCACACAGTGAATGAATCTGGTGACAGACGGGAGACGTTTAAAGAAACAGTGAGAAACGTACTCACGTTCTGGAATTTAGCTCGCATCAAGACTATCTCAGAGAGGGGGTGCCGGGAGAAGCTGACAAGGTTATGGGAGCACTGGAGAAGTCTACAAAAAAGTCGGGACAGGGCTGCAAAGGACAAGGTTGAAAACTTCAAGTCTCAACTTGACCTGTTGTGGGACATCGGAGCACCGGACGCCGTAGAGGACATCGAGAAGAACCGGCTGCTTACACCGGCCGACAAACAACAAGACATCGCCTTCTATCAAGACCAACGCGGAGAAAGAAAAGCGTTCATGAGTGGTAACGATAAGATTTTTGCCGCTAAGAAGAGAAAGCAGGAGGAACGAGTCGAGAAGCAAAGGTCAAAACAGGGAAGGTTCGCAGCCTGTGAACCAAGCAGCAGTGATTCGAGACCTCAAACCTCTGTGGTGGCTGACACCCCAACGGAAGTAGAAATGGAGAAAAAGGACACAGCGATACAACCTGGCAGGTACACATCAAAGCACCCTTATGTGACGGTTCAGCTTCCACGTCGCATTCTCCAAGAGCCAGCATTAAAGGAACTCGCTGACCGTCTTCGGATATCCAATAACGAAGTAAGTGTATCCATAAATGTGTTTGGAATGTTTGAAATTTCTGTTAATTATTTGATAAGCACTTAAACAGTCGACATTTTCTACTGACACCCTTGCCTGCTTTTGCTCGCAGATAGTTTCGGTGGTCGCAGCAGTGCTGCGCTCTGCTAACCCGCCAGGCGATCTGTCTGAGTTCCGGATCTCGAGAGAGACCGCGAGACGGGCGCGAGCTTCACACCGTCGTCAGGTAGCTGCCGCACAAAGGGAAGCCTTCACGCCTCCACCAAATGCAGTGGTGCACTGGGATGGTAAGCTGGTTAAGGTGAGAACACGTTTATGTACTACATTAATATTTTACCAAAGCCTAGACTATTGTAATATATTGTTATAAATGTATCAAATCATTAACAAAAAGCTTGGAGAAAAAGGCAGCCTTGATAATTCTTCATTATCTGTCTGAATTTTTATATTTCTCTCATTTCAGAACGTCGTGGGAGAAGAAGAACACCGACAGGCCATCTTCATCTCAGGGCGCGGCCATGAGGAAGGGAAGCTGCTTGCTGTCTTGCCAGTGAAGGACGGCACTGGCCTGACCCAGGCACGCCCAACAGCTCGTGCTATCGAGGACTGGAGCTGCGCTTCAAACGTCAAGGCACTGTGCTTTGATACAACGTCGTCCAACACAGGGCGAGTCCAAGGTGCGGTTGTCCATCTGGAGGCGCTGCTGGAAAAACAGCTGTTGAGGCTTGGGTGCAGACACCACGTCATGGAACTGGTGGTGAGAGCCGCTGCCAGCAACATCTTCGGCAAAACATCGGCCCCTACGGACCCTCTCTTCCAGACTCTTAAGAAAAGGTGGAGTCAACTAGATCACTCTCAGTATCTCAGGCTGGACATTGCAAATCTACCAGAGTCTGACTGGCTCAGTCACCTCCGACACAGGACCGTTAGCTACCTGCTGACCGTCACAGAATGGGCCAGAGAGGATTACCGAGAAGCGGCAGAACTAATGCTCCTCGTCCTCGGTGTGAATCCTCCGCCCGGCACGCACTTTCTGCGTCCTGGCGCATGTCACCACGCTCGCTGGATGGCGAAGATCATATACTACCTCAAGATCTACATGTTTAGCCACCAGCTAGAGCTCAGCAGTGACCTGTGCGTCAAGCTGCAGAGGATGGCGATCCTTGTGTCTCTGCTGTACACACCGGCGTGGCTGAAATCACCAGTAGCCGAGGATGCGCCTGTGAATGACCTGCAACTGCATCACGAACTCCTCCGCTACAGGGCCGTGGACTGTGAGGTGGCTGATGCGGCGCTGGCGGTCGCGAGCCGCCACCTGTGGTATCTAAGGCCACAGACCGTCGTTCTGTCGCTGTGCAGCGAGAAGTTGAGTGCGGCAGAGGAAAAGGAGATGGCGACCAAATTGAGCTGCCTAGAAGAAACGAACGACTACGCCAACGACAACTTGGTCATCCAACAGACTACACGGCTTTCCGACCTGATAGATGAACGTTCATGGATGATCTTCAAGGAGCATCATGTGTGCGGCACAGCATGGCTGATGTCACCGGTGGAAGACTGGGAGAAAAACGAAGAGTTCATGAAGCTGAAAGATTTCTCCAGAAGCCTGAAGGTAACCAATGACGTGGCCGAAAGGGGAATAAAGCTTATGCAGTACTTCATTGGTTCAGTCACGAAGGATGAGCAGCAGCTGCAGGATGTCATGCAACTTGTGGAAAAGCACAGGAAGCAGATGAGTGGCTTCAGCAAGTCTGCTCTGATGCAACTGTGAGAGTTGAATAGAGGGGGGATTGAACTTTCAAATTGCATCTCCTCCTAGAGTTATTGACCTATTTCAATGATGTTTGTTTTTTTAAGAGGAAAATATATCATGGAAAAGACTGTGACGGCAAAATATTGATATGTGTTTTCGAATAAATGGAAAAGTCAAAACTATGAATATTTTGGAATCTGGTTCCCTTAACGCAGGTAAAGCCTTTGACCTGAACTAGAAGGTCAACTAAGAGGTGCATGTAATCGAATTAGGTGTCAATGGAAAGCTGAATAGCTGCTCTAGCCAGCCATTAGGGTTAAGTAGTGAAAAGCAGCGCGATTGCTGATCTATAAAAGAAATAGCTTGAGTTATGACGTTTTTTCGCAAAAATTCATTTTTTATATTTGGATTCGCGACCCCTAGAACATGTTGGATTTCATTAATTCTGGCACCAATGAATTTAGGAGTAACGAAATAATGGGAAAAAACACCCCCACTCACAATTTTCTAAAATTGGGAAAAATGAGCAACCCTAGCGTAGAACTCCTGCTTCTGACGGCTCCCGGGCAACGTCCACTCAAGACTACATTCCTATGTATTCTAGGTATACATTATATATATACCCACAGTGATGTATTTTACAGCATATCTCCACACAAATTGGCGTTGTGTAGGTTATATTAATTTTATAAGCGTCTTGCTTACAATTTTATATGAATATATATAGATACTGAAGTAATTAAAGTCCAGTATTAATTTTCTCTTATTCATTTATTGATAATTTCTTCATTTTACTAGTGAAGTTATTTACTGTAAATGAAAGGCAAGAGTATTTTTTTTATGAAATAACTTTTGATTTAAATATTAATGGACCGTTTTTCTAAGTCTTCGTCTTGGGACATTACTAAGTTGGTGGAGCATTATAGTAGCGATTCAGATATTGCTGATGAGGTTAATGTCAATGACTGAACAAATAGATTCAGTAGATTCGCACGAAACACAGGCGCAATCCAAGTTCTGTCAGGAGTAGTGAAGATTTGATAGAACAATCATTTGACAATTCAAACTGTAGAACCCTAAGGTCAGGTAATAAGTATAATACGTCGCCTGATTACGGGCAAGTTCTCCTTTCACCTACCCAGAAAAACGGTGTGAAAGAATTTTTTTTTTTTACTTCCTCCATAAACTGATCCTTAAAGTAGGATTAATTTGAATAGCATGGCTACTTCTAACACAGGCATGTTTACTAGCCCCTCTTATGTTATTCAGGCGTTACAGCGTGGCGATCTTGTCCGCGATTTTACAGGGGAAGATGAATACCGGGTAACTACATTTATAAGAGCATGTGAGGATACCATGAAAAATTTTCAAATTACAGGAGACGATGAGAAGAAAGCATTTGTTCGCTCTCATATCAAACAAGGTAGTTTTGCAAGTAAACATTTGGACGCCAGTGGTCTTGCTGACCCGAGGTGTAAATATTTTAAAAAGTATCTAATTGGTATTTATTTTTGAGTGTGGTACACAGCAAGGACATTTGCATTGGTTGTTTAGGTGGATAGATCGTTTGACAAATGCGGTTCGCACAGAAACTCGGATGAAGAGTGTCGCCATTGCTGGTGATGTCTGTCAGGACATTCGTGCTAATTTTGGTGGATCGCCCTATTTTGATGATGATGACAAAATGTTTAAATAAAATGTTGAGAAATTGATTGAACTAATTAGTTTTCTTGTGTCAGTTTGCGACCCTATATATTGTCGTGCACAGGATAATAAGTATGCACCAACTGATTTGATCATAGAGTACACAAATAAACTTGCTCCCAAGTCAGCTCGTACTCCACTAGCTAGGACAACTACAGCTCTAGCACCAATGCAACATCAAGTTTCGAACAACACAGGTAACAAAGCTAGGCAAACTTTAGTATGCACCCATTGTAAGAAGAAGGATCATACAGTGGACTTTTGTTACCAGCTCCAGCGTAGTGGTGCCAAGAATAAAGAAAAGAGACATCCAACCACCGGCCCACGGCAAAGACATGGACCACCCAAAACATATGCAGCGGCTGCAAAGACTATGTCTGTGACAGACCATAAAGTTGATATGTGGTGTGAGTACCATCAGTCTGACTTTCATAACACAGATGACTGTGCCGCTATGCAAAGAGTTCGGAGCATAGACGCAGGATCAACCCCAGGTAAAACAGCAGCATACAGTGCGTCGTTATCATCACAAGAAGCTGGGGGAAGACCAGCGCCGGTACCAGAACGAAGAAGGATGGGTACATCAGTACCAACGCCCAACAGCACTTCTGTGGCAGCCTCGTCAATAGCTGCGCTCAACAAAGCGGAAGTGTTGTCCATTCTGGCTAGAGTTGGGTCTATCAAGTTGGCTTTGGATATTGATACGGGTGCGTGGGCAAATGTATTAACTTTGGCATCCTACCAAGAGTTACAATGTAGATTCCCTCACCGAAATTTTTCTTTTCGACCTACTGACACCGATCTCGAAGGAGTTTCCGGGACGCACCTGAACATTGCAGGAATGGTATTTTTACCACTACGCTTTACTAAACGTAGTATTTTCTTTTATGCAGATTTTTATGTAGTCCAGGAATTTAATTTCCCAGCTGACGGATTGATAGGTCTACCAACTCTTAGAAAATTTTTTGTAGTTGTTCGTTGAAGCAATAATTCTATTACAATTAATGGTGTTTCCTACAATGCTATGCTCAATTCTGCACAATTGCTTTCCGCAAGGTTGAACGTGTTATCCACCATTCCCATTAGGAGGAAGGCGGATAACGAGTCAAAGCGAGCTCAAGACCTCACAGACTCACTATCCCAGCGTGATTATAGCAGAAAAAGTTGGAAGATTGTACCTGCAGTATTAACAGGTACTCTCCACTATCAGAATGAGGAAATCACCACAGCCACTGTTGTTTTACCTGACGTGTACACGGGGACTGATGTCGTATGCCTTCCGGAAACGTGCAAGGTTAAAGGCTTATCGTGTGACTCAACATTGAGCACGATTCGACCTGGTGGTTTAACAGACGTTCTAGTCCCTAACAGAACAGGCGCTCTTAGAATATTGAAAGGCGGATGTTATTTATGTGATTTTCTAGTTTTTCATAACACTGTTGCACCACAGCCTACGCAATTCCCAATTGGTAGTATTTCTTCTCCACTTGAAGAAACTGGACAGGCGATGATAGGTCAAATTTCACCACATGTTAAGGTGATTGATCATCCTCAAGGCAAGACTAGACTCTTAGAGCTGCTTGCAGACGACAGAAACATTGTAGCTTTACCAGGGGATGAGTTGGGGCACACAGATCTAACCTCACATCACATATCCTTAAAGGAGGGCACGAATTCAACTTACATACCAGCTTACCGACTACCACATAGCCAGCGCGCTGTAGTTCAGGACATGGTTCAGGATATGTTGAATGAGAAGGTCATCACACATTCTAAATCTCCTTTCAATAGCCCTTTGTTTTTAGTCCCAAAGAAGGATGGCGGTTGGCGCCCAGTTATTGATTTTAGGCGCGTCAATGAAAATACTATCCCAGATAGGTACCCTATGCCTGTCTTGAGTGATATTTTACAGTCCTTAGGCAAGGATAACGCTGTTTTTAGCAATTTAGATTTGCGTAGCGGGTATTGGCAAATGCAGCTCGATGAAAAATCCCGAGAGGTTACTGCTTTGGGCCATTTTGAATTTCTGCAGATGCCTTTTGTTCTCAAAAATGCCCCACTGACTTTTTAAAGGATGATCAACACCATGTTTGCCGGATTGATAGGTACCGCAGTCTGTGTTTACTTAGATGATCTCATAGTAGTCAGTAAGGATGTCGATACCCATCTTGTCAGACTGCGTGAAGTGTTACAAAAACTTTCTGCAGTAGGTCTTAAAATTAAACTTTCTAGATGTGAGTTTTTAAAATCCGGAATCCATTTACTTGGTCATGTAGTTGACGGCATAGTTATTCATACAGTTGATGATGAAGTTAAGGTTGTTGCTCAGTTCGCACGTCCTACATTTGTTGATACGGTGCGTAGTTTACTTGGTTTATCTGGATATTATCATTATTTTATTAAAAACTATACAACATTAGCGTCACCCTTAATTTAAGTTACTGAGGAAAGATGCAATTTTTGTATGTAATGCTGAACACGAAAATAACTTTGTTGCATTGAAAACAGCACTTACCAATGCCCCCGTTTTACCATTTCCTGATTACTCTCAAGACTTCACTCTGTATACCGACGCCTCTGGACAAGGAATCGGAGCTGTACTCATGCAGTCGGACTCAAGAGAAAAATTTTGAGTAATTGCTTTTGCAAGTCGTTATCTTAATGATGCCGAGACACGTTATTCAGTAACGCATTTAGAGACTTTAGCTGTGGTTTGGGCACAGAAAAATTTTAAAGACATCATTTTTGGTTATAAAATAATTGTTTTTACAGATCATGCGGCAGTAACAGAACTGTTCCATGACAGAAATCAATCAGGCAGATTAGCATGTTGGTATCTGACCAATCAAGAATTCAACCCCGAGTTCTGGTATTTACCTGGAAGAGCGAATGTGGTCGCCGACGCTTTGTCTAGAAACATCGCACGTTCACTCTTTCACAATTAGAGGATGAACAATGACGCGATCCATTATGGTCTGCAGTCATTTGTGCTTTACAGTCGGGAGAGGAAGTTAAGCTTACAAAATTAATTCTTCCGCTCAGTCAGTTTGAATTACGACATAACATACTCCATCGATCCAAGAAGACGCCTGAGGATATAGTTACACAAATAGTCGTACTAGTCGTACCTGACACATTGTGTAACACGATGTTCCTCAGGCAGGACTCCAAGGGTGTGACAAATGCCTTGCGGAAATTAGAAACAAATATTTTTGGAATACTATGAAGAAAGACATGTAATTGCATATTGCTAAATGTTTGTCATGTGCTCAACATAAGGGAACTACACTGTAGTACTACTACAGGGTCACCGGTTCCAATTCTACAATATTCTACACCGGAACGTCGGTTTGACACAGTCGCGATAGACTTGCTACAACTTCCAAGGAGTCATCAGGGATCCTCGTACGTGCTAGTGTGTGTGGATATTTTTTCTAGATTTGTGATTTTAGTCCCACTGATCTGTGGCCTATGCCTTAATGATGAATCTTATATGTCCTTTTACTACCCCCAAGGTTCTTCTCTCCGACAATGGATTAGAGTTCAAGAATCAGCTAGTAGCATAAATTTGTGTATAATATGGAATACAACAGAGTTTTATTACAGCCTACCATCCACAGGCTAATGGCCTTGTCATGAGAACCAATCGCAAGATCTTAGAGATACTTCCCCCGATTGTGTGTGATATGCAACACACATGGGAGGATTGGTTACCGCAAGTTGCAGCGTCTATTACTGGGTCGATTAATAGCTCTACCGGCAAATCACCTTACTATATTGTTTATGGCATAGACAAACGTCTGCCTTATGACGTACTTACGGCCATCAATGCCCTGTTTATAATATGGAAGATTTTGCCACAAAACAGCTCAGCGTTTTTACAATACTCATGGCCAAGTACGGAAACATTTAGCAGCGACACGCGCTGAAATAATTTTTAAGCAACATAAACAAGCTAAGCCTGTCATGTTAGAAATAGTTGATGCTGTTACGGTGAGAGAATCTGAAAGAAACTCTAAGCTTTCAGACGAATTTTCTGGTCCATTCCGCTTTATCGCCAAAGAATCGGGCAACAAATTAAAAATTTGGAAGCCTAATGCACAAACCGCAGATTTAGTGCATGCGGATTGCGGACTGTCTAAAAAAGGGCCATACAGAGTTATTACCCAAGAATGGTAATGATATCGTAGACACATCTTTTCAAACGGTACACAAACAAAGTGTACCTAATGATTATCGTTTGAAACTTCGTTCTGCAAACAAATATTAAAATACATTGAAACTTGTACAGAATGGCTTGGATCATCAGTGTGCTGCTCCTACTGCTTTGTGGCACCTCTGTGTTGACGGATATGTCCACAGAAGTCCTTAAGCCAAGTGCGCTTGTTGCACCCCTTGAACGCGTTCTCCTTGTTGAATACGTGGTGAACATAATATATGAATTGCCACGACTGCTCAAGCTTCCACGCCAGATGGAATCCATTGATGTTCAACTGCAGAAAGCTTTGACTGTCTCTGATGATCTCCGTAAGAATCCAAACAGTTCGGCAATGGTTTCAGAAACTGTTGAGCTTCAGCTACTTCGTCTCGGAACCCTTCACAAGATTCTCGTCGCACTCAGAAACACTATTCCAGCGTCTTAGAATGATCTTGCAAAGAAAGTGCGTTCCCAAACACAAAGAAAGAGAGGATTGTTTAATTTTGTTGGTCTTATACAAAGCACTCTATTTGGCACAGCTACTGCCGAGGATGTAGCTAAACTAGGAGACCACATGAACATTGTCCATCAAGCTGTTATTAAACAAAATCGCGTTATAGCTTAATCCTTTTATGCAATTAGTGCCTTAGAATCAAAAGTTAATGCGATTATTTCTGAGTCTAACCATTTATCTAGGGTTGTTTATAAGTAAATGAATTCAGTCCCGACATTGGAGTGGCTCCTGTATTTTTCTGAGTATTTGCATGCTGCGGAAAGTTCTGTTAAAGATATAATTACTAACCAAAATTAACTTATTGCAAGCATCGTGGATGCAGGGTTAGGATGAGTGGATGTAAAACTTTTGTCTGTGAAGACTCCTCTTGAAGCATTACAAATAGCCAAGTTGACTTATCATTTAACTACAATTTTCCCAGATCATGAGGTAGAATATTATTACCTTTTGTTGGAGTCAACTCTCACGCACAATGCTATTCTTATCCACATACCTATGCTAGGGCAACATAAATTTAATGCATGGCATTTGGAACCCTTCCCCTTGTATTTTAATGACAAACTGTATACTCTGGATAGACCAAGGAACTTCTGCTAATTGATGAAGAATATACCTTGCTAGCATTGTATGATCCTAGCCTATGTCTTCTCATTCATTCCTGCTGCAGAAGGGATATGTGAATTGGCAGTCATACAAATTAACGTATGCACAGCGCCAACACAACATAGTTATAGGTCAATTTCTAGGAAAACTGTGTTTCATGCGCATCGGCATAATGTGAGATATTTTTTCTTTCCTGATTAAACTAATGTCATTTTAAAGTGCCAAGATGGTGGTAAACAGTTAGTTGTGAAAGGTTATTATAAGCTCCGGATTACTGTGAAATAACTTGTAGTTCGTTGGAGACCTTGCCTTCTTATTAGCATTTTGCATTGAATTTAAATCTTACTTCAGATTTAATTCCATTGTTTCAAGTCCTTAATTTAACTATTAGTAAATTCAATAATGTCTCAGAGAAGTTGAAAGTTATTTCTTACTTGAAAGAGTCACAGTCTGCTAATTTAGAAAATCATTTGCCATTTTATTTTGCACGGGAATTTGCAATACCAAGCTTTACCATCCCCACTATTGTGTTAATTCTGGCAGTGATATTTTAGTTTTGTTATCATAAGTCAGTATCTTCTAAGTTGAACATTGTACATAATATACTATCCCGCAAGATACTTAAGTCTAGGACCCCAGTAATTAGTAAACCTATGGTTCCAGAGTCCCCAGCTTAGTGTCTACACATATGTTTGTACCATGGTTAGGTTTATGTATAGGATGTATTCTGAGAGACAAGTTAATTCCTCGTGGAGGCTCTGAAGGTGGTGACCGAGCGATGTATTAGCCCCTTAGTTTTTATATAAATATTAGGGCAGTACATTGAGTATATATAATCATATCACCCCCTGTAACCTTACACTGACTATGAGGTAACATGGTCACATCACGTGATGGGTAAGTTTCTTGAAGGAGCAGGCCCTAAGAATGTTAGTTCAGCACATAGAACCAGCTACTGAAGCACTCATACTCAACCCCTCTCCCCAACAGGATGTATTTTAGGAGAGCTATTTAACATAGCCTCCGTCCTCATTTGACGCTCATAGCCTCAGTGATTTAGTTACGGTGATATACACTTGGAACTGTGTATAATATATTGTCTTAATAAATACAGAAAGGACAGTTGGGTTTTGCTACTAAAACCCTCTATACTTTTACATGTTCCAGCCCCATTAACTAATTAAGAATCAACGGTTAAGGGGCCAGTTCAGGAGCATGAAATTACATGAAACTATAGGCCTGTCATACCACACGAATACTTGCTTGTTCTACACAGTTTATTGGGAGGGAACCTTTAAGGCGTCGCCTTTAGCAACTTGAAGGTATATATGATATACCAGCAATATCACAAATAGTAATTCAGAAAAAAGATACCTAGGTGACATATGTTGACATGATCATTTTCAACTTAAAAAAAATAACCTCTTGAATACATTATGAATTATAGATGCATAACTTAGCTATAAATTGCTTATATCATTATAATAAACCTAGGTGATCATGCCATCATTCTTATTAAAATGTAGTTCATACTTATAGAAAAGTTATGTTAATTTTGCAAGGCTCTTTTTATCTTGTTCACCTGTTATCCTCGTTGTATTGACTTTAGGGAACACATATTAAGGCCAAAAACACCCTCAACCAAGTTCGGAAATTACGTGAAGGGTGATTTTCGTCGAGCGATCCACTTAATTTAATTAAATTGCCGTTCCCTCCCCCATCCCTTCCCTCCCCCTTCCCTCCTCTTCCCTCCCCTTTCCTCTCGCTCGCCCTTCTGGTTGCTGCCCGTCCTCCGACTTTCCTCATCTACACCCCCTTGAAGACGTTCACCGAACAGTAGAGACGATAGTTTGATGTCTCTGTTTCCCTTTTCATCCTCTCTCTCTCTCTCTCTCTCCTGCAATAATTCGGTTGATTACAAGATAAGTTCTATAATTTCAAAACTGGATAAATACATCTGTAGGTCGTGTTTAGTGTGAGCAACAAGGGTGAGGTCGTCTGCATACTGAAGGTCAGTAATGGAAGCTGCTGATACCTTTGTTCTTGTCTGGAGTCGTCTTATGTTGAAAAACCCCATTTCTCCCTTTACTCGATGCCCGGCTAAATTGGCACTCCCACGAGTAAGGAAGGCAGCCAAAAAAATGGAAAAGAGAGTTAGTGCCAGTACACACCGTTGTTTAACCCCTGCGTGGATGGGGAAGAACTCAGACTGGGTGCCATTATGCAGGACACTGCCGTCCTTGCCATGTACAGGCCTCATTGCTGTTCTCTACACTTTTCCTGTATTTGGCGGGCAGCAAAGATCATGTCAGTGGTGCCACGTGATGGTCTAAAAACACATTGAGATTCTGGGAGGAAGTTTTCCACCTCAGGAAGGAGTCTGTTTAGGAGGACTCGGGCGATAATCTAGCCAGCTACGGAGAGCAGCGTGATCCCACGGTAGTTACCACAGTCTGACCGGTCTCCCTTGTGCTTAAATATATTGTTACGAGTTGGGGGATTTAGAATATAGTTTTACGTCTACCCAGATCCCAACAGGTAACAACAAAAAAAAAAACAAAGACAATCGGACTATAAAAGGGTAGACAAAGGATGCGAGTTTTCGTTATGTATAATAAAGTACCATAAATTCCTTAACAAAATATTCAGCTTATAAACTACCCTTAACAAAACTTAACCTAAACATGAACAGTATATACATAGTAATAAAACATAAAACAATAGTGAAGCATTGTGGAGGTGGAGGAGGTAATACAAGATTACAAATACTTAAGTGAGGAGCTGAGATGGCTGACGAGGAAGGCTGAGTATTGTAGAAGACGTTAGGTAGTCACCGTGCCGTAGGTTTCCAGGATAGGTGATCCTGTGGTCGCTTCCCAGAGTGAAGTGTCCTCTCCTCGAATTGGAACTGACAAAGAAGACTGAGGCGGTGACGCAACAACCAGGATATGGAGAAGGGAAACCCGGGAGTGGTAACTAAGACGAGCCATACTCGTGTTTCGTCCCTAGATGGCGTTGCTCGTGGTGCTGGGTAGGTAGATGAAGACAATCGGTGGAGGGGTTCGTAACACACCCCCCCTCCAAAGACCTTCGTAGCGCGGGCGCGAAGGAGGTGATCACCTGGTGCGTCTGGAGAGTAGCTGCTACATTTCCACTGGAGCTCGGGATAAGGAGTCTGCAATCAGGTTGTCCACCCCCCTTTATGTGCCGGACTTGTAGATTATAGGGCTGGGTGAGGAGAGCCCAGCGGAGGATTCGCTGGTTGGAGGTCTTGTTGGCTTGAATGAACGTGAGTGGGTTATGGTCGGTGAAGACTAGGGTTGTTTGTGGGCAAGACTGGAGGTAACATTCAAACTTCTTTATTGCCAACACCAGAGCCAGGGCCTCCTTCTCTATGGTCGAGTAGTTGGTCTGATGTTTTTTCAACTTGGCAGAGTAATATGCCACAGGGTGAAGGACATCAGTGGTTGGGTCAGGTTGTAGGAGCACAGCCCCCACTCCGACACCACTAGCGTCGATTTGCAGATGGAAGGGCAAGGTGTAGTCAGGGGGGTGGACTACAGGCTTAGAGGCAAGGAAGGCTTTGAGGCGGTGGAAAGACTGGTCGCACTTCTGGTTCCAGATGTAAGGGACCGCAGAACTGGTAAGGTCTGTGAGGGGTCCGGCCACGCTGGAGAAGTTACTGCAGAACCGACGGTAGTAGCCGCACATCCCCAGGAAGCGCACGAGTTCCTTCCTCGTCCTTGGAGTGGGGGAAGGACAAGATGGCTTCAACGTTTGCGTCCTTGGGTCTCACCATACCATGCCCAACGATATGTCCCAGGTAAGTCACCGAGGCCCGGCCAAAAGCAGATTTAGCCAGGTTTATGGTGAATCCAGTCTCTTGCAGTCGTGCAAACAGTATCTCCAAACGCACCAGATGTTCGTCCCAGCTGTCCGACACCACCACCAGGTCATCCAGGCAGGCGAACGTCCCACCTAGGTCTTGAATAAGGTAGTTTATGGCCCTCTGGAATGTGGCCGGAGCATTAGAAAAGCCAAACGCCATAACTAAATATTGAAAAAGACCAAATGGAGTTCTAAATGCCGAGATTATTTTTGCCCTATCCGTGAGTCCTACTTGATAATATCCTTTCAACAGGTCTATGGTACTGATAAATTGGGCACAGCCTATGCTGTCTATTATATCTTCAATCAAAGGTAAAGGGTAGGAGTCAGAGACAGTGACCTGGTTCACTTTACGATAATCTGTACAGAAACGAAAGGTGCCATCGGGTTTTGGCATGAGAAGGCAAGGTGAAGCCCAGGGGGAGGTACTAGGCTCAGCTAAGTTATGTTTTAACAAAAAATCTACCTCCTTTTTCATAATCTCTTTTTTTTTGGATTTAGTCGATAAGCTGATTGCCTAATGGGTTGTACATCATCTGAGATTAGCTTAATATCATGTTTAAGTATATTGCAAAACCCTGGGAGGTCTGATGTGACTTTAGGAAATGTCGATAATAACTTAGTGAGATCTTTTGCTTGAGATGGATTCAGAACAGAAAAATACTCATCCAAATTGTTGAGTATGTGACTGTTAGCAGGGTTCTCTTTAGGTAGAGGGAAGTCTAAATTCTCCAATAGGTCCATGTCATCTGTCTCCGGCTCCGGCCCTGACAAAACCGTATGCAATACAGGTAGGCTTATAGCCTCTGGGATGTCTTCCTCTGACTGCCTGGAATGGTAAAGTTTCATGAGATTAATGTGAACAAGTTGTGAATCTTTTCTGCGATCAGGAGCATGGACGATATAGTTGAGAGGAGATAGTTTATTGGCATTGACTTGAAAGTTTTGATGGAACCGTTCCAAGCAACCTTGGGACGGTGGGTGGTAAGCCGAAGATGTACAATTGTCCACACTGAGGTCTTTCATCACCTGTTTGAACATAGATGGATCAGATTGTTGGGCTTTAATGAGCTCGTCCTTAATAATGGTCTTATTGTACAGATCTTCTGTGGGTAGGAAGATATTGGAGGTGGTTTTAGATGAGGAGGGCCCATTTCGCACACTCTGCGACCGGGTGACAGCACAAGATGGGAAAAGATGAGGAATAGATTCTTTAAGGTCAGTGGTGGAGTTGACAGGTAAGGGAGAGTCGACTGTCTTTATGTTAGGAACCACTAGATCTCCTACCAAGTCATTACCCAATAATAAATGAATGCCGCACACAGGCATTGGGTCTTTCCTAATGGCTATTTGCACTTCCCCAGTAATCAAGGGACATTGGAGGTGCACTTTAGCTAAAGGATAGGAAGAATGGGACGAGAGATCTGAAATTAGAACACTCATTTGTAAATGCGGTAGATATATCAGGAATGGCGTTAAACAGGAGGATAGATTGTGCTGCGCCCGTATCACGTAGTATACGAATAGGGAAAGAACGAGACCCCTCTATGATTGAAATTTTTCCCTCATAGGTGAATGAAGAGAAGAGATCCTGATGGGGCCTTTCCACCTTGGCATTTGCTATTGGTTTGGATTTGGGATCCAGGGAACTACTTTTATCAATTCGACACTTTGGGTGTTTACAATTCTGGATCGTATGGCCTGGGTTTTTACAGTAAGAACAAGTAAGCTTGGTTGCATCAGGGGGAGTAGGTGTGGGACCTTTCGACCTACCACTCACGCCCCCAAGATTATCATCAGAGGAGGACCTAACATGTCGGGAAGTACCACGTTCTCTACTGCCCAGTGACTCCACCAACAAAGCATACGCATCAGCCAGCTCAGCAGCACGCCCTAAATTAACCTCTCCACGCTCCTCCACATGCTTCAAGATGTGAAATGGTATCTTGCTTATCCACTCCTCCAGGACTACCAAATTTAACAAATCCTGAAATGTGGAGGTCTCTGTAGCCTCTAACCACTTCTTAAAAAACCTAAGCTTTTCTTGAGCAAACTCAACAAAGGTGTGTGAAAATGGTTTGGTTAGTTTACGAAACTTCTGCCGGTATCCATCTGGCGTGATAGTATAAGAGGTGAGGATATTCTTTTTTACGTTATCATAGTCATCAGTCTGGTCTAAACAGTTATAAACTCTACGAGCCTTACCATATAATTTAGGAACTAACACTGACACCCACTGGTCCTTTGGCCACTCATTCTTCCCGGCTATTTTCTCAAAAGTCCTAAATGACCCGTCCATATCGGATTCATCAAACCCGGGAACAAGGGAAGAAGCAGTAGCAGGGTTAAAAGCAGCTAATTTTTCTCTTAATGCCACTTCTTTAGATTTAAACTCCGATGTTAAGGTGACTTCTATCTCTCTTACCTGTAGTTCTTTCAGTCTAACCGCCTGCACCAACTTGGCCTGTTCCACCCTTTCTTCATGGTCCAACTTGTACTCCAACTTGGCCTGTTCCAACTTGGCCTGTTCCATCCTTTCTTCATGGTCCAACTTGGCCTGTTCCATCCTTTCTTCAGGGTCCAACTTGGCCTCCTGCTCCAACTTGGCCTGTTCCAACTCGAGTTCTTTCATTTTGATTTGGAACTCGAACCTAGGTCGTTCTAGTTCTAAGGGGTCTATTCGTTGTGTTTCTTCTTGAGGGCTAGCCAGACCTGAGGCAACTTCTGAGTGGGGAGGGGTGGTGGATAGTGGTTGAAGTTTCTTGGACATGGGCGTTAATCTGTCAACAGCGGATTCTTTTAAAACTTCTTGTTGAACCAACACTTCAATCACATGATTTTTTAACATTTCCTTAGTCAGTTGCTGTGAAAATAGGATATTGTAATAGTTGGCTATTTCTTTCCATTCTTTCTTCAGGATATTAACACGTAATTTAGCTACGGAAGGATTTTCAATAAAATCCTGGAGATCAAAACCTGAGGTGGCCATTGTTAAGAAAAATAGGATAAATTAACTAATGGTCAAAAGAAACGATAAGTGGATTACCCTAGAAAATATCACGGCAGTGGATAACCAGAAAGTCCCGGAAACTAACCAAGTTATACCTAGGGAAATTACACTTATGATTATTGTTCTTCTGAGAAGATCCTTAGATAAGGACAAGAGACTTGAAAGAGGTAGGGCGTATTACGGCATTAATATAAAGATCCGGATTAACAACCCTGATATACTTGAAAGAGGAAGGGCGTATTACGGCATTTATATAAAGATCCGGATTAACAGCCCTGAATGAGATAATGAGAAGAACAATAATGGAGGCTTTATATTTATGGGGTCCTGGTAGAGCAGGGCGTCCCAAGATATCACTTCACCCTAAACTAGTGACTATGGAACAGCCTACTCTGGAGTGAGGGTACGGCATTAAACAGATCCGGATTCTTCCCTACACTCGATAAGACTTGCCACACGACTGCCACGTGTAATAACAGGTAGGCCTTATGACACTTGGAACCTAATATCCTACGTCTGTCACTCTTACTGTACGATAATACCAATATATGCACACACATATGAAGGAAACTTTAAACCACCGTAAAGCAATTGTAAACAGAAGTGACTGGGAGGGGTAATTAACACGGAGTAACAAGGGAGGAAGGATTATGGTACTTAAGGTCGTGTCCTGTCTACCCAGATCCCAACAGGTAACAACAAAAAAAAAACAAAGACAATCGGACTATAAAAGGGTAGACAAAGGATGCGAGTTTTCGTTATGTATAATAAAGTACCATAAATTCCTTAACAAAAGATTCAGCTTATAGACTACCCTTAACCAAACTTAACCTAAACATGAACAGTATTACATAGTAATAAAACATAAAACAATAGTGAAGCAATGTGGAGGGGAGAGAGGCAATACAAGATTACAAATACTTAAGTGAGGAGCTGAGATGGCTGACGGGCAAGGCTGAGTATGGTAGAAGACGGTAGGTAGTCACTGTGCCGTAGGTTTCCAGGATAGATGATCCTGTGGTCGCTTCCCAGAGTGAAGTCCTCTCCTCGAATTGGAGCTGACAAAGAAGACTGAGGCGGTGACGCAACAACCAGGATATGGAGAAGGGAAACCCGGGAGTGGTAACTAAGACGAGCCATACTCGTGTTTCGTCCCTAGATGGCGTTGCTCGTGGTGCTGGGTAGGTAGATGAAGACAATCGGTGGAGGGGTTCGTAACAATATTGACAATGGAAGCGTCTTTAAGAGCTTGGGGGATTTCCTCCTTTCACATATATTATTCAGGAGAGAGTGGAGACGACTGGTAAGCAGAGATCCTCCTGCATTTTACACCTCGGCTGGGATTCCATCAGGTTCTGAGGCTTTGTTCTTTTTCATCTGTTTGATGACAGTGATTACCTCATCCAGGGATGGAGAATAGCTGAGGTGGGTCAGCTGTGGATGCTGAGGGACCTGCTGGGTAGTTAGGACACCCAGATTGATGTTTCAGTTAAGCATTGAATGGTAGTGTGCTTTCCAGCACTGAAAGAGGCCTTCAACGTTTATAATTATGATGTTACCATCAGATGAGCGGAGGGAGGCTGCGCCACGAGAGGTTGGCCCATAAAATGTTTCAGTAGAAATGAAAAATTCATGCATCTTGTGCTAATCTGCATGTTTTGGATTTCACATGCTTTATTTTTAAGCCAGCCATTCTTTAGAATGCGATGTTCCAGCTGGGATGCCGCTTTCTTCTTGCGGAGGGTATCAGCTTTGTTCTGAGACTGAGGGTTGTTCAGCTAGTCAGTAAAAGCAGCACGTGTATTCTTTTGATCAGGTTGGGGGATATCGCTGCAGGTTTTTGTCATAACATTGTTGAGAGTTCTCATTCGGCACTAGGATTCACGTTGTTTGCTGTTGGGTTGTTTATAAGCCATGTTCGAGCTGCTCCCTGAAAGCAAGTGCTACTGCATGCTCCTCCAAATGCTTAGTATTAAAACCTCTTCTGGACGCTTGCTGCCTTCGCTGTTTTGGGGCGACGTGAAGTGAGAGCTTGGCACTGACAAGTCGTTGATCAGTGTCACAGTGGTCTGAGCCACTCATGGCACGGGTGATGAGGACATCTCGGTGATCTCTTTCTCTCACAATGATGTAGTCAATGAGATGACAGTGTTTGGATCGTGGGTGTTGCCACGAATCTTGGAACTTGTCAGCCTGCTGAAACAAGGTATTGCTGATATTGAGGCTGTGAGCAGCACATTTGCTGAGGAGGAGTAGGCCGTAGGCATTACACTTGCACAGTCCATTTCTCCTAATGGTTCCCTGCTAAATGTTAGCATCTCTGCCAACTCTGGCAAAGAAGTCGCCAGGGAGTGCAGCATTGTCTTGTCGGGGGATTGAGGTTAACACTCTGTCAAGGTCGGCATAAAAGGCCTCCTTAATGTCATCCTCTGCATCCAGTGTTGGGTGATGCGAGTTGGGGATTTAGAATATAGTTAAAAGTCTACCCAGAGCCCAACAGGCAACAACAATAAAAAAACAAAGACAATCGGACTATAAAAGGGTAGACAAAGGATGCGAGTTTTTGTTGTGTATAATAAAGTACCATAAATTCCTTAACAAAATATTCAGCTTTCTATAATTTACCCTTAACCATACTTAACCTAAACATTAACAGTATATACATATTTATACAACATACAATAATTTGAAGCAAGGTGGAGGTGGGGAGGCAATATAAGATAACAAATACTTAAGTGCGGAACTGAGATGGCTGACGAGTAAGGCTGAGTATTAGGGTGTGTCATAGGAGGGAAGATCAGCTAAAACCAATGGCCCATCACTTTTTTGGTAGATTTTAGTGTATATAAACAGAAAATAATTTCAGTTTCAATATTTTGCAACCTTTTGCTAGGTAAATTTTAGCGTGAAATTTATCGAAAATCTAACGTACAGCTGCATTAGTGCATTACAATTAAATGGTGAACATTGCTTTCTGACTTCATTCTTTAACAACCCAACTAACAATATTTTTTCTGTTTCAGATTATGATGCATTTATAAGTTGATAATATTTGCGATGGCTGCTTGTGTCAGGACGAGGAACCAAAAATCCAGCCATCTCAGTCACTATCTTGGGTCTGGGAGAGAGCTCCTGAAGTCGGAGTTGCCTACATTGAGAGATGCTTTGAGATACGGTGTTTTAATCAGGCAAATCAGTGAAAAGAACCAAAGAACTTACACAAACAAAGACATTGCCAGTGATATGACCAAAGCTGTCTTGGCACAGTACACTCTGGCTAACGCTCAGTTCAAGCCTCCAGTCATAACAAGTCAGAAGAAGATTAGTGAGAGACTGCTAGCCAGTTGGGAAAAGGCAAGAGATATCTCTCTTGGGAGAGGAAAACTTGCAGTTAAGGACAGCTTTGCCAAGTAACTGGACCAGTTATTTGACATAATTACTTGCAAGTGCCCAATTGTTCTCTGTCCTGAGTTTGGATGCGATCGTGACTGTAAATCCGAGGCCCACATCTCCTGTATTTGCAAGCGTGAACTGAAGATTCCTGTGATTGAACTGGCATTTGTCAAAGCACAGAGAGAGAAGACTGGCAGTATAGGGGCTCTCATGATTTCTAGCCAAGATATTCCGGAGTCTAAGAGACAGGAGGCTGCCACAGAGAGAAAGAAGAGGAGAAGAGTTGCCGAGGAAAAGAGACTTGAGAAGGCCCAGGGTGAGGTAAAAAAGGCCGATGATTGGAGTCAAGCTGATTCAGAGTTTAATGACTTCCCCATGGCTGATCCGAGTGCTGACCAGGAGAATGGTGACTTTGTCCCTAACCCAGAAAATAATGATCCCAAACCTTCCAGGCATAAGATTCGAAATAGGAAAGATATCCCGAGCATAGCTCTGGCCAGCATGCGACACCACACTGGTCTCAGAGAAACTGCAGAGATAGCAACAGCTGCCTGGATTGACGGTGGTTTGATAACACCTGATGATGTTCACCTGGTGATAGACCATAACAAAGTAAGGAGAGCTCAGGAGAAACTTGTCAGTAACCTAGAAGAGGAGTTGGGGATAAGAGAAAATGGAATCAATTGTTTGTTCTTTGATGGGAGAAGGGATGACACTAAAGTGTTCATGAAAGTTGGAGATTCTGACAAGTTGTTCCCTGCCATGGTGAAGGAGGAACACTACTCCTGCTGCAGTGAACCAGGAGGGAAGTATTTGTGGCATATCACTCCAGAGAAAGATGACATCAGGAAACCAGCTGAGGTAGTGGCAGATAGCATTGTGAACTGGCTCAGAGAGAGGAACGTAGACCAGACCCTGCAGGCCATTGGAGGGGAGAGCACCAACACGAACACAGGGTGGCAAGGGGGGGTCATACAGTGGATAGAGCGGAAGATTGGGAGGAAGCTGGTCTGGATTGTTTGTGACCTCCACACCAAAGAGTTGCCACTCAGACATCTGATCCAGGAGCTGGATGGCAAGACTCTTTCAAACAACAGATGGTCTGGTCCTCTTGGCAAGATGCTGGACTCTGCCACTGAGTTAGAAATAAATCCGAGCTTTAAAAAAATCACAGTTGGCCCTCCACTCGTTGAGCTTGCACATACTGTCATTCACGACCTGAGTACTGACCAGTACTATGGTTACATGATTTGCAGTGCCATCAGAACTGGGGTCATGCCTGATAGACTTGCTTACCTGCAGATAGGTCCAGTCTCACATTCTAGGTGGCTCACAACGGCTCTCAGGTTCTGCAGAATTTGGGTCGCTCATCATAAACTGAAAGGGAACCAGCTTCACAACCTGAGACTTATTGTCCAATTCATCGTGAGTGTCTACTTGCCAAATTGGTTCAACACCAAGGTCAAGTCATCGTTCTCCGAAGGTCCGAGGCATGTTCTCTTCCAGCTTGAGCTCCTGAGGAGTCAGCCAAGGAAGGTTGTTCAGATTGTGGAGCAGACTGTGAGGAGATCTTCCTGGTATGCTCATCCCGAGGCAGTTCTGCAGACAATGCTCTGTAGTAAGGATGAGGAGAAGAGAAGAGTGGCAGTCATAAAGATCTTGGATATGAGACTTATGAGAGGATCTGGGAATGACGAATCAGTTGGTGACGATTCCTTCAGGGTCAGGAAGACTCCTGAAGTCAATCTAGGTGCCAAGACCCTCACTGATCTCATAGATCTGGATAACATCCAGGCTGGCAGTGAGCCCCCTCTTACCTGCAGCCTCACCAATGTTCAAGTCAGAGCTTTCCTGGACAACCCCATGCATGCCCCTGCCTGGTCCTCGCACACCCAGAGTATACAGCGTTGTGTACAGCAAGTGAGCGAGGCCAGCAGTCACGTGTACAGCCAGGAGAGGAGGGAAGGCTACATCCGAGCTCAGGTGGTCAGCAGGGAGGTGATGAGTAGAAACAGAAGCAAGAAAGACATGTTCTCTATGGTGTGCAGCAACACCGGGTCGTAGTAGTAAAACCGGTTTTTGTATTTGATGATTTTGTTTTCTAAAGGAATATTAAATTTAATAAATGTGTCAAGATCATTCTTTTCACTATTCTGGATCATTTTCATCCTAATAAATTAACCTGATACATTTACTTTACTTTAAATAAGCTATTTAGTGGTGTTGGTAAAAGGGTGGGAATGCTGAATTTTCATAAGATTTCAAGTTAAAATTTACCGAGCAAAAAATGAAAACTTTTCAAATCTGAAGATATCACATGAATCTGCACATAGAACTACATCATTAATACCATGGGCCGATTTTTCAAACTCAAAAAAAAAAAATCGCCTCCGTATGACACCCTACGAGTATTGTAGAAGACCATAGGTAGTCACTGTGCCGTAGGTTTCTAGGATAGGTGATCCTGTGGTCACTTCCCAGAGTGAACTGAACTCTCATCGAACTGGAGCTGATGAGGAAGACTTTGAGGAGGTGACGCAACAACCAGGATATGGAGAAGGGAAACGCCGGAGTGGTAACTAAGAGTAGTCATACTCGGGTTTCGTCCCTAGATGGCGTGGCTCGTGGTGCTGGGTAGGTAGATCAGGACAATAGATGGCGTGGTTCGTAGTGCTGGGTAGGTAGATCATGACAATTGATGGCGTGGTTCGTAACATGGGGCATATGCAGTGATGAAAAAGGCATGACGTGAGTGATTCAGTGGGACTCTCAGCATCATGAGGCACTTGTTCATCCGAACAGGCATTTTAGTTAGCCTGTGTAGGATTTGTTGGCGTATGGCAAAGCCAACTCTATAAATGCGGTTTCTCTGCGCAGCAGGCTTACCCTTCCAGAAGAAAGTATAGCCAGAGTCCCCTTCTGTGAGTCGACCCTCATTTGGGAGCCAGGAATTACTAATGGCTGCTATGTCAATGTTATCCCTATCCAGCTCTTTGCCACAACGGCAGTTCTTCTTTAAGGACGCTCATTTGTGCCAGTATCCAGAAGGGTCCTGACATCCCATGCAGCGACCATAGGAGGTTGTATGGTTTGTTTTTGTTTGGATCTGTGATTTTGACTGTGTTATCGACAGCATATGGATGACCTTATTGGGTGCGTTGCCCAGTCAGGTTGGCGTTTTAGGCAGGCTATGTTTAGGGCACGATTCTTAGCTTCCTCTTCGTGTGGGGTGAGCAGAGCGGCTCCTTGAAGGGCTACCCAATTGCACAGACAGGATCGGATTGCACTGCTGCCTAGATCCCAGTGCATAAACGACCATCTTAACTGTGCCGCCAGGGGCAGAGTTGTGACTAGAGACTCACGACAGTCATCTCTACCTGTTCCCGTCGCCACTCGTCTGTCGCCATAGGACTTTTAGGGGTATCGGAGTTTTGATGATGTTGAGAGGTATGATGAACTGAATGATGGCTCTGCGTGAGATGATTTATGTGGTGACGCAGGAGCGAAGGCTGCAACCACACATCTTGGCTCTCCCTTTTCCTAATCCAGGGGTGCAAGTCTTGCAACGAATGGGGAGAGGGAGAGTTGCAGTGGAGGATAGCCCAGCTTTTCAGGTTTCGCCTTAGTAGCCTGTCCATCAAGGATTGCCTTCGTCCGCCTGTGTATTCGTTGGGTTCCTAGGATGGTCATCTCTTCCGCCTATATCGCCGTTAGAGTCTTGTTGGAGCTCTGAAAGCATGTCTGCCTGATGCGGGGCTCCACCGCAGATTTTTCGCTTGGGGTTTACTTCAGTAGCCTTATACCTACCAAGGTTATTCCTCAAGGCAGTGGGGCAATGGCTGGTTGGCGCCAGAACGTGTCCATATGCCAGTGGGCCTATGCGCCGTCCCACTAGGACCCAATGCTACTTCGAGATCATCTGCTGGTCTAGCCTGGGCGCACGAGGCACCCAGTTATCGTGTGTTGCCAAGAGGAGGCACAGCTGGAGTCTTGATGGTGAAGAGTCTGTGTACTGGCAGGGGAAGACTTATTCAAGTTGTTTCCCTGTTCGCTACGAGGGCTAGCCAGCGGCGGCAGCTAAGAGCGAGAGGGAGCATGCAGTGTTTGTACCTTAACATAAGGCTGCCACACTAGACTCATTTCACCACCCTGTGTGCGACACACACACACACACACACACACACACAATGCAGTGTTTACGAGAGAGAGAGAGAGAGAGAGTAAAACACTGCACTCACTGTTCATCGAATCAGGAACTGTTGTACGAAGCGCTACTAACAATAAACCTCTTTTTTTTTTTAATAAACCTACGACGCTTATCATCATTATTAACCCAAAAAAATGCTGTAGGAGTCTAAATACTTGTACAGTCATACGTTTCACTCAATAAATTAATTTGAGCTATTGAGTTGAATGGAACGTATGGGATGCACTCCGTTTCTCCCTAACACCAAGAACAAAATAAAAGAACAGTGGGGGTTTAGATTTCAAGACAAACGCCTCAGCACACCAGCCAATCACCAGAGATTCCGCTTTGCTTGACACTAAATCACTTCGCTAATATTGGACCAGGCTTAAGTTGTTCTACAGTTCCGTCCTGCTCAACACAAGACAAAAATCGATATCAGCAGAGCCATTAGGAGTTAAATGGAGCTTCATAATGTATTTGTGCACTTTGGCATATTTGTCTCTGTTTGATTTTCATTTATTTTATCCTTCCCTGTGTATTAATGTGGTATTTTACAAGATTGTTATATTTTAAAATAACAATTATATAAAAAAATAAATGCCAATGTGTATAAAGTATTTTAGTGGTGCTTAAAGTTCCCCATTTTCTTTTATGAATAATTTCCCTCCATGATAAAAATTGTCGTTTGTAAACACACCCAATATCCTGCTTCCCTATTTTATAAAACTTCTTACCTACCTACCTACTCTATAAAGCACTCTACCCACGTAGTTATCTATATCCCCAGCTCCTTCTCTACCTTCCTACTTACTTACCTACAGTATAAACCTTCTGACTCACGTGACTACCTGCTTGCCTCAGAACCTACCTTCCCTCTGGACTAATTAATTATCGTCTTTCTTATATTGATCGATAATACAAAACATCTCTCAGCATATGATGATGTAGCCTCTTATATTTAGATAACGAATACTAGTTAGATAAATGAATGACATGTAGTGAACCATAACCAAAGAGATGTACTGTGTCTCACATTCTTATTGTTGATGACTAGTGTTCGAGTATTCACCAACCTAAATTCGCTCTTAAAAAACCTTAATTGGTGATGCGCATTATTACATTATATCAACATCACCTGTGAAACGTTAAACCTTTACGAATACCAGCAAGTGTACTCATTCCAAAAAGTTTATTTAATGAGGGGTTCAATAAATTTTAAAATGGACACTGCGATTCATGTTGTCTCGGTAGGGTTATGGAAGTCCTTTTTCCGTTGTGTCATATTGTCTAACACAAAACTGTAAAGATACATTTTGAGTGCGAGTTACATCATAATAATGGAGGCAATATTGTTTTAGGGTAATAAATTGAATAATTAATTATAAGTTAAGCAACATGAAATTTTCACAAATAGACATATATGAACAAGGCTGTATTCCCCCTGTTAAATTAACTTTGGGGTTGAAAAAGACTAATATTTAGTATTTATTATGGAAAATAAATACACTACATTTTCAAATAAGAACACAAGAGATGTATATTAATATAAGCAAAAAGGAGAATTGCCTACCGCATTTTTTTCTATTAATGATGGAATTAATTATTTATGAAAAAGTGAGGTCAAAGTATAAGCTGTGTTTAATTACATACAGGTAGGGGGCAGACGGGAGGGGGCAGACGGGAGGGGGGCAGAGGAAGGGGGCAGACGGGAGGTGAACAGACAGAGGGGAACAGGGGTTGTTGTGAGCCAAGTGGGCGGGATAAGTAGAGAGCCCTTCACCCAGCTGACATTCTTAAGAGCTGCTCTCTCACTCGATCTCTCCCCCTTCTCCTACTCTCATCTCACCCAATCTCTTCTTCCTTTCCTACTCTCGTCTCTCACTTTCCGATAATGAGAATTCTAAATCTAGCCAAGTTTTCAAGTTTGGAGACGTTGATGAAGGCAGTGATCCTTATTTTTACCAATTTAAAGAAAAAAAAATACGAAGGACAAAACCTACTTAGATAATTTAATTTAAAACTAAAATAGGTGACGAAAAAAGTATATGAATGACTGAAAGAGATAATAATCATTGCTTATTGCTATACGTCATAAAGTGGTTTTTGTAATTAGTGTGGATGAAACAGCAGATTACTCTCAATGCAGATTACAGTGAAACTTCAGATTGCCAACAGAGGCAATTATCACCTTGCATCCCCACTTGCATTTGCCTTATCCCCCTTCTAGCAGTTATCATGTTGTTTTTTTCCTCTCATTTCCAGTGTTTATCTTGTTACAAGGAATTTCAATGCACTATTCTTAGGGGCACGTTTAATGTTTGCCTTGCTCCCTGTATATTCAGTGTTCCCTCCAGCATCACTATTGTTGCATCTCTAACCCCGTCTCTCTCCGTTTTTAGTGTTACCCTAGCTACTAAATATCTGCATCATCCCTTAAAACATTCCTGAAAACAGTTTGGTGTGTGTATCTCCCCCATCCTCTACAAAGTATGCAGAATATACTTCCCTGAAATTTCAATGTATTATCGTCACCTCTTTCCCGGCGTGTTCAGCAAAGGTTATATCATCTCTTCATACGTGCTCAGTTTCCTTCTCCCTGAATATCCAGGGTTTTTGTTCTCTATCCGTCAACATACGGTGTTGAAGACAGATTATTTATTTTAAGAAGTTATTTTCTTTTGTAAATTCACTCATTTCCTCTCTTACTTTCATGTGGGGTCGCCTATATAAAGATGACTATAATTTTGTTAAAAGACAGCAAAATGGATTTATTTAAATATTTCAGAGAGATTAAGAAATTTTACCGACATTGTTTGGCAATACTATAAAATATCCGGTAAGGCCCTAAGGCGAAAGATTCCTAAAGAGTCGTGGGACGCATTCAGCATACAGTGTACCTGGTAGGAGCTGCTGTTGACCTATTTACTATTAAAATCAACATTATTTAATTTTCTGCAACTTCTCTTTTATATATTCTTAAATTTTGCTTCGCTAAACTCATTAATGGGCTATGATCTGCCATTTTTATGGTACAGGATTAAAAAAATCATCGTGTTTGTAATTCGTTTTTGTGATACTGTGTGACAAGAATTTTTATTTTCTAAAGGCAATGCAATATAAAATAACTTTTGACATAATTGCCACACGAAGAAGCGTTTTGTTTTATAATGTCACTTGCGTACCAGTCATTGTCATGCACTTTACTTCAAAATGTTCAACTTCGTATACTCATCTTTCAAAAGAAAAAGTCATGGCAGCTTCAACACGGCCATAAAACATTCAAGAGGAGCAAGTACGACATTACACGATCGTTGCCACTGTCACAGCTGTGGGTAATGACTCGGGAGGGCGTTATCCCTGATGACCAAGCTCAACGGATGGGGTGATCAAAGAGAAAAATTTAGATTTTTTGACTCCCTTTTCCTTTTGGCGACAAGATGAAGACTGTTATTAAAAGAGTCGGTGTTTTGTGCTGTAAAATTTCGTGAAAAGCATATACAGGGTAACTCCTAAGAAATAATTTTGCTTCTCTCTCTCTCTCTCTCTCTCTCTCTCTCTCTCTCTCTCTCTCTCTCATGCCTATACGTTTTAACGATACTATACAAGATAAAAAAATTAAGACGTAATAATGTCAATGGTAATTCTTTATTTCTTTTAAGCAAACTCCATCAACAGAAACACGTAGCAAAATAAGTTAAAAAAGGAGAAGAAAAGAATTATCAGATGTAGACACGCAGCTTATCTCGTCTTGGCCATGCCAAGCTCCGTGACCCCACCAAAAGATATAAGAATTTGGGTTAGTAGTAGCGGCATAACGTGAGCTACAGTGAAGGTGATGCAAGTGGCACGTATATGCATTTTATAAGCATGCGTGTCGATGCTAATCTCGGCATACTTTCATAATTTGATCATCGACCTACATTAGCTTTTTGAGGTAATGTTGGTTTTGCCGAGAGAGGAGACAACCTTAACAACAGTGATGATTAAGGTGAGTTTTGTATGATCCAATTACTTGAGAGGCGGAGAGTTACGGCTTACGACTTGAAGAGTAAAGGAATTTTGTCACTGTAGTTGTGCGAGAACTTAATCTTGTCCATCATAAGCCATACTGGATCCTTAGCATCAGGCCTCACACCAGCTAAACTTCACCAGAAGATGTAATAGCTGTTTTGGTATCATCCTTGACCACAGAAGGGTCGAGACGTGCCTGGCGCTCCTCTCGGAGCAGCCAGGTCAACTGTTGTGTTGGCCCATACCAGCCCCCTCACCTGAACCCTCCTCCCCACCGGAATGTCAACATGTTCTCGCCAGAAGTTGCTGTTTCATTTAGGAAAGGAATGGAACCAGTGTTAAACAGAGGTGAACAGTGGTGAACGGTGCTTAAGTCAGTGAGAACAACTCAACAGTAACAGTCGTACCCGGGTTGACCTTCACACAGTGAGGTCCCAGGTACCCAGTGATAGCGGCCCGTGAGACCCAACAACCAGCAGTGTGATAATCCGTCTACGATAGGAAGGCCTGGGACCACACCTCACTCATATAACACCATCTGTGAGGGAATTACTACACCACGTCAGGCCCCTCATAACACCATATGTGAAGGAGTTACTACACCACGTGAGGCCCCGCATAACACCATCTGTGAGGGAATTACTAGACCACGTGAGGCCCCTCATAACACCATCTGTGAGGGAATTACTACACCACGTGAGGCCCCTCATAACACCATCTGTGAGGGAATTACTACACCACGTCAGGCCCCTCATAACACCATATGTGAAGGAGTTACTACACCACGTGAGGCCCCTCATAACACCATCTGTGAGGGAATTACTACACCACGTGAGGCCCCTCATAACACCATCTGTGAGGGAATTACTACACCACGTGAGGCCCCTCATAACACCATCTGTGAGGGAATTACTACACCACGTGAGGCCCCTCATAACACCATCTGTGAGGGAATTACTACACCACGTGAGGCCCCTCCTAACACCATCTGTGAGGGAGTTACTACACTACGTTTTTGCTGTTCAACACCTACAATAATCTGTATGTTCACTGTATGTTCCTTTACCTTTCTCTAATGAAGGCTTTTGTTAAACCACCAATGTATGTAATAAGTCATTTATGTCCAATGTATATTTTCAGCCTTCGGGCTGCAGAACTTTTTCAATAAACCGTCAATTATTATTATTATTATTATTATTATTATTATTATTATTAAATAAGTTCTGGAAGTCTTTAAGTGACTGGGTTTGATGTAAACACTTCTTGCCGTTTTCTTTTATTGTTGAAGCAGCAAAATACACAGATATAATCTGAGCGAATAAATTATGAATTCTTTCCAGGGAAGTGTTGTGAATAACACTTTCAGATAACACTTGAGTTAGGTGTTTGACTTCCCTGTCCAAGTGGTGATAGTCTACTGCCTTCTCTGGGTGTGAGAGAGGCGTGGGGTAGCTAGACGCTTGTTTTGATTAATCAGCTGACCTGCGCTCAACCTTTGAGAGAGTTGCAATCCAAGTATCTGTCGTGAGCAACATGTTGACTCACTTGGTGAATAACTTGGTGCTATTCATTTGGGTGCATATTTATATAAAGCAAACGTGTTGTTACAAGGCTCCACGGGGGGGATGGAGGTTGCCAATTTTCTTCTCCTGCATCAATTATAAAATAGGACTTGCTAAATAAATCCCTGATTTATAGGTTTATGGCGGCTGAAAGGGAGACCCGTGAGTCAAGAGCCAGCCAGATAGAGGGAGGACTTGGCAAAATTAACTCAATGCTACTGAGCCTCTGCTCTTCAATGGGAAGGTAACTACACCCTCACAGTAAAAAATTTACACACAAGCCTTACAAACGCAAAAAACCACACACCTATCTTCAGATATATCCTTATCTTGGCAGCTCCCGGCGAAGATTTCTAAGACCAGGAATGTATTTGAACCCCCGGAAAGTAACCCACTGATGTAAATCCTGTTACTTTGATTTTTGTTCTGGAAATGTAGATTTTCGATATAACTCGTTAAGATTAATGAATCAGAAAAGAATCTTTTGCGAACTTATAAGAAAAACACGTTCATATAATCATACGTCAAAAGTTCCTCAACCAGAATTCACAATGATGCTGTGAACTCAAAACCTTTGTGTAAGGACCAGGTAACAAGCAAATATACGAAGTCTTAAAAAAAATCCTTGATCAACTGCAAAATGAAACAGCAGTGATAAAATACCGGCTCCACTCGTCATCCCTCGTTTCCTCCCCTCTACCACTATCTTACTGTTATTAATTATTCAATATTTCTTTATTTCACGAGGTGGTAAGCTACCTCCTCAGCAGTCTTTGTCCTTATAGCCCGAAGGACACACCATCTTCGTCAGGTGATCCTCATAGCTGATAATGGAAGGGGAGTAAAAATCGTTGGATTTCTTATATATGTTATCATGATTATTAATTAGTCAAAGCCCTTCCCACTATCGGGTCTCATTAAGAAAACAAAGCAAAGTGAATTATGCATGAGTATCTGGGTTTTAGTACCAAAGTAGGTGTGGACCAATTGTAAACAATTGCCAATACTTGCTTTCTAATCTGTACCCGTGAATTCATACTGCTCTTTTTTCAGCTATCACTGCAGGTATAACATAGTTCAGGCTTTTTTAGTGTTGGCATAATTTTCTCTCGTTGCCTTCAAGAGGGCAGTTCTGCCTCCATGCCCACTTGCAAGAGAAGTAGCATGAATCACATTGAGTACATCTTCATCTGCAGCTTTTGCACCGCGGTACATTCAGCTGTTACTGTCAGGATTTCATATTTCTGTAACATACGAAAGTCCTCCTGAGTCTTCTTCATGTTAGGTTGTTTAAGTTAAGTCAAGCGATTAAGAATCGTGTCTACATCTGTCGGGTCGAGACCTATTAAGGCCGCCCTTGGCCAATGTTCGACCCATTCCCCAAGTCCCTCTCCCCGACCCATCCTCACCACCGGGATATCTACATCATCAAAAGTGACAATTTCATTTCGGAAAGAAGTGGGACCAGTGTTGGACAGTGATTAACACTGTTTAAGCCAGTGAATTCAGTACTAGACAGTACCGGTGAGAGCCGTTACACACCAGTGAGATAAGCACCCCTGGGAACTGACCGCCATCTTGTGACCAGGAGATGCTAATTAGTCCACCATGGGAACAACAGTGGGTCTGCTTCACACCTGACTACGAGATAACACAACACCACCCAGAAGGGCGAGGTGCTGTGACACCACCCCACACCACCCGGTGTCCCTATGACCACGTGAGGTCCTTCATATCAACACCCGAGGGCGAGTTACTGCACCACGTGAACACCACACCACCTGGTGTCTCCATGACCACGCGAGGTCCTTCATATCAACACCCGAGGACAAATTACTGCACCACGTGAACACCACACCACCTAATGTTTCCATGACCAGCCCAAGCCCGGGCCATCAACTATAAACTATAATAATTTGTATGTTCAATCATTGTTCCTTCTTCTTTCAATAATGAAACCTTTTGTTAATCAACCCACCCACCTCATGTCTTTGTATGTAATAAGTCATTTTTTTCCAATGTATGTTTTCAGCGTTCGGGGTGCAGAACTTTTTCAATAACCATTAATTATTATTATTTTTTTATACACACACACACACACACACACACACACACACACCCACACCCACACCTGCATAGGTGTTGAGGAACTCCTGTAGGTCACATTCAGTGTGAGCGACAAGATGAGGTCGTCTGCATACTGAAGTTCAGTAATGGAAGCTGCTGACACCTTTGCTCCTGCCTGGAGTCATGTTATGGTGAAAAGAACCTTCATCCGGTACTCGATGTCCAACTTGCCAGCTAAGGACAGCAGCGAAATCCCACGGTAGTTGTCACAGTCTGGCCGGTCTCCCTTCTTATAATAAATATTGAAGATGAAGGCGTCTTTAAGAGTTTGTGGGATTTCCTCCTTTTCTCATATATTCACCAGGAGAGAGTGGAGACGGCTCGTAAGCAGAAGTCATCCTGCTTTATACACTTCGGCTGGGATTCCAACAGGCCCTGAGGCTTTGTTATTTTTCTTCTGTTTGATGGCAGTAGCTACCTCATCCAGGGTTGGAGGATAGCTGAGATAAGTCAACTCTGGATGCTGAGGGACCTGCTGGGTAGTCGGGACAACCACATCAGTGTTTCGGTCTTGCAGCGAATGGTAGTGCTCTTTCTGGCGCTGACGAATGCCTTCTTCGTTTTTAATTATCTAGTTTCAAGTAGAAGGTAGTAGGCAGCTTCAAGTAGTATTTAGTAGGCAGCTGCTAAACAGGGAAAAACTACCGCCGGAGAAGATATTGGAAGCATAATGTATTGTCTAATGGTAGACCCTGCTGCCATATGGCATCACGAAAATTGTGACCAAGTCCCAGGTTGCTGATCTGACTTTCTGCCTCATTTACACACAATTGCAGGGTCTCAAATATTTCTCTTAACATTGACAACACAACACACATATATTGTTTCTCACTTTTGATCTTTTTCATTTTTGTATTTATTATTATTATTATTATTATTATTATTATTATTATTATTATTATTATCATTATTATTATATTATATTTATTATAAATTTTATTTGCTATGAATTATTATTATTATTATGAATTATTATTATTATTGTTATTATTATTATTATTATTTTTATTATTATTACTATTATTATTACTATTATTATTATTATTATTATTATTATTAATATTATTATTACTTTTCACCTCCCAGGCCCCGATGTGGGTCCGTGACCTGTGCCCAGGTGGGCTAATCCCTGTAAAAAAAAAAATAAAAAGTTACCTTTGGATAAGCGGATGGGGGCTGTGCCATGAGCGATTGGCCCATAAAATGTTTTAGTGGAATCTAAAAATTCGCGTATCTTGTGTTGATCTGCAAGTTTTTGCGTTTCACATCCTGTATTTTTAAACCAGCCGTGCTTTTGTTTGATAAGATCGCTCTGGGTCGCCGCTTTCTTCCTGCACAAGGTGTCAGCTTTGGTCTGAGGCTGAGGGGTTGTTCTGCCAGTCAGTTAAAGCAGCAAGTTTATCATCGACGAGTACATTAATTTCCTGGTCAATTTCATCAAACCAGGCCTGGTGTATTCTTTCGATCTGGCCGAGGGTCTCTGTGTCTGTTTTTGTCATAATAGTATCGAAAATACCCCATTCGGCACGGGGATTTAGGTTGCTTGCTGTCGGGTTGCTTATGAGCCCATGTTCAAGCTACTTTCTGAGAGCATATGCTACCGCTGGATCCACCAGATGCTTAGTTTTAAACCCTCTTCTGAAGGCTTGTTGCTTTCGCCGTTTTGGGGCGAGGTGAAGTGAGAGCTTGGCTCTGTCAAGTCGATGATCAGTGTCTCAGTGGTTTGAGCCACGCATTGCTCGGGTGACGAGGACATCTCGGCGATATTTTTCTCTGACAATGATGTAGTCAATGAGATGCCAGTGTTTGGATAGTGGGTGTTACCACGAACCCTTCAACTTCGCGGCCTGCCTAAACAATGTATTAGTGATAGTGAGGTTGTGTGAAGCAAACTTGCTGAGGAGGAGTTGGCAGTTGGGATTACACTTTCCTATTCCATTTCTCCCTATGGTTCCCTGCCAAATATCAGTATCACTGCCAACTCTAGCATTGAAGTCACCAAGGAGCACGGCCGTATCTTCTCTGGGGATAGAGGTTAGCACTCTGTCGAGGTCGGCGTAAAAGGCTTCCTTGATGTCATCCTCTGCATCCAGTGTTGTGGCATATGCACTGATGAAAAAGGCATGACATGAGTGATCCAGTGGGACTCTGAGTGTCATGAGGCGCTCGTTGATCTGATCAGGCATTTGAGTTAGCCTGTGTAGGATGTGTTGGCGTATGGAAAAGCCAACTCCATAAATGCGGTTTCTCTCCACACCAGGCTTACCCTTCGAGAAGAAGGTATAGCCAGCCCCCGTTTTGTAAGTCGACTATCGTCCGGGAGCCGGGACTCACAAATGGCTGCTATGTGGATGTTATACCTAGCCAGCTCTTTTGCCACAAGGGCAGTTCTTCTTTCAGCATGCTCATTTGTGCCAGTATCCAGAAGGGTCCTGACATGCCATGCAGCGACCATAAGAGGTTATAGTTTTGTTTTTATTTTGATCTGAGATTAAAGTGACACACACACACACACACAGCCTGGTTGTCTTCTCTCAACTCTACCCAACAATGTCAGCTAGAGAAGGTACAGAAAAGGGCCTGCAGAATCATGCTCGGCGCAGACTACTCCTGCTACAACAATGCTCTCTCCACCCTGGAAATGCCATCCCTCAGTGACCTTCACCACCAAGCACTAGCAAGGTTTGGCAGTAGACTACTGCACCATCCTCGTCAGCGCCACCTCCTGCTGCCGGCAGTCCCCCACCCACCTCGCACAGGCCGCCACTACAACAAAATTCAGCCCATAAGAGCCCTCATTGATAGATATAAGAATAGTACCATCCCATCTATTGTTAAAATAATAAACAAATCCTGATTTATGTACTGTACAGCCCTGTAAATGTATTGAACGCATATCATTATGTCTATATCACATGTAAGTTTGTATATTTTCAACCACCGGCTGCAAATGTATTAATAACCCGTTTATTATTATTATTATTATTATTATTATTATTATTATTATTATTATTATTATTATTATTATTATTATTATTATTATTATTATTATTATTATTGTACACACACACACACACACACACACACACACACACACACACACACGCGCACGCATCTTCTACACCATCCTTGACACCGGCTCCAACTACCACCTGAGATCCCTAGCCCGAGAATTGCTGTTCGACACCACAACCGCATCCAGCCCATACTTGCACGAACTGATCGCTATAAGAACAGCCCAGTCCCAACCATTGTAAAAATTATCAATAACTTGTAATAAACCAGTGTATTCACTCCCAGTAAACACTACTCCTTGCACTGTCACTATGTTGAAATGAATTGTAGTTTGAGCTTTTCCCCATCTAGTTATTATATATCTTATTTGTATCACTTATGTTTCTTATATATTATTTGTAATTCGAAACCCATTCCCCAAATATGTAACTGTATATTTTCAGCCTTCTGGCTGCCAAGCTCTTTCAATAAACCGTTAATTATTATTATTTATGATTATTTCAGAGTCAGCCGTCATTGAGACAGGACGTGTCCTGTAGGCACTCTCGCTTGGCAACCTTGCCAATTCTGTTTGGCCCTGCCCACCCCTGCTGCACCCTATCCCCACCCAATTTCTGTACCAACGTCACTACATCGAGATTTATCAGCAAAACATTCTAGTGGTCAGTACAATGATTGTTATAAAACAGTAATTCAATAGTGTATCCCAAGGAAAAAAGAGAAGAGTGATCCTCAGCAAATCACGAGTAAGCAGTTTATTACTAGACAGTGGGTACAAGACCATGCGCACTGTGTCAGTGACCCTCAAAGTGCACGGAGACAAGATTTACGACTATTACAATATTAACAGGTGTCTACCAATGGATTATGCCACAGAAATTCTGTCGGTGGCCCTGAAAGTGCCGCCATTGAGTTAATGGCCACGGCTGACAGACTCTTCCATACAAACACAACAACAGATATCAACAGATGTCCTCCAATAAAGTACTCCAGGCGCAGCTTGTACAGTTTTAAGCGATGGAATGGATATCCTGAATGCAGTGTTATTACGCTACTAGAATCACTAAATATATGACATACTCGTAGTCGTAGACAAGGACATCATATACAGAAGCCCGTTAAGACCATCACCCCCAGTCGGAAACCAGAGAAACCTAACTCCTGACAGAACGTACCAATATACTGAAGTTCCCCGAATTTGGTACAGTCTTCCCTCATTGCTGCTCCCCAACGTCACCTCCCTCTCCAACAAAGCTGACAAGCTCGCTACCACAGTCAGGTCAGTTGCTGCCAATGTCGTTGTCATCTGTTAAGAGCAGCAAATTATTCCTGAAACTTACCACATTGTTGGATATAAACTCTTTCGTCACCTCCGTAAGCATGGATGTGAAGGGGTCGTTGCTCTCTTCTTTCAGGATGAACTACGTCCGTCACGCCTGGATGTTTTAGTTCCATCTGATGCAGAGGCATTTTGCCCACCCTCGCCACACTGTCTCTATCATATACTGAGTGGTATGCCATTCGCCTCGCTAACCCACCAGAGACATTCTTATCCATCACCTCATTACCATCTCAGTCCCCCTCACAGTTAGGTACTCATGTGCCAAGTTAGTACAATGCGGGGATTATAACGAAATTATCACCAATAATATCGAGGACAAGCTGCTACTATCACAAGCTGTGAACTTCATTACCCACGGTCAAAAGACCCTTGACCTTATCTTAACAGACTTAGTGGACCAGTACCAACCACCTCAACCAATGCCTCCTATCGAGTGTAGTACACACCTATGAGTAATCTGGTCTCCAGCTCCAACTACCAGCCAAGTGCAGAGCCCCTACATCAAGACCTACAGGCAGGCCGATTACTAACCCAGCATTGCGTGTCTTCAGGCAGTGGATAGTTCACCATCCCTTGAATGAAGTGCTAAGTGTGGATGACGTGGACACGAAATGGACAAATTACAAAACACACCACAGCAAAACCTCGTCACCACTTTTTCCCTGAGAAAGCCATCAGATTACACCCAGCTGACTTGACCTGGATCACAGCTCAGATCAAAATACTTATGGAGGAAAGATAAGGTGCCTTTTATCTCAATGACCACAACCGCTAGAGGGCCCTTCACAACCGACTCATCTGTAAACTACATGCTGCAAGGAATTCTTACTACCCAACCAAGCTGCAACACCTGAAACAGACCAACATCAGTCAATGGTATGGTAAGCTTAAAATGCTGTGTCGACTAAACAATAAGACACACTCCTTCCCCTTCCTTAGCCATCTCACTAATGGTGACTCAGCTGAGCAATCAAACAACCATTTCGCAAATATATGCCAGACGCTCCCCCGGCTTGACACAACCAGTCTCCCTGCTTACCTACCAGCCCCCCTTCCCCACTGACTTAGTGGAAGAATTTGAATTAGCAAAACGTTTGGGCAGACTGAAGTCAAAGCACTCCACCACCTCCATTGACTTACCAATGAAAATCTACAAGGAGTTTTCCCCGGAACTAACTAAACCTCTCTGCTCCATCATTAATGCTTCCCTCAGTCAAGCTAGATGCTCAGCTGACTGTATGACCTTATATGTGTCACTAATGCCCAAGTCAACAAGCCCACAATCCTTAAATGAGCTACGACCCATTGACATGACCCCAATACCCAGTTTAATCTTAGAAAGTTTCATTTTTTACTGGGCCTATGCTGATATTTTTGGTGCCACAGATCCTCGGCAATTTCGTTAGCTTTCGAGACAACATATACCACCGTCTGGAAAAACGAAAGACGTATGTGGCTGTCGCCTTCATTGACTTCACCAAGACATTTGACCTAGGCGACCACAATTTAATTGACCCTGAGGTTAGGAGAAGTCTTATACTATGGCTTACAAACTTCCTTAGTGATCGACTCTAAGCCGTACATTTCCGTGGGGCTGTCTCCACCTTTCAGTCACCTCTGCTCGATTAAAATATGTCGATGACTCCACCATTGCGATCAGTATGAACGATACGGCTCCCAGCTAGAGCACCCTCCATAATATATTGAACGATCTTCCAAATTGGGCCACCAACAACCATGTCACCATTAACCACACCAAGACCATGGTGATGCACATCAACCTCTCCTTTGACCTTGCCCTTTCTCCCTCCATTACTTTGGACACCAACGCACTCCAAGTTGTGGACTCCACCAAGCTCTTCGGCGTTTATATAGATACCACAATAAATTAGAAAACACACTTCAGTACACTTGTCAAATCCTCCAGTTTTTGTCTCCACCTCTTCCCCTGACTCAAGGCCCTTGGATTTCCCGCGCCCGAGCTCTTCAGTGCTTAGGCCTACTCATTAATCATACTTCCTAAACTCACCTACCCTGCCTGGTCTTTCTTCCTAAATGCGAAACAACCCTCGACACCACTTCCTGCTTCCACCCGAGATCCCTCGTCCGTGAATTGCTGTTGTACACCACAACCGCATCCAGCCCATTACGAGCACATACTGATTGCTATAAGAACAGCCAAGTCCCAACCATTGTAAGAGTTATCAATAACTCGTAGTCAACCAGTGTGTTCACTCCCAGCCAATCATACTTTTTTGTACTGTTCCTATGTCCTTCCCACCTTGTTATTATATATATGCATCAATTGTGTTACTTGAATATTTGTCAATCAAGTGATATATTCCCCAATTATGCAACTGTATATTTTCAGCCTTCTGGCTGCCATACACTTTCACTAAACCACTAATTATTATTATTATTATTATTATTATTATTATTATTATTATTATTAATGGTTGCCCCTCGTGTAACGAGGATGGCCGGCCCAAGGGCCACCTGGGGGTTAATTTGTTTAAGGTGTAGAAGCTGTCGCCAACACAACAACCACACCCGAGTAAACGAGCTTCATGACCCAGTGTCAAGGAATAGTCAGAGAAGACTGGACAACTCGCCGACTGCACTAGCTAACCATTACTCTGGAATACGCTCTACAAATCGATTTACGTCCAGGTTCCCAATTACTGCTGGGTAGACAGAGGCAAATGGCGTAAAGAAACTTGCCCATAGTTTCACCCTGCCCGGGATGTCAGTCGGAAACGAGTATGACGATCATCAAGCTATGATGTATTGATATGAGCTATTAAGGATGTCACCTTCATTGGTGAGTTCTGAGGTGACTAAGAGGCCGATAGGGGACTGGCAGGGTTTTTCACAGAAATTGCATATGTGGGGGGCTACTTCTAGTGCGGGAGGGGCGGCGGCAGCGTCTTTCCGGCGTTGACGCTTGTCTGCAATCGGGCTGACTCGAAAGTATTTACATCTTCTTGTATAGTCCTCCTCCATGCTTTACGATGTGGAGTAGTCGTCTCCCCTGTGAGGGGGTCGATTTTACACTTTTTTCAGTTTTCTCTTAAGACTATCCGTATACCTCTTCAGTTGCCCGCCAGCATTATGTTTACTATTCTTTAGGTGACTGTAAAGTAGTTCTTTGGCAGTCTATTGTCGTCCATGCAGGTAACATGGCCAGTCCAGCATAGTTGTTCATGGATAATGGTAGCTTCGATGCTTCTACAGTTGGTCTCGGCAAGAATACTGGCATTTGTTCTCTTGTCTTCCCAGCGAACTCGGAGGATGGAACATAGACTACGTTAGTGAAAGTTTCCAAGTACCTTGATATGCCTCCTGTATGTGACCCATATCTCATTGCCATATAGCAGGGTGGGGAGGACGACTGTTCGATGTACGTGTAACTTTGTAGATAATTTCAGCTCCCTACAGCTGAAAGCACGGTTTTGGTGTCTGCCAAAGGCTTGAGATGCACATCTGATCTAATTGTGAATCTCTTCATCGATGCCCACGGTGGTTGACAGGTGGGAGCCGAGATACCGATAGTGGGCAACAATAGTGAGGGTAGTACCGTTAAGCTGGATGGATGGTGGAGGTGTGGCTAAACCTGAGGCAGGCTAAAAGAAAATCTGAGTCTTACTTACATTCACCTCAAGGCCGAAGTGTGCATACGCATCTGTGTAGGTGTTCAGGATCTCCTGTAGGTCACGTTCAGTGTGACCGACAAGGGTAAGGTCGTCTGCGTACTGAATTTCAGTTATGAAAGCTGCCGACACCTTTATTCTTGCCTGGAGTCGTCTTATGTTCTAAATACCGTTCATCCAGTATCGAATGACCACCCCGCCGGCTAAATTTAAGCTGGCACGAGTAAAGAAGGCAGACAAGAAAATGGAAAAGAGAGTTGGTGCCAGTACGCACCCTTGTTTAAACCCCATTTTGATGGGTGCCATTGTGCAGGACACTGCCGTTCATGCCATTGTGGAGCTGCCTCACAATAGCGATGAATTTTGGTGGGCAGCCAAAACGGCTGAGGGTCCACAAAAGGGCTTCCTTTTGACCGAGTCGAAGGCCTTGGTTAGGTCTATGAAAGCCATGTACAGGTCACGATGCTCTTCTCCGCACTTTTCGTGTATCTGGCGGGCAGCAAAGATCATGACAGTGGTGCCAAGTGATGCTATAAGGCCACATTGAGATTCTGGGAAGAAGTTTTCGGCCTCAGGAAGAAGTCTCTTTAGGAAGATTTGGGCAATAATCTTGCCAGCTACTGACAGCAGTGATATCCCGCAGTAGTTGCCACAGTCTGACTGGTCTACCTTGTTCTTATAGATATTGACGATGAGCTTGGGAGATTTCCTCCTTTCTCCATATATTCTTCAGGAGAGAGTGGAGATGGCTGGTAAGCAGAGGTCCACCTGCTTAATAAACCTTGGCTAAGATTCCATCAAGCCCTGAGGCTTTGTTAATTTTCATCTGTTTGATGGCAGTACCTACCTTATCCAGGGATGAAGGATAGCTGAGGTGGGTCAGCTCTGTATGCTGAGGCACCTTTTGGAGGTCAAGACATCACATCGGTGTTTCGATTGAGCAGTGAATAGTAGCGCTCTTTCCAGCGCTGAAGGAGGCCTTAGTCGTCTTTAATTTTGGAGTTACCGTCGGAAGAGCGGAGAAGGGCTGCGGGAAGTTCCTGCTGGGCTGCCGCCTTCTTCTAGTGGAAGGTATCGGCCTTGATCTGAGACTGAGGGGTGTTCTGCCAGTCAGTTAAAGCAGCATGTTTATCATCGACGAGTACATAAATTGCCGGGTCATTTTCATCAAATCAGTACTGGTGTATTATTTTGATCTGGCAGAGGTTCTCTCTGCAGGTTTTTGTCATGACAGTGTCGAGAATATCACATTCGGCACTGGGATTTGGGTTGTTTGTTGTTGGGTTGTTTATCGGCCCATGTTCAAGCTGTTTTCTGAAAGTGTGTGCTTCTTTTGGATCCTCCACATGTTGAGTGTTAAAACCTCTTCTGCAGGCTTGCTGCCCTCGTCGTTTAGGGGCAACGTGAAGTGAAAGCTTGGCTCTGCCGAGTCGATGATCAATGTCGCAGTGATCTGAGCTACGCATGACATAGGTGAGAAGGATATCTCTGCGATCTCTTTCTTTGACAATGATGTAGTCAATGAGATGCCAGTCTGTCTAAACAAGGTATTGGTGATAGTGAAGTTGTGTGCATCGCACTTGCTGAGCAGGAGTAGGATTACACCTCCCTAGTCCATTTCTCCCTATGGTTCCCTGCTAAATGTCAGCATCTCTGCCAACTCTGGCATTAAGGACACCAAGGAGCAGAACCTTATCTTCTCTGGGGATAGAGGTTAGCACTCTGTCGAGGTCGGCGTAAAAGGCCTCCTTGATGTTATCCTTTGCACCCAGTATTGGGGCGTATGCACTGATGAAGATAGCATGTCGTGAGTGATTCAAATGGACTCAGAGCGTCATGATTCCAATAGGCATTTCAGTTAGCCTGTGTAGGATGGGTTGGCGGATAGCAAAGCCAACTCCATAAATGAAGTTTACTCTGCAGTAGGCTCACCCTTCTAGAAGATGACATAGCCAGGCCCCCGTTCTGTGAGCTGACCCTCTTCTCGGACGGGACTCATTGATGGCTGCTATGTCGATGTTATACCTAGACATCTCTTTTGCCACAAGGGCCGTTCTTCTTTCAGGACGCTCATTTGTGCCAGTATCCAGAAGGGTCCTGACATTCCATGCAGCTATCATAAGAGGTTGTGTAGCTTGTTTTTGCTGGGATCTGTGATTTTGATTGTGTTTTCGGCCGCATAAGGATGACCTTACTAGGTGCGGTTGCCCAGTCAGTTTGGTTTATTAGGCAGGCTATGTTCAGGGTACCTTTACAAGCCCCCTCTCAATGTGGGGCGAGCAGAGTGGCTCCTAGAAAGTACTGTTCAGCCGCACAGAGAGGACCGGATTGCACTTCTGCCTCGATCCCAGTGCATAAACGACCATCTTATCTGTGCCGCCCATGTGCAGTGTTGTGACTAGAGACTCCCGGCAGTCATCTCTGCCTGTCCCCGTCGCCACTCGTCCGTCGCCATAGGACTTTTGGGGGGTATAGGGGTTTTGATGATGATGAGAGGTATGATAAGCTGGATGATGGCTGCCTTAAGTAAGGCACAGGTGGTCGAACCAGCCTGCTCAGTAAGCTCCGCCCACCTGTACATTCGCAGATGAAGGTCATTTAATTCAAAAGCTTACATTAACTACTACAAGGTTTAAGGCACGGTTTTAATGGAAGAAGGTTAGGGTTATCAACATATTATAAGGTGTGTCATACGGAGGCGAATTTTTTTTTTTTGAGTTTGGAAAATCGGCCCATGGTATTAATGATGTAGTTCTATGTGCAGAATCATGTGATATCTTCAGATTTGAAAAGTTTTTATTTTTTGCTAGGTAAATTTTAACTTGAAATCTTATGAAAATTCAGTATTCCCACCCTTTTACCAACACCACTAAATAGCTTATTTAAAATAAAGTAAATGTATCAGGTTAATTTATTAGGATGAAAATGATCCAGAATAGTGAAACGAATGATCTTGACACATTTATTAAATTTAATATTCCTTTAGAAAACAAAATCATCAAATACAAAAATCGGTTTTACTACTGCGACCCGGTGTTGCTGCACACCATAGAGAACATGTCTTTCTTGCTTCTGTTTCTACTCATCACCTCCCTGCTGACCACCTGAGCTCGGATGTAGCCTTCCCTCCTCTCCTGGCTGTACACGTGACTGCTGGCCTCGCTCACTTGCTGTACACAACGCTCTATACTCTGGGTGTGCGAGGGCCAGGCAGGGACATGCATGGGGTTGTCCAGGAAAGCTCTGACTTGAACATTGGTGAGGCTGCAGGTAAGAGGGGGCTCACTGCCAGCCTGGATGTTATCCAGATCTATGAGATCAGTGAGGGTCTTGGCACCTAGATTGACTTCAGGAGTCTTCCTGACCCTGAAGGAATCGTCACCAACTGATTCGTCATGCCCAGATCCTCTCATAAGTCTCATATCCAAGATCTTTTTGACTGCCACTCTTCTCTCCTCCACATCCTTACTGCAGAGCATTGTCTGCAGAACTGCCTCGGGATGAGCATACCAGGAAGATCTCCTCACAGTCTCCTCCACAATCTGAATAACATTCCTTGGCTGACTCCTCAGGAGCTCAAGCTGGAAGAGAACATGCCTCGGACCTTCGGAGAACGATAACTTGACCTTGGTGTTGAACCAATTTGGCAAGTAGACACTCACGATGAATTGGACAATAAGTCTCAGGTTGTGAAGCTGGTTCCCTTTCAGTTTATGATGAGCGACCCAAATTCTGCAGAACCTGAGAGCCGTTGTGAGCCACCTAGAATGTGAGACTGGACCTATCTGCAGGTAAGCAAGTCTATCAGGCATGACCCCAGTTTTGATGGCACTGCAAATCATGTAACCATAGTACTGGTCAGTACTCAGGTCGTCAATGACAGTATGTGCAAGCTCAACGAGTGGAGGGCCAACTGTGATTTTTTCAAAGCTCGGATTTATTTCTAACTCAGTGGCAGAGTCCAGCATCTTGCCAAGAGGACCAGACCATCTGTTGTTTGAAAGAGTCTTGCCATCCAGCTCCTGGATCAGATGTCTGAGTGGCAACTCGTTGGTGTGGAGGTCACAAACAATCCAGACCAGCTTCCTCCCAATCTTCCGCTCTATCCACTGTATGACCCCCCCTTGCCACCCTGTGTTCGTGTTGGTGCTGTCCCCTCCAATGGCCTGCAGGGTCTGGTCTACGTTCCTCTCTCTGAGCCAGTTCACAATGTTATTTGCCACTATCTCAGCTGGTTTCCTGATGTCATCTTTCTCTGGAGTGAAATGCCACAAATACTTCCCTCCTGGTTCACTGCAGCAGGAGTAGTGTTCCTCCTTCACCATGGCAGGGAACAACTTGTCAGAATCTCCAACAATCATGAACACTTTAGTGTCATCCCTTCTCCCATCAAAGAACAAACAATTGATTCCATTTTCTCTTATCCCCTTATCAAACTCCTCTTCTAGGTTACTGACAAGTTTCTCCTTGCTCTCCTTACTTTGTTATGGTCTATCACCAGGTGAACATCATCAGGTGTTATCAAACCACCGTCAACCCAGGTAGCTGTTGCTATCTCTGCAGTTTCTCTGAGACCAGTGTGGTGTCGCATGCTGGCCAGAGCTATGCTCGGGATATCTTTCCTATTTCGAATCTTATGCCTGGAAGGTTTGGGATCATTATTTTCTGGGTTAGGGACAAAGTCACCATTCTCCTGGTCAGCACTCGGATCAGCCATGGGGAAGTCATTAAACTCTGAATCAGCTTGACTCCAATCATCGGCCTTTTTTACCTCACCCTGGGTCTTCTCAAGTCTCTTTTCCTCGGCAACTCTTCTCCTCTTCTATCTCTCTGTGGCAGTCTCCTGTCTCTTGGACTCCGGAATATCTTGGCTAGAAATCATGAGAGCCCCTATACTGCCAGTCTTCTCTCTCTGTGCTTTGACAAATGCCAGTTCGATCACAGGAATCTTCAGTTCACGCTTGCAAATACAGGAGATGTGGGCCTCGGATTTACAGTCACGATCGCATCCAAACTCAGGACAGAGAACAATTGGGCACTTGCAAGTAATTATGTCAAATAACTGGTCCAGTTGCTTGGCAAAGCTGTCCTTAACTGCAAGTTTTCCTTTTCCCAACTGGCTAGCAGTCTCTCACTAATCTTCTTCTGACTTGTTATGACTGGAGGCTTGAACTGAGCGTTAGCCAGAGTGTACTGTGCCAAGACAGCTTTGGTCATATCACTGGCAATGTCTTTGTTTGTGTAAGTTCTTTGGTTCTTTTCACTGATTTGCCTGATTAAAACACCGTATCTCAAAGCATCTCTCAATGTAGGCAACTCCGACTTCAGGAGTTCTCTCCCAGACCCAAGATTGTGACTGAGATGGCTGGATTTTTGGTTCCTCGTCCTGACACAAGCAGCCATCGCAAATATTATCAACTTATAAATGCATCAGAATCTGAAAGAGAAAAAAATATTGCTAGTTGGGTTGTTAAAGAATGAAGTCAGAAAGCAATGTTCACTATTTAATTGTAATGCACTAATGCAGCTGTACGTTAGATTTTCGATAAATTTCACGCTAAAATTTACCTAGCAAAAGGTTGCAAAATATTGAAACTGAAATTATTTTCTGTTTATATACACTAAAATCTACCAAAAAAATGATGGGCCATTAGTTTTAGCTGATCTTCCCTCCTATGACACACCCTATCAACATAACTCCACCCAATTTTAACAGTTTTGAACAGCAATAGCCACGACCCACCAGTGAGGACAACACCCAAAGATAAGCACACCTGGGAACCGACCTCCTTCTTTTGACCATAAGATAACACAACACCACTTAGCACAGAGTGAGTTATTGTGACACCACCCCACACCACACGGTGTCTTGTACTTTAACATCACACCACACGATGTCTCCATGACCATGTGAGGCCCTTCATGTCAATACCTACGGATGAGTTACTGCACAACGTGGCCTACGTGACTTCCCATTAGCTGCCATTAACTGTAAATTATAATTTGTACGTTCAATTCATCTTATTCATCTTTCTTCTCCTTTTAGTGATGAAAGCTTTTGTTAAACAACCCACCCACCCCATGTCTTTGTATGTAATAAGTCATTCCGGTCCAAAGTATTAAGTATTTTTCAGCCTTTGGGCTGTCGAACTTTTTCGATAAAACTTTATTTATTATATATATATATAAATATATATAAAATATTCAGAAATTTCATTGTCGCGCCATTGGCGATACTGAGTTTCAAGGTCGTCTGAGGGGGGACAGCGCTTATCAACAGTAGTGAGAGAGTAGCGAACTGCACCCATATAATATTAAGTATACTCTGGCGACATAATCTGGAGGCGAATTATGAAATTAAATTTCAGTTATTAAATTAAGAATAATTATAGATCGTTTCCCAGTCTGAAAATGTTGCGTACGTCCTAATTAAGCTGTTAATCGTCACTCCTTGAAAGAGTGAACGCGTGAAAAAGCGTGGCTTAGAGAGTTGTGAGAGAGAGTCAGGAGAGGCGTCCATGTGAACTGGTTTCCTTCGTTTATTCAACATCAGTATTAACAAGTGAGTTTTATTCAATCTCTCAGAGCTTAGATAGGGCGGTAGGAACAAACATTGAGTGAGTACAATAGGTAACAGCGAGTTCATTGCAGGGTTTCGACAGAACCCACATGGCTGCGAGTGATGACTGCGAGTGATGACTGCCGTTTCGTTGATGATTGATGAGTAGTGATTGTCCTAGTTGGAACGATCAGTGCAGGCTTGTCACTGGTTAGCAGAGTTTGCAAGGGAACTCTGAAATGACACCAGCTGTCTGGGGTACAACTAACGATCGTCTGGGGTCGCCTGATCTCTTCTACCTCGGCTCACAATATCAAATATCTTCAAGCAGTTAGTGAAAACCTTTTACTATGAGAAGCTAAAGCTTCTCTCAACTGAACAAGGTCTGATTGGCTCACTCCCTTCCGTCTCATGGATGTACTGAGTGTAAAATGAGGCTAGCTGAGTGAATGAATGGTCACACACTGAGACCAGGAGTCTAGTGGGTACGTAGAGGTACATTTTTTAAGGTGGAGAAAGGTTTGTTTGTGCCTTAAACTACGGGTGCCTGTTGGTTGTGCCTTAAAAAACTACTGGTGCATGTGGAATCTATATGTTAGGTTAAGAAGCATGGTTTACGGGTATTGGTGGAATCAGTAACTTCTTAAAATAGTGATAATATTTCCTCAGTGATTGATATTGTCTTGCTGTGTGTAGTTAATATTTCTTAAATAATTTTGATAGTATTGTTTTTTAATGTTTGTGTCACTAATTGAAACCAGGGAATGAGGAAACTGATTTTCAGATGAGTTTTCTCCCTTCTGTTGTAAGTGATACTGTGATTTAGTTCCTTTAATGCATTTAATATTTCTTTATATCTCCAATCTCAGGTACAACCTTTGTACCCCAGAGTAGTGTTTAAGTTAGGTTAGGAGGTGTTCATCCATTGGGATAAAATAATTTTGTTGAGTGCCCTTAAGGCCTATTCATTGTAGACTTATTAATTTCTTATTTTTTAATACCATTTTCTCAGTGATTGATATTATTTTGTTGAAAGCCCTTAAGGCCTGTTTCATATGTGCAAGCAACACTTCTTAAAACTTTGAATTTATTGTTGTCTAATGAGGCATTGTCTGAGTTGCTAATAATTTCAATATCATGTATAACTTTTATTCCCCAGAGTAGTATTTTAAGTTCAGGTTAGGAGGTGAGCATATGTTGGCGTACCATTATTTGATTGTGTCTGTAGTGGTGGAGGGAATATAAGTGTCTAAATTTTACAGTGTGTCTCATTCATCCCAGTCACAGATGCTGTCCTTCCACCGGTCACGGAGAATTCATTTTGTTAGTAAATTTCAGTGTTCTTGTGCTGGTTCTGGTTTTTCTCCAAGGGGTACTTCCACTGCAATTACCATCTAATAATAATTAATAAACCCCAAGTCAAGTAAGAAATTAAGTCCATCAATTCCGACCGGTTACACACACACACACATATATATATATATATATATATATATATATATATATATATATATATATATATATATATATCACTGCAGATTTGATTTTGCCGCTTACAGCGGCTACTTTCTTGTGCACCCCACACTCATCCTGTGAGCGGTAGCGCAAAAGGATTACCCCCCGTTGTCAGGATATTATGGCACTGAATTTTACACAGTATTTCAAATACATTATTTGTTTAGTTCTATACATAAAGGGTAACTTATTTACAAATGAGTGAGTACAGGCGTGTGAGGCAGTATGTCTGGCCTCATACTTAGTTATTCACATTTACGTGAGAAGTATTCAAGCACATTGCGTATTTGGTTCTGTACATGAGAACTGATATAGTTACTAAGTGCAAAAAAGTGGATACAATCTTAATATGTCGGCTATCTTGCCATTAGAGATGAAGTGTTGTGCCATTTCACACACAGTGTGCTTGGACCTGTCCCTAAAAGGTTCTATCTTCACACAGTCGAGTACGTAGTGTTCAAGTGTGTGGCCATATGTCTTGCCAAACACTTTACATTTAGTCTTGTTTACATCTGCTTGAGGAACATACTGCCAGAGGTACTTATATCCTAACCTTAATCTAGCGGTTACTACATCTTGTGATCTAGTGATCTTGTTACTTGCTCCATATTCATGTTTCACTTGATACATCTCATCATGGTAAACTATGGATCGACTAGTGCCTGTTTGCGCTAGTCTACTTGCGTCAAACTCATCAATAAGTTATTTCCTAATTCCAGTTTTAAGGGTTCTTTTTGACAGACCCAAATTGTATTAACGGTGTCTTTGTTAGACGCGAGTTGGCAAGGGCATCAACTCTGTCATGTTTTATGAGGCCTATGTGAGAGGGATCCTCAATAGTTTGACCTTGACACCCCGGTCAACAATGCACGCATATTTGTGTCTGGCTTCAGAGACAAGAGCGTGACAACCTGAGTCGAGGGTGTCAAGGGCAAGTAGTGAGGATAGAGAGTCAGTGATGATGAGACTGTCAGTAACAGTGGTTTCAATGAACTTAATAGCTGTGAGTATGGCAACTAATTCAGTTTGTAGAGTGGATGCCCAGTTGTTAATTTTAACTCCTTTCTCAATTATATTACGGTCAGGTTGAGTCACAACAATAGCACTTCCAGCCCTCCCACAGGCGGTGTTTAGAGATCCATCAGTGTGGATGGTCTGTGTGATATTATCATCAGTCTGTAGAGTGTGTATGTGTTCAAGAGCTCTTAATTTGGCAGTGTGTTGGAGATAAATGCTTTGTATAATTATTTTTTTGGCGGATATGTCGGTATTGTGATATCGAAGGGAACTGTCCGCCAGGGTGGCAGGAAGCGTTGTTGTGTCTCAACTTTGTACAGGTGGTCTAGTCCAAACATCTTCATATGTGTAGCTGTAGTTTGGATCCATTTAGACTCAACAGTCCCATGGTTCATACATTCTAGTAATTTTAAGGAAACAATGTTATCAGGATCACCACGCCGAAACCTCAAGGCTATCATGAGGTTAACTTCAATTATTCTATCTTTAACACTAGGTATACCTAGTTCTTTCCTCATATTAAGTACTTTAGTGCTCATGGGACATCCTAGGATAATTCTGAGGGCTTTATTTTCATTTTCTCGAGCTTGTCAACGCCTTTCCCGTCACGAAGGACCAAGGCTGGTGCGTGGTAATCTATCAGAGATTTTATATAGCCTAGGTACATTGTTTTAACAATTCTAATATTAGCACCACAGTGCGGGCTGTACCCCGCTACACTTCTAAGAGGTCTCAGTCTGTCAGTACATTGGCGGGTTAGCTGTTGTATGGCAGGTAAGGTACAAGGGACGGAAACACCAAGATATTTAAACGAAGAAACATAGTCAATAGTTTTGTTACCTATCTTGAACTTGGCGGGGCCGCGTTTGCGGTTACCAGCTTGTTTGTTGAACACCTTAGTTTTCTCAGTGGAGATAATAAGACCAAGGTTCTCATAGGCTGCGTATACATGGTTCATGGTGGTTTGCATTTCACGATGGTTTTAGTATGTATAAGAATATCATCAACATAGCTGATTGAGATATTGCTGGGGTTGTCTGGTATTAAATTTAATAATGCATTCATAAGAACATTGAACAAAGTGGGGCAAAGTACTCCACCTTGACGGGTACCAAGTTGCCTATCTTTAACTTCACTTTTGTAACCCTGAAACAGTGCAGCAGCCCTTCTGTTGGTTAGGTAACCACTTATCCAGTGTAACAGCCTACCTCCTATATCCATTTTGGCTAGTTCGTGCAATATCAGTTACCTATTGGCATTATCAAATGCAGCTTTAAAGTCAAGAAATGTGGTGTATCTGTGCCTTTCATCACCATGCACAGTTAGGAATGTGGTGATGCAATTATGTACATATTTACATGTGTTCTCTGATTCTATATAAGAGTCTGCCAAGAACCATCCTCTAAAAGGTTTTACACAGGCAGCTGGTTAGTGATATGGGACGAAAAGCATCAGGCTGTCCTTGTTTCGGTTTTGGTACAACAATACTGCTGGTCCATGATGTGGGTAGCTGGCCCTCGGCATGACTCATATTGTACAATACCAACAATGGATTGCATGGCACGCGAATTAGTAGTCTAACGATGTTGTAGGTGACTCCGTCCTCTCCAGGGGAAGTAGACCTACCCCTGGCGAGGGCGGCGTCAAGCTACCGCTCAGTATATGGAACATCCCACACAAAGTTAATAAGATTACTCCTCTCTACAGACTTCGCATCAAGGAGTCCCCGAGTCCTAGCTGATAACATGTCATAGCTAGACACATGAGCCCACTTTGGTATTAGCTCATTCGACTTTTGCAGAGGGTTCGGATGGGAGACGTGTCTACTGTTTTTACCTCTGATTGTGTTTATGTCTTTCCAGGCTTTGCTGAGGGATGTGTGTTGGTTCAGGCTGTTGACATATGTCTCCCATGCATTGTGTCTTGATACAATTGTAACATTTGAGGTGTTCTAATTTGTTTGTAACCCTTACCCACCCTCCTGACCCTAGCCCTGAGTTTTTTCAGCTCAGGGTCATTATAGCACTGCTGTTGCCTGTTCCCATTACGCTGACCACGTTTTCTCCTTTTTTTGGTGGAGGCATTGTTAATGAAGTATGCATAAGTCCTACCTATCAGATCGTCATGGAAACTTTGGTAGATGTCAGGCTACTATCACTGCAGGTGCGCGTGATCCATGTATATGCTGATAACCACAAGGAAACAAGAAAACACGAACTTCCCAAGCGCTTTCGTGTTACTCACATCTTCAGGGGTGAGTACACTGTACTCACGCAATGTTGCTGCACTCTCTCTCTTTTACAGGTACTTTAACGGACAATGTTCGGTGGATTTGGCATCCTGTACCGCCAGTAAGGCCGTGGGCTCGTAACACTCGTCTTGCCCACGGTGCCCAGTGTTTCTGTGTGGATGTCGATCACACTAGAATAACCCATTATAGTACATCCTACTTTCCTCACACAGCCAAACTGTGGAATGCTCTGCCTTCTTCTGTGTTTCCATACTCATACTACCTGTCTCGCTTCAAAAAGCTGGATTTCCGGCATCTTCGTGGTGTGGATTAATATAATTTTTTCTTTTATACTTTTAATTTATATTTACTCTTATTTTTCCGCCCCCTAGGCTCCGTTGTGGGTCGATGACCTATGCCCGGGTGGGCTATTCCCCGTAAAAAAAAAAAGTATCATTTAGGAAGTCACCGGACCCATCCTGGCAGATACTATTTTGAGATGTTGTAAATATTCATCTCGTGCCTAATATTAATTTTCTATTTTCAAATATGTAGCTGTGAAAAGTGAATAAACAAACAATATAAAATTAAACCATAACAAACGGGGTTCATTCCATTGAGAAAAAATCTGAGATTGTGTTATTATCGTACAGAGAATTTATTCATGTATCATAAACATAGAATTAGCTAGAATTATTGTGAGTGATTCACGATTATTTTAGTGTGTTCATGTATGTCCCAGCCGTATCTTGAGACTTAATTAATGGACACGTCACAGCAGACCATTACGACAATGAAACTTGATTCTCAATGAGTAATTGCACAAGGAGAGTAGCGTAAGACCTGGCCTATCCCACTACGTGTGTTAACAAAATCACCTCCATAAACAATTTCTTAACCAGTAATTTATTCAAAGAAATTATCATGTAAATATATCTAAATTAATGTAAGATGCAAAGCCTTGAAGACCCTTTATTAAATAATCAGAGGAACAGAATAAAATCACTAAGATTGCAAAATAATGACGTCATAGACCCAGACCTGTGCAAGAAGATAGATAAATATTAAAAACCAAATATATCTAACATGAAATAAAAAAATGCGCTCATTATATATATATATATATATATATATATATATATATATATATATATATATATATAATATATATATATATATATATATATATATATATATATATATATATATAAATATATATATATTTATATATATATATATAAATATATATATATATATATATATATATATATATATATATATATATAAATATATAAATATATATATATATTCAGAAATTTCAGTGTAATTTCAAACGCCGCGCCATTGGCGATATTGAGTTTTCAAGGTCGTCTGAGGCAAGAGAGCGCTCCTGCACATAGTGAGAAGTTTTGGAACTAAGCCTATACGATATTGAATGTAGTTTACCAAATTAATAAAGATGCAATTCATGAAGTTAAGGGACTATTATTAAATTTGAAATTATTATAGATCGTTTATCAGTCTGAATAATGTTTCGGGTGTCCCAAGAAAGTTATTAGTAGGCGGAAAGTATGTCACGTAGGCCTAAGCTAACGCCTTGGGTAGACACGAAGCTGGCTGGCTCAGTCAGACGACAGGGTGGAACAGAGAGGGCAGACTGTGCGTCAGAGAGGACGATACGGTCACGTGGTCTAATCACCTGTGTTGCGCTATTGCAGTATAACAGGTAAGTCTCATTCGATCTCAGATAGGGGTTAGATAGGGCAGTGATAAAGTTATTAAGAGCTAACAGTGAGCTAATTTCAGGGTTTCCGTCAGAACCTACTTCACTGAGAGAGATTGACTGCCGTTTGAGACTGCCGTTGATGATTGATGATTAGCGATTGTCGCCGTTGATGATTGATGATTAGCTATTGTCGCCTTTGGAACGATCAGTGTAGGCTTGTCACTGGTTAGCCGGGTAGCAAAGGATCTCTTGAGTGAACTAGTGCTCCCGACAACTAAAAGGACATGGGACCAGCATCAGCATTGGGTGATCAGTTCTTACCATGTGGGTGCACAACACCACGTGGGTGCACAACACCACGTGCCCTCGGTCAGCTAGAAGCATTACCTACTGGCCATAGTCACCTGTTGGCGTTCTCTCTTCCCACCCATGGACGCACTGAGAGTACACTGAGGCTATCTGAGTAAATTAATGGTCACACACTGAGACCAGGAGTCTAGGGGATACCTAAAGAAACATTTTATCTCCCTTATTACGGGTGTATGTTGAGTTGGGTGGAGCATGGTTCACGGGTATTGGTGGACCCAGTAACATCTCAATAATAGTGACAATATTTTTGTGTGTAGTTAATACCATTTCTCAGTTACTGATATTATCCTGACATGTGTAGTTTAATAATTCTTGTATAATTTTGATAGTATTGTTTTTAATGTTTGTGTCACTAATTGGAACCAGAGTGATACTGTGAATTAGTTCCTTTAATGCATTTAATTTTTCTTTATAATTCTGATCTCAGGTATAACCTTTGTTCCCCAGAGTAGTGGTTAAGTTAGGTTAGGAAGTGTGCATCTGTTGGGGTGATATAATTCTGTTGAGTGCCCTGAAGGCCTATTCATGGTGGAGTTAATAAGTTCTTATTTTTTAATACCATTTTCTCAGTGCTGGATATTATTTTGTTGAAAGCCCTTAAGGACTGTTTCATGTGTGCAAGCAACATTTCTTAATACTTTAAACTTATTTTTGTCTAATGAGGCATTGCCTCAGTTTCTAATAATTTCAATATCATGTATAACTTTTATTCCCCAGAGTAGTGTTTTAAGTTCAGGTTAAGAGGTGAGCATATTGGTGTACCATTATTTGATTGTGTCTGTAGTGTTAGAGGGAATATAAGTGTCTAAATTATACAGTGTATCTCATTCATCCCAGTCACAGATGCTATCCTTCCACGGGTCACGGACAATTCATTTTGTTTAGTAAATTTAAGTGTTCTTGTGCTTGTTCGGGATTTTTCTGAAAGGGGCGCTTCCACTGCAATTACCATCTAATACGCTTTAATAAACCCCAAGTCAAGTGAGAAATTAAGTTCCATCAATATCCGACCGGTTACATATATATATATATATATATATATATATATATATATATATATATATATATATATATATATATATATATATATAGTATGTATGTATATATATATATATATATATATATATATATATATATATATATATATAGTATGTATGTATATATATATATATATATATATATATATATATATATATATATATATATATATATATATATATATATTAATACCCTACAACCACCAATTACCCCCCCCCCCCAAAAAAAAAGAGAAGTCAATATATTCGAGGAAACAATTTAGTTAACAAATGAAAGCCCATCTGAGTATGAATTGGCACCATGCCCCAGGCGAGGCAATAGTGTCATTCTCTTCCCAATGGTTGCCCCAACAAGACCATATCTTATGGGCTCTGACCCTAGACTGTGGGACTCCTTTGGGGTGTCACTGTTTGTGTTCACCATTACCATTGAACGCTCAGAGCCATTTAAATTGTAAGCACAATTCTTATATTAATAGCAAGTGCTAGTTAAAGAAGATGTTAGAATAATTAGCTAAAACCAGCATTTGAGCACGCACCTGTACGCACAGCCGCATGCACTCAACATGAACCCAAGTTCTAGGTGCAACTGTACGGTACAATACCTGACCCTGTACCCACAAGCCCTCCACTGCTGAACATGGCCTGTGAGACCATAACAAACGTTCGAGACTACAATGGAGCACTTGTTGAAAAATTTGACTTGCTTCCCTTGACAAGAGTATAACAGCTTTTGGAGCTGTCATATAACAGCCTTGGAGCTGTCTAGTTTGTTGGGTTAAGTTGCCAAAACCCAAATGGGGTTTTCTCCATTTATTTATGAAAGTAAATATTGTCACTTCAATAAGGAAAATACCGTAATTAACACGGCAAAGTTATCTGGAGGTTGGGATTCAACGTCTGTTTCTCGTGAGGGTCAAGTGATAACGGAGGTGCAGAGAACCGGCTTCTAATGGCTGACCTAATCATCTTTACGATCTACTTGATAGAGGAAAATACCCATCACGTTATCTGAACATAAACCTCACAGCTCATGGAAAATTATGAGGGGTGATATAATTATATAACACAAATATATTAACACGTATTTATATAAGTACTACTGTCTATGAGAGAGGGGATAATACAAGAGTATTAAAAACTGTGAACCACTATCGCCCCAAGATTTCTCAAGTATAGTCCATTTTTCGGTTCATAGGGTCACCAGGAAATCCTACCCCCTGCTAGAATTTATGTTCCATAGCTGCAATGCTCAAACACTAGTCTCTGATAAACAAGTGTACGGGGGTTGAGCGAATGGACTGGATAGAAAATACACACCATTCAATGGACACTAAGAATAACTGAATAGGTTTTAGAATAATTTCTTCATCTACATTACCATACTGGTATAGTGGGTTTGCTGTCGTAAAATAACACACAATTGATATTAACACCTACAGTATATGTTATAACAGTAATGTAACCCCTCCCCTCCCAAATGAAGTATTGAAATTTATTAATTATTAGGTAAATAAGATAAATAATTATTAAAGAAAGTCAACTCCTACACTCGCATACTTAAAAGTACCTCTGTAACACAAGAATTTTTGGTGGCCACTAAAAATTTCTTACTTAATCAGAACACAAATGAATAATTTGAATATTTACAATTCCCCCGAATCCCCTTAATAAAGAAAAATTTAGGCTTTCAATAGTCCTAATACAAAATGGCCGACAGTCCAAGATGAATCGTCATATAAATAACACAAGAAACTAGTAGAAATTAATGACAACAGGTCACTATAAAAATTAAGCCCTTAGCCGTGAGCTGTAGGATATGTAACCCTCAAATACTGTCAATATACAGGAATTTGACGATTAATGTGATGCGGTGTGTGTGGGCTGAAGGCTAGACAGGCTGTGCTTCGGCGTGCCGAGTCTCCTTGCCACAGGTCGAGCCAGGATACCTACCTTTCCAATTTGAAACCGATATGGCAAGACTATGATTTTCCAAATTCTGCTTTATTTAGTAACTTAAATTACTAAAACAATTTAATGTAAACAATTTATTAGGAAATACAATAAACCTTATTTGTAATTCTCTTAGATGATAATTGTTTAACTAATTGTACTCAACAGATCAGTTGTCACCCTCTAGGTATACCTACAGATTCATCCTCAGTTAAGTACTATCTTACTAAGACAATATTACCTTAACAAGGGAGTTTAAGTTAGTTAAACTGTGTTACTGACTTCTGGGTGTACAGAGGTTGGGAGTAAAACTTGATTGAGACGTACAGCTAAAAAATTATAAACTAATAAAGAAATGAGGCTATTTTAAGCTACTGAAGTGGTCTTCTGTGAATTGCTGGAACTATGCTAAATTGTTGACAAGGTCAGGAATAGTCGCGTAATGTTGGTAATGTCTCATGAATTGGTTGTGTTCAAACAGGACAGTAAATAATGGGTTAAATTGTGTTAGAGAAGACAGAAACTGTGGTGCTACTGTGGAACACTGCCTCATAATCTCTCTGTGTTAATAGGCAAAGTGGACATTTTACGCTGGCATATACAGGGTGCGCTAATTGAGTGTACCTACTTTTCTAATTTTATATCTGTGTAACTCTGTACAGTAATTATTTAACATATTTTTGTTTTGTTTGCAGAATGAGTGAAGGATACACTTAGGAGTTTACGGCAATATGGTTTTGACTACAAAATCTGTGGTATAGACTCAGCGTTGCTACTGTCGTTCCTCTAACGTCACAAGAGCGCCAACATCAAAATCAATTCACCCCATTGTGACCAAATTTAAGGAAAACGAAACTGTTCACAACCTAAATAAAAGGGCATCAGGTAGACCAAGGACACAGGAGAACATTGACGCTCTGCAGCACTCGGTGGTTAGCAGTCCACGATAAGGGCGTCGAAGGCGTTCACAAGAAATGGGTCTTCTACCAACGTCGCTGATATCCTTGGTCTACCCGATGCCCCTTTAGTATATAGGTTGTGAACAGTTCCGTTTTTCTTAAATTTGCAAGAACTAGCGATGGGGAAGAGGATTGGGGTGGGTGGGGAGATAATGAGTACCAGGAATGGATGGAAATGGGAGATATGATAATGATATTTGCAGAGAGAGTCGAGAATGGGGAAGACAGGCTTAAACAGAAAGACAGAGGAAGGATAATAAAACAAAAATTTTAGACTATAATGTTAGTGGTTGGATGGTGGAAAAGTTTGCTGACATATGAATGTGCTATAAGGAGCGTCACTCAGAGTGCCTGAACATAGTTTCATAGAACTAAGAGTCCGCCTCACCTGAGCAACGCTCTTGTGCATTATGCGGAAGACCCGGCAGCCGCACCCTTGTCCACTACCTCCAAAGATGCCCCCCCCCCCCCACACAACGCTTCCGTGACGCCTGCTGGACCACCACTCCACAACCCCCTGACGGAGACACGATGATCCTCCCCGTACTGGCCAGATATTGTGTAAATAATATTGATGATGTGTAAAAGGAATATCCTTCCTTCCTTAGGCTTTAGTATGCCCCTTTATAATATTTATACTGTATATACTTGTGACACTTGCCAGATGCTTCTGGTGTTATTGTACAGGGGTACCTAGTGACAGCACTAGGATCCCGCTTCCTCTAACAAGGAATAAACTATTGAAATTGAAATTGAATTTGATAATTGAACTAAGAGTGATAGTGAATGCGAGATTGAAGGTGAAAGTTATCCAAAGATGTAAGAGTAGGATTGTGACTTTTTCTAAGCTTAGGAAAATTAATATAGAAAAAAATAATTGAGACAAAGTGTGCAAGAATAGTTTATAAAATGCAGGAGAGGTGTGTGGCCATGATAAAATTAGAGAACAAACAAAAATATAAAATGAAGGGAAGATAGTCTGTCATTGTTCAATAAAAGAAATGAAAAAATTATGACCATAAGGTGAAAAAAATTATAAAGGAAGGCAGGAGTACTGGTAGATAAACGTAAACTAATGGAATGGTTAAATAATTTAGAACAGGTGAAGGAGGATAGAAAATGTCATTATATTTTACAGTGATCAAGGGGCCGTTGTGGAGGGAACTAAAGAGAGAAAGATAAAACAAGAAAGCAAATGGAAATGGCAGTTAAGACTGAAAGTGATGATATAGATTAAAAAAAAAAGAGATGGGGAGTATATTTTCAGCAAATGACGCCTGTAACAGATGACAGACAGGTAGAATACTCCAATTTTGGATGTGACAGATTACCTTAAATAAATGTAGTTACTGCTGCAATCTGTCTTATGCCATCGGTTTATTTAACCGCCGAAAAATGTTTGTGTTATCACTGCGCTAACCCTTACATTAGCTAAACTTGGTCAATTTTGGCGCGATTTACACCAATTGTATTGTGTGGACCTTGTCACAGAGAGGACAGAAAACAATATACTGGCCACAGGTTATGAATGACAGAGGGAAGGGGGCCAAACAATGGTAAAAAGTACGTTTAGTTTTCCTGTGTAGTGGAAAGGTTATTGTAATAAACTTAAAATTTATCGAGGAATATTTTTTAGGACAATGTATGTCACAGTTACTTTTTGAGAGAATTTTACCAAAGTTGAAAGTATATGAAGGGAACATCAATGTAGGTCCGGAAGAGAAACAGAATGTGGATCACACTTTTTAAGGTTAAAAAACATGAGATAAACATTTATGAAAAAAAATTATTTAATTACTGCATTTATAAATATTAGAAATATATGGTAGAATAAATAGAAAAGCAATGTGGGAATTAATGGGATAAATGTGTTGTTGTTTTTTAATGATGGGAGTTTTCAGGTGGAACACGAACTACATGTTAGAATTTATCGGGGAGAGGGGAACTGGTTCCCAATAAAAGAAGGACTCCATCAGCGAGATAAAATGTTACTACAGTTGTTTGATATTGTCATGCGTGGGGGTATTGAAAAGGGTGAAGGCAAGGGTGGTGAAGATTGATGCAACTTTGGTGAATGATGATTTGGGGTGAAAATGTGAGAATTAGCTGCAGTTTGTCGATAATACTTATAATGGGCTGTTCGGAATAAAGATGAAAGTAAATGTTAGTGAGTGATTTTGGAACACGGAGGGGTAGAAGAAAGTTAATGGATGTGAAAAAGTAAAATAATGAAATTGAGAGGATAATGAAGACAAAAATAAATAAATACTAACTTATATGGCGTAAGAGTGGAAAGAGAAGACTGTTTCAGACATCTCAGCCTGCAAGTGTCAGCAAATGGAATGAGGAGTGTGATTAATTGAAACCACGGAGAAGCAGAAAAAATAGGAAGTAATAGATGAATGACGCTAATGTGTGTGTGTGTGTGTGACAGTACTTGCGGAATTCATGATGTTTAGCATGCATTTAGTAGGTTTATGCCACCCCTTTTGAAGCACACTATAGTTTCCACGCTAACCTGGGAGTAAGCCACGCTCCTCTTCTATAAAAATAGCGGAGTGGTTCATAGAAAATGTTCGTGTGTCTGTCTATTTATTCAAACTAAATGTGTTCACAGTTGGTAAGCAGACCTGTTATTCCCTAAACTAATGTTAAATATCTGGTCTATCAAAATGCAAATGATTTCAAGGCATTAGCACTTCAGAGAGTTGTTAGAAATTTTTAAATATTTATCATAAAAGGTCAAAGTCAAGGATGAAATTCGCATTCGAATGAAGTCTTTTAATTATTTCTTCGTTTTGCACCAAACATAAAGCAAACAGAAACAAATTATACCAAACATATAGCCAGTGCCGGATTTAGACCTGTGGAGGCCCATGGACAGCCTCTTTGTGGAGGCCCCCCTCATTATAACTACCCAAGAGGGTGGGGTGGCGAGTGAAGCCAGCCTAAACATCTGGGAGTTCCGGGGGGCGCTGTAAGCCTCCCGGGAAATTTTTGAAATTTGAACACTTCTTTGGAGAATTTTGAAGCCAGATGCAGTTACATTGAGGAAATTAGAACACTGAGAAATTTTTAAGTAGCTGTATATTTATTGATGGTTTACAAATTCCCAACACACACACACACACACACAAAAGTGAGACATGACTGGAGTCATTCATGTGTTTTCAAGTCGACCAGCCCTAATATAGCTACTACCGCACATGTGGAGGCCCCTGGGCAGCTGCCCACTTTGCCCACTCCTGAATCCGGCCCTGCATATAACACAATAGGCTGGATATATCCCAAATCATGTATATAACTGATAAAACTCGATATAAATACGTGCTTATAGATGCGCAGTCCGGGGGAGGTAAAACGCTCGGGGCATCAGCCACTGGACTTCGTGGCCACATGAACATGTTGGTGATCAGCTGAGAGTGACTGATCAGCTGGACACTTGACTCGTACTGCCAGTACTGTACAGCTCGCATTAGAATACTATGACACACAAATTACCTATACCTCGTCCATCATTGGCCGAGATTTTCGTTCATTTGAACCAAATTTCTTGATACTTGATGATAAGAGGATAAAAATGTTAAACCTCTACATCGCATCTTAATACTTCGAAGCATATATTATTACTTAAATCTTGTCACAATGCAGTATTTAAGATAGAGAATGCCAAGTTAGTGGATAGAGTATTTAATTATCTGCTTGTGGGTGTGAGAAATGCTTTTTTGGCTAAAGTACAGTCTGCTGGCTGTTGTGCGTCAAGATGGGGGAAATTCCCGCAAAGGCCAGTGGCTATTTCCCTGAGCGTTTTACCTCCCCCTGCACTGCTTGTATATAAGCGCGTATTTATATCGAGTGTCAGATTTCTTCCACACCTACGAAAACCTAAGACACGATGAACATAAGAACATAAGAACATAAGAATGGAGGAAACTGCAGCGGGCCTATTGACCCATACTGGGCAGTCCCGTTTATACCCAACCCCTATTGCTCATATAAGCATCCAACCTATGTTTGAAGCTATCCAGCGTATTCGAGTTAATGATGATATTTGGTAACTTGTTCCATTCATCCACTACTTTGTTTCCAACCCAATGTTTACCTATTTCACCGGGAAATCTAAATTTGTCTAATTTAAAACCATTGTTTCGAGTTCACTCCTGGTTGGATAGTTTGAGTACCTTTGTAATGTCCCCTTTGTTTAACGCTGACTTCCTTTTATACACCTCTATCAGGTCGCCCCTCACTCTACGTCTCTCGAGGGAGTGCAGATTAAGATACTTTAACCTGTCTCTGTATTCAAGGTTCATAATGCCCGGGATTAGTCTTGTCATTCTCCTCTGGATTCTTTCCAAGGATTCTATATTCATTCTGTAATACGGTGACCAGAACTGAACTGCGTAATCCAGGTGAGGTCTCACAAGCTCTAGATATATTTTTAAGATGACCTCGCTAGTCTTGTAACTAACACTCCTTTGTATGAACCCAAGTACTTTATTAGCCTTGTTACGAGCAAAAACACATTGTTTACTTGCCTTAAGATTCCTACTTATCATTACTCCTAAATCTCTCTCGCAGTCGGATTCCACAATGGCATTGTTGTTCATCTGGTAACTGGTTTCCCTATTTACATCTCCTATACTGAGTACTTTACATTTGTCCACATTGAATTTCATCTGCCATTTTTCCGACCATTCGAAAAATTTGTTTAGATCTTCCTGTAGTTTTGCCGAGTCCTCGTCAGATTTAATTACACGTCCTATTTTAGTGTCATCAGCAAATTTACTTATGTTGCTGTCTATGCCGATATCTATGTCGTTTATGTATATAATAAACAATAATGGTCCAAGTACTGAGCCTTGGGGAACTCCACTTGTGACGTTGCTCCAATGGGACTTAGTGCCGTTAATGCTCACTCGCTGTTTCCTGTCCTGTAACCACGCCCTAATCCATTTAAGGATGTCACCTTTGATGCCATGAGCTTCTACCTTTCTAATTAGTCTTTCGTGGGGTACTCTGTCGAAGGCTTTGCTAAAGTCGAGATATACCACATCATAATTGTGCCCCTCGTCCACTGATTCGAAAACTGATGAAAAGAATGTTAATAGATTAGTTAGGCAAGAACGTCCGCTTGTGAAGCCATGCTGGGAATCATTGATCAATCTGTGCTTCTCCAGGTGATTTCGAATAGAGTTTGAAACGATTGCTTCCAGTAATTTGCCTACTATTGATGTTAGACTGATTGGGCGGTAGTTAGAGGATAGTGATCTATCCCCCTTCTTGAAGATAGGTATTACATTCGCTATCCTCCAGGATTCTGGTACTACACCTGTTTTTAAGGACATGTTAAACAACTTTGCTAAGGGCATACTAAGCTCTTCCTTACATTCCTTTAATACTCTGGCAAATATCTCATCGGGACCAGGTGACTTATTAGGCTTTAGTTTGTCTATTTGCTTACTAACATCGTTACTAGTCACTACTATCTCACTTAATTTGTTTTCTTCACTATCTCTGAATAGAGTCGGTGCCTCGGGTATCATGTTTAAATTTTCGCTGGTGAAAACTGTTGAAAAATATTTATTCATATTATTGCTCATTTCTCCGTCGTTATCAGTGAGCTCGCCGGAGTCTGACCGTATTGGTCCAATCTTTTCTCGTGTTTTAGTTTGGTACATTTGGTAGAATCCTTTGGGGTTTGTCTTTGCCTCCCTTGCTATCCTTACCTCATTATTCCTCTTTGCTTTCCTTATCTCGGTTTTAACCCTACTCGCCAATACCCTATAATAGTCCCGGAGGTGAATTTCGCCACGATTTATCCTTCTACCTATAGCCTTCCTTTGGCCAATGATGTTCTTTAAATAATTATTTATCCATTTAGGGTCATTGTTGTTTGATCTGAGTTTTTTGTATGGTATGTTCTGCCTTTGTGCATTAAGTAACTCACTATTTAAATTGTCGTGGAACTCGGCAATCTCAGATCTCGTTATCAGGTCGGTGTCATCTGTCAGGTTCACGGCCAAGCGCGACACCCCGTCTCTCAGCTGCCTCTTTAAACTGTCAAAGTTTGCCCTTCTGAAATCTGGTATTTTAGTGGAATTTTCCTTACGTCTGCCCTGAAAATCTAACTGGAATCGAATTTCTTTGTGATCTCTGTTTGCAAGTTCGTTCCCTACCTCGACATTGCTAATGAGGTTTTCTCTGTTTGACAAAACTAAATCCAATATATTATTACCCCGTGTGGGTTCGGTTATATGTTGACTTAGGAAACAGTCCTGGATCGTCTCGAGAAAATCCTCTGATTCTGAGTTACCCGTAAGGTCGGTCCAATCTATTTGGCCAAGGTTAAAGTCGCCTACTATACAGACTTTGTTGTGTATGGAAGCCCTGCGCATTTCATCCCAGATAAGTCGCTCATTGACTCTGTCAAGATTGGGGGGTCTATATATTACTCCTGTGATTAATTTTTCCCGACCTGCCTCTTCTCTTCCTCTCCAGCTTCCTGCAGCACCTGGTAAGGGTTACTGCACTCCACACCCTGGTCAGCTTTCCTAAGTCTGACCCTAGTCCCCTTGGAGACAACCACTCTCTACGCCTGCTCCTCCTTCGCAGGTGTCCTGCTAGGCAGAACACCTACCTGAAGGAGTTCCGTCCTGAGGGCTTCATTTTCCCCCTTTAGAGTGTCAACCTCACTCCTCAACTGCCCCAGCTGCCTTAACAGCGTGGCAAGGAGGTCGTCCTTCCCCACACTCCCCTCCTCTTCCCCCACGGCACAACGATCCAAAGCGGCCATTTTCCTTGGTCTCTAGCGGGAGCACAACGGCACGACCTTTCAGGATTTCTAACTCTAATTTCAGGTTTTTTTCCTTGGTACTCTCTAACTCGGTCCACAGAAAGGCGTAACCCCGTTCACCAGTAGCACTAGCCATATCTGATAATTATCCCCGGGAGCAGAGCTAGGCAGCCGTGACCTTTCCTCTAGTGAGGTCAGAACACATCTGAGTGAGGTCAGAACACAACTGTGACGTCAGAACAGGACCCAAACACGACTGAATGGATACTCCTAGAGAGCGAGAGGAGGAGGAGAGTAATGAGAAAATCAACTTCAACCTAACAAGAATACCAAGACAGAAGACCAAGACATTTCCCCAAACAAGAAAACACCACACCCAATCAAGCCGACCAAGTACTGAGAAACCATTGCCCAACCCAACACGCACCTGACGCTTGACCTGACGCTCACTTGACTCTGGGTCCTGCCACCTCCTCGCCGCGTCCGGGCGAGTTGCTGCTGCCTCCAACTTAAAACCCAAAATAACGCAAGCGGTGTTTAGCCACTGCACCTATTCTCCTATCCTTCTAAAATTCACTTCAATCCTCCCTTTATCCCTCCCCTGAACCGCCTTCCCCCCTGTCACTAGCATTTAAGTCAAGAGTCGAGTGTTATCAGTTATATAAATGTTTGGGATATAACTGGTCTGCTTACCAATTGTTAACACGTTTAGTTTGAATATATGGACAGCTCTTCGAACATTTTCTATGAGCTATTTGTAGCTCTGGACTAGGGCATGGCCTACGGGCCAGGTTAGTGTGGAAATACTATCGTCGATAGTCCAGTGAAGAAATGTTCCAATTATCAGCAGACGCACCCGTTAATTCCTGAGTATGCATAAGGGCTATATATACAGTGTAAACTGAGATATTACAACCCATATGATATAAAGATATTAATAAGTTCTGTAAACAAATAAAGAGTAAATTAACAATTAGGAAAATAGATTAATGATTGAGTGAAGAAAGAGTTGAAAGGCAAAATCTAATCTGAACGTGGAAATGACAGCTTTTAGTCAACCAGATGACCTGTGAACTGATGACTTTAATCTTAAACTAATTTCATTCAAATATTAGACGCTATCAAGGACGTATCTTAAATATCTTGTGGTAAAATAAAATTGTTAATTCTTCTCGATGATACTCTGAATTCGGTGATTGATTATAATAACTGTAGCATTTATCGACTCACCAACATCAAAAACTTTCACAAAGAATCCTCAGAAAGCAATTAACATAAACTTTTTGGAGATATTTTTATTTTATATTTTCTTTTTTCTACACACAAACATAAGCAGACATTTGGATACCGAGGCATTAACAGAGACCAACATATTAAAAGACATACACAGATAAACAGACAATTAGATAAATAGATATAAACGTAGACATACAAATAAATACACATAGAGAATCAAACATACAATCATAAGTAACAATTGAATATACTTAATAATATTACACCGACAAAGATTAGCTCTACTTGGTGAGGATGAATAAGTCATTTTTACCTTATCTTAAAGTAAATACAATATATATATATATATATTTTATAGTAAAAGAAAATACGACAGATATTAGAAAAAAACAAACCTAACCTAACCTAACCGAACCGAATTTACTGATCGTTAGTTAATTTTTCTTCAGATTTGGTTAGGTTAGGTTAGGTTCAAATATTATCTTTCATAAATAGTTTAGTGTCGTCATCTCTAAACAAGAACACAGAGTTTCTCACTTCATACTGTATGTAAAGTTGAAACATGAATGTAAGTCAAACTCGCTTCTTATAATGTACCGTCGGGGAATGTTTCGTGTAAGACACCCAGCCACTTGTTTGAACCCCTGCATGCTAGACCTATAGTATGGTAGCGAATCAATAGTCAGACACTCATCTGTCTGGTAACTTCTGGTGAGATTTACCACTTTTTCTGTGTACTATGATTGGGGTGTTGATATTGTGACTTCATCAACTCCTATACCACCTCCCCTTCCCCCCCCCCCCCCCACCTCCTCTCTCACACAGTTACCAAATAAGTGAGTGTCTGGCTACTGCTTCGCTACCTTCAAGAGAGCTCACGCTCTCAACTGGCTCAGTCAAGTTAATATTATGGTTCTTAATCGACTCCGTATCTGTGTTAGTCTGGCTAAATAAACTGTTTCAATATCAATATTAATATCAGTACCACAAGTCCCATATTCAGAGGTTCGAACTTGTGGCCGGGTGTCTTACGCTGAACGTTCCCCGACCGAACCTCATTTTCTTTCTGCAGTACAAAGCTTCATAATATTTCACCAAATAATGAAAGCAGAGAAAAACAGAAAATAAGGACAACCTCTGCAGAATTAGTTGGTGTTTTGTAAGATATTTGAAGACTTCAATTAATCACCACGAAGTCTCTTAAGTGTTTGAGAAAAATTATTTGGAAATGATGAAAGAGAGAAAATAAATGGAGAATTGGAAGTGAAAATGAGAAATACGATGATTTAATAATTTTGGGGGGAATTGATGAGTAAAATGTGGAGAGTCTGAAAAAAGGTGTGACCATCAATAATAATAATAATAATAATAATAATAATAATAATAATAATAATAATAATAATAATATTGACAATGCATATATATGTACCATAATTGTTCTTTGAAACGTGAAAATCAGTGGTAAGAGAGAGTAAATCGTATACCGTACTCAGTTCGAAGCTACTGTGATAAGCCTTATGAACAGATGCATAATAAAACAGAGCCTGAATGATGGGCAGGTAGACAGACAAACACACTTCCTCGATAATTGTCATTGAGTCTGCCAGATTCTTTTTTTTTTTTATTTTGAGTAATGAAGAGGGAATTTAAATAGGTGATGCAGGGAGCACCATGGCTGTTCGTATTATAACAAATATATAAGTGAAGAAGAATACAAAGAAGTGAACGGCCTTGTAGAATGAAAAGAAAAAGATCTAATAACAGCGAGATGATCCAAGAGAAAAAGAAAATATAAAAATATGTGGAAAGAAAAAGACAGAAGGAAGCGAATGAAATATTAAAAATACTATAAAGTGGATAATGATATAGAAAATATATAGAATATACGGTTCTCAAGTCCATGAAAATCAGGAATTTTGGTTGTTGAAATAATACACTTCCTGGCAGTACAAGAACTAACACGGAAATACTGCAACGATATTTTATATTTTGGAATCAAAGAAATACTTTAAAATCTATACATAAGTTAATTCATGAAAAACACTGAAATGATAGTGAATAGTGAAGGGAAACTAATTCATATGAGGGAATGAAGTGAAGACGTAACAGTTATATACACAAAGACGCCTGGAGCTGATCAAGGCATGTTTAGGATGTATCAGTGTTTTCAGGTAATTACTTTGAATATCTGGGATGTAAGAGTGGATCAAAGAATGTAATAGATAAAGCGATAGCAAATATGAGCAAATGTAGTGAAGCTGAAATGAGCTTAAATGGGTAAGAAGTATATAAAAAGCTAAGATTACAAAAAAATAGTTTCAAGGTAATTAACAAAGCTAAAATTAACACGATTAACAAAGCGCAATAACATGAGAAAGGAGGATTTATAGAATAGTGCTGCTGGTTGGATAATATTTAATTAATTATGGTGACTCTAACTATGAGGATTTAGAAGAAAAGTGTGTTTAAGATGACAGTACTGTATAAATAAGGGGAATATGGGAAGTTAGGATAAGGCTGGATCAAGCTGTGAAGACAAGAAAATGACTCGTGATTTAAAGTTGGTGTTCAGGAGAGACAGAAACTGATGCTATCTACTTGCCTACTTTTTGTCTGAGGAAACAGTTAGATTCTCTCCTAATTCTGTCTTAAAGATACTGAAACACGGCATATTAGTCTTTTGAAGTGCCACTCCAATAATCCTAATGTATTTTTTCGTTTGTTCATGTAAGGAGAATTTGATTCTTTTCACTATCGACTATGACAACTTTAACAACAAAACAAAATTAAAACAGTCGCCCTAGACATGCTTGAGAGCTCACCAAATGTCCTGGACAGAGCTTGTCTGCAGGCATCTATAGTGTTTTTAAATGCACCTTATGCGAGACATCGAAGTCAATGGCATCATCAAAAGGATTCTATCAACTGCAGGCTCCCCAGCACATAGGGAGTCACAACCTTATGGATCCGACAACAAGTGTCTGTATGGAATCCCATCAGTCTGGTGGAAGGATGGTAAACAGCTGGTGTGGGACCATTACGGTACCGTACCGTACCCCAGGCTTAAAAACATGATCATGCAATTATTAACCCCTTGATGAGTGTGACGCATTTTGACAGTTTATTCTGGCTATCATTAGACACTTTTATGCAGCTTAGGAAGGATTTATGGGAATAAACAGTATAGACTAGCTGAATTAGCCATCTGCCTATTGTTTTTCATATACCCTTCATAAATTGAATAAAATCATCTAATAATAGTCAGAAAAGAGAAAAGAAATGTGTCATCGATCTTCAAAGGGTTAATGCGTTGGTGGCTTCAGTGAGTGCACTTACGTGATCAGTACCGTCCGCCAGCTGGTAGTCTGGTACTGTCAGTACTGATCACGTTGCGTCACGCGAACTATTCACGTATAACTTGAGAGTTGAGAGTAGTGTCTCCAACTCTCCACAGTCACTCCTTCCATCGCCGTCGGGAGCAGTCATCCGAGGCAGGCAGGGGCACTTTATCTAATATTGCACCTTATTGGTAAGATGACACATATTTTTGCTTCATTGTAAATTAGGTAGACTAAGAAATAAAAATTCCGTAATTAGGCAACAATATTATGTGGGCACATTTACATCTATAGTCACCGTAAATGTTCCTTTTCAAATCCACACATGTACTCTAATAAATTGTTCACAAATTGAGAATTATTTTGATGTAAATATATTTTGCTGATGGTACGATAAAAGTACAGAATTACGGTACGGTATTTTTTCCGTACCGTACGGTACGGAAAAATAATTGGGGGTACGTTACGAAATTACGGTACGGTATTTTAGCCAGGTACGGAGTACGGAAAAATATTCCGTACCGTACCGTACAACCAGCCTTGTGTGGGACCGAACATATGCCACTGATACCTTAGCACCTACTTATCTCTCCCTGTGGTACTGGAGCAAAGATTGCAGCATGCTCAGAGGAAAAAAAGAAGGGAAAGAACAGGATATCTGAGCCACAATAATTGTTTTGACCCAATAGGGTCAGAGACTCTGAGAGAATGGGGAACCAAGGTCCTGAAATTCCTGATTGAGCAGGTTTCCTGATTTACTGAAACGTCAGGAGACTCCAGAGTACCGAACTACTTGTTCCAGCGTCTCAATAGAGCGATCCAGAGAGGGAATACTTGCTCCTCAACTGAGGAGCTCGAAGGAGTCTTCGAATTATGAGTGATAGAATATAACGTCTATTCAGAGTTCAGGGATTATGACCCCTATTTTCCTTAAAGGATCTTTAACTCGTCTCTGTAAAAAGATAACACAGGGGGTCGAGTCAAGTAATAAGGGTAATAATTAGGAGACAAAAACATGAAGAGACCCAAGTGATTACTCATAACCCTAGGGAGTACAGTTCTGCCCAATGATGTGAATAATCACCAGTGTTAGAATCTATTTGCGTTAATTCCATGTGGATACTTGCAGTCACACACCGATACGCACCCAATGTATAAATACATAGCGTACATAAAGTATGGATGTGTGTAGTATGTGTTTAGAATTTATGATGAAAATTGATACGGTACAGTATTTTATAAAAGAACAAAAAGTTAATGAGGCTGAAGTTCGCTCAAGCACTTCCCCGGATTATATGTAATTCAATAAGTCTATAAAAGGATCAACTTTATATTATTTCTAATTTCATGTTGGTCTCCTTTAATGGGAGTGATACTAAACACACTGGACTTGATTATACAAAAAACAATGATGGTATCTTTCTACATATCATTTCTTTCATATTTACTCCATGTTTTACATTTTTCGAGACATGTTTAGCAACACAAAACAACTTACAGGTCTAAAGGAGTTAATACCGTGTAAATATTGCATATATCACCTTTCTTAGTATCTTTGTCTATCGTTTTTCATTCTAAATAGTCCTCAGTGTTGAGTGCAAGTTTTGCTCAGGGTCTTGTGAAAAACATACATTTTAATATATATATATATATATATATATATATATATATATATATATATATATATATATATATATATATATATATATATATATATATATATATATATACTAGCGGAATCGCCGCCCTCCGGGCGGCTCTTTCGCTAGGCCACGGTAGGACGCCACCTTCCGGGAGGCTCCACATTGTCTCACTGTAGTGCATTGAGGTAGACCACATTTTTGGTTTTGTCATTAGCAGCAAGTATGTACAGATTTTGGGCAGTTCCCGCTCTGGAGCATCCAACATAGAACTGTCCATGAAAGAAGCAAGGAAACACCAGGTTTAGGCCAACCATCTATAGGGACTGTCCCTGGCTTTTGTAGATGGTCATGGCAAGGCTCACTTTAACCTGGAACTGAAGTCACTTGAACTTAAATGGCAGGTCAGTGGTGATGAGAGGTATCCTTGGTATAAAAATGTCCTCTCCTTTAGCTTTTCCTGTCAGTATTGTAGCTTCCAGTACATGTGGCATCATGTTCTTCTTGTGAGCGACTCGTCTCTCATTTTGAGTATGATGTCTCGTTTCTCAAACTCTTGACCGACAATCAGGATGGCTACTTCATCAACTACAGGAGCATTGAATCTTCTTTCATGTTCTCCCTTAGGGGTCGTGTCTGCTTTGATCCTGATTTTGTACTCATCAGAAGGCATGTTTTCCAAGGCATTTTTAAATGACTGTACATACGTGTTGCGCTCATGCAGCATTTCTTGGATAGATAGGACAATGTCATGTCTGACACCTTGAATATTGCCACACCTGATAGTAGTCTGCTTTTCGTGATCTCCCATGAAGTAGATTTGGAGGAACTTTGTCTGCTCATCTTCCAGTGGTAAGAGGGATCCTGCTTTGTGATAGACTTGACCCTGGACTTTGAATGTTGGAATGTATCCGTGCTCACGAACTACTCTGGTAGCTCCAAGGGATGTCATCTGGACGCATGAATTGTACTTCAGTATATTTTCCAAGAAGTGTTTTGACTCTGGTGTTGTTCCCAGCAGGAGAGTCTTCAATGGTTGTGGTGGTTTTTCCAAATTTGGCAGTTGTACTTTCCCATGAGAGCAGTACAGTCCAGCATATTCTCCTTTGTACTTCTTTGCACCGCAGTGTTCACATTTCTTATCCATGTTGCCAATGACAACAGAGGGATACTTTTCATATTCTATCTCATTGTCATAGTTAAATGCTGCTCTTGCAAGTGGATGCCACTGTGTATTCTTTCTTAGAATTTTGGATCCCACAGCTCTCTGTCTATTAGCATTCAAACGAATTTCATGCGCTTGATCATTTTCTAGAGAAGGCCTTTCTGCTGTTTGCTATCTGTCAGCATTAAGACGGGATTCCCTTTCCTGATCTGTTTCCTGTGACCGACTGTCCACTGTTCGGTCTCTCTGAGCATTAAGAAGGGATTCCCTTTCCTGATCTGTTTCCTGTGACCGACTGTCCACTGTTCGCTCCGGGCGGCTCATCAGCTAGGCCACGGGAGGCTCCACATTGTCTCACTGTTCAGTCCCCAAAACTTATTCTTCCATCAATAGTTCATTAACGGTGTATGTAAGTTCCACCATGTTTTTCACTACAATGGTACAGCAAAGTTTATTTTTTTAACATTAAACTGTTCTTTTTTTTATTGCCTAATCATCACTACATATAACATCATCCAGCATCACTACATATAATACCATCCATTATCACTACATATAACACCATCCATCATCACTACATATAACACCACCCATCGTCACTGCATATAACACCACCTATCATCACTACATATAACATCATCCAGCATCACTACATATAACACCATCCATCATCACTACATATAACATCATCCATCATCACTACACATAACACCACCCATCACCACTACATATAACATCGTCCATCATCACTACATATAACACCATCCATCATCATCACTACATATAACACCATCTATCATCATCACTACATATAACACCATCCATCATCACTACAGATCGGTAAAGTAGTTTCCGAGATTCTCGTGCGGACACACATACACACAAACACACAAACAAACACACACACATAGACATACTTCTTTGTTTTATATAGTAGTAGGTAGTAGGCAGTTACTGAACAGGGAGGTACTATCGCCTGGGAAGACATTGGAAGCATCATGTATTGTCTAATGGTAGACCCTGCTGCTATATGGTATCACGAAAATTGTGACCAAGTCCCAGGTTGCTCATCTATCTTTCTGCCTCATTTATGCACAATTGCAGGGTCTCAACTGTCTCTTACTCTTGACAACACCACAAATAAAGCCGTACTCATTCTTAATCTGTTTTAGTCATTCTATTTTATTCTCCTATGTCAGTTGATATTAATATGGATGGGTCCCACTGGACGGGAAGGTTGTGGACCCCAGGGCCGACCTGATCATCATCAAGCTACTGGGGCCTCAACTGACGCCACCGCCGTTGCTGGAGGATCGGCTTTTTTCACACTTCATTTTTCCAACATTCACGGACTGAGATCCAAATTTTCTTCTGTGGAGCACCATCTATCAACCTCTTCCCCCGACCTCTTACTACTCTCCGAACTTCAACTGACCAAAGCAGCTTCACCCAAACCTTTTTAAGTCTCTAACTACAACCTTTATACCTACTTCCGTTCTAAGGGACGTGTATGCGCCTACTGCAACACACATACACCTATAGCCCGACTCACGGATCTTGAATCTCCCTTTTATGATGTCATCTAGCTCAAAATATTTCTACCTACTGTGACTATTTCTCTCTGTTTCCTATACTGTTCTCCCAACTCTACCAACTATTTCGAACTCTTTGACTATCTCACTTCTTGCCATGAGTCGTTGCTATCCACACACCCCAACACCGAGATCCTCTACCTAGGGGATTTCATTGTACATCACAGAGAGTGGCTTGGCTCTGCAAGGGATGACCCAGGTGGAGCTGAGGCACTCTCTTTTTCCCTACTTAATGATTTGGAACAAATAATCAAACACCCTACACGCGTTCCTGATCGACACGATCAACTTGCAAACATCCTTGATCTTTGTTTTACCTCTAACCCGTCACACTATTCATACTAAATTTTTGCCCCCTTAAGGTCTTCTGATCACAACCTTATTTATATTAAATCAATCTGGGCACGACCACCTCCCCCACCCCCCTCTAAACGTCAACTATGGCACAATCGGAGGGCAAGCTTGCAATCCTTGTGAGAATTCTTCACCGACTTTCCTTGGGATGAATGTTGCTTTTCCCCTCGGGACGCCTCGGTATGTGCTGACAGCATTGCTGGGGTTATACAGGGAGGTATGAGTGTATTTATCCCATATACTACCAAAACATTCACATTATAATCATGGTTTGATCGCTCCTGCTTTCTTGCTTGCAGGGTGAGAGATAGGGCATATCGAGCTATGAAACTATCTCCTTCTCCTATAACCCACACCTCTTTCATTACTTCTAGGAATCGTTGTAAGGCTATTCTTCGTAGGGCCAAGCGGAATTTTATTAAAAGAAAGACCGCTATCCTGAATAATTCTTCCTCTAGTAAATCCTTCTGGTCCTTAACTAAAAACATCTGTAACAACTTCTGCACGCCTTCTTTTCCTCCCCTCTTCCGTCCCAATAACTCTATAGCCAACTCTCCCCCTGACAAAGCCAACCTCTTTGGCACCTTAGACGATTCCCACTCTATCCCTCCTACCCCTGCACCTCCTACTGAACCTATGCACTTTCCTATAATCTCCACTCGCAGGGGTGCCGGTGTGTTATCCAGGTTGGATGTGAGTAAGGCGCATGGACCGGACGGAATACCCCCTCGTGTTCTGAGGGAGTGTGCTGAAGCCCTGGCCCCTGTGCTTGCTCGCCTCTTTCGCCTTTGCCTCAAAACCCAAACTTTTCCTTCTTCTTGGAAGCATGCCTTGGTTCAACCCATCCCGAAGAAGGGTGACCATTCTAATCCCTCTAACTATCGCCTCATTGCCCTAACTTCATCCCTCTCTAAGATTTTCGAAACTATCTTGAACTCCCATTTTCTCCGTCACCTTCAACGCCTTTCTCTTTTGTCGGATCACCAGTGTGGATTTCGCCAGGCGAGATCTACTGGTGATCTGCTCTCCTATTGCACCCATCTTTGGTCATCCTCTCTTAGGGATTATGGGGAAACTTTTGTCGTGGCTCTCGACATCTCCAAAGCATTTGACAGGGTATGGCACATATCTTTGCTATCTAAACTTCCCTCTTTTGGTGTCTCTCTCCACTTTGTTTTCTCATCTCTAGCTTCTTTGAGAACCGATCCAAGGCAGTTGTTGTCGAGGGATCGATTTCTCGCTCTTTCTCTACCAGTAGTAGCGTCCCACAGGGTTCTGTTCTTTCACCAACTCTCTTCCTTCTTTTTATCAATGATTTACTTCACACTACAAATAATTCTATCCATTCTTACGCTGATGATTCTACTCTTCACTCTTCCTCACATTTTCCCCTTCCTCCTAACTCTCAAACTAGATCTGTTTCTAGAACTGATATCATTACTTCTACCAACGCAGATCTGTGCAGCATCTCTGAATGGGGAAGTACAAATTTGGTTAAGTTCAATTGTATAAAACTCAATATATACCAATTACACTTTGTAAATTAGACGATCTCTCACCAATTACATTTCAGGACGCTAACATCCTCCCAAATTCTGAAATAAATATGTTAGGCCTTGGAGATGTTCGGGGTACTTGGTTCTAACTACAGGAGCGAACATAAACACTTGTAGAGTTCTGTAGGTTCTTATTAACGGAAATATACAAGGGTGCACTTACAAGCGCAGGTAGTCCTTACGCTCCCATAGGGTCAACTGACCTCACTCTGACCTCTCGGGCGACATGTGGTAAGTGGTATACTAGCAGCTTCCAGATGTCGCCAGGCACATTTATCTAAGCGTGTGGTGACATGAAACAGGGGCATTGCCACACGCTACTGACTAGAGAAATAATGTGCATATATAGAGTACATACATGGTATACATACAACATACATAATATACATCCACCTCCCCCCCCCCCCCCCCCCATACGCTCATAGGAAAGTCTTGAGCGGACCTTTTCCTGTGGATCCGTTCTGAGCGTCGAGGGGCTTAGTCACTGGGGGGGGGGGGGGATGTAGGACTCAGCACTGGTGACAGGGTCAGCGGGATGGGATGCGTTACGGGACGGAGGAAACGGCGGTTCCTCCACAACACCCGACCGCTGGGTAACCGCACCTGGTAGTCCCGTGACCTGCCGAGACCCATGACTAAGCCCACGGACACGGACACGGACTTGGATGCCGACACTCAACCTGGGGAGAGGACGGGCGTGGTCGTTGTGGCGGGCGACGACGCCTTGAATACGTTCGGCGGCTCCGCGATCACAGTCCTCTGTCTTGGCCTGCCACTCCTTGGAGAAGGATTGAGGGTTAGCAGGGACACAAGAACGGAGGGGGCGTCCATACAAGACTGGGCAGGGGAGCGTCCGGTGTAATTGGGTGTGTTGCGGAGCTCAAGGAGACCACTTTGAGGATGAGGTGCTTCAGGGAGTTGACAGCAGCCTCAGCGTGGCCGTTGGACTGCGGGTAATGCGGCGGTGACAACACATGCCGGACTCCCCATCGGTCGAGGAACGCGGCAAAGTCCCGGCTTGTGAACTGGGGCCCTCCTTTGGTTCGCAGGCGCGCAGAAACGCCCACGTAACGGAAGTAGTGGCAGAACTTACTGATGGTGGCGGCAGATGTCGTATCATTACCGCACTTGATGACAACCGGCCAACCAGAGAGACGGTCGACGATACCCAGGAAGGACTCTCCTGACACACAGAAAAAGTCGGCCGACACAGACTCAAAGGGGCGGGTGGGGTTGTCGTCGCTCATGAAGGGTTCCTGATGCTGGCTGGGTTGCAGTACTTGGCGGGGCTTACACGCCTGGACAGCATTGGAGATGTCGGGATCGATGCCAGGACGGAACACAGTCTGTCTCGCACGCCGTTTGGTGGCCTCGGCTCCACAGTGACTGTCGTGGAGGCGAGCCAAAGCGTGGAGACGTGAAGCAGCAGGGACAACTACCGAAGGAGAGGCGTCACTAGCCAGAGGTAGGGGTAGGGCGGCAGCAGGGTAGTTGCTGCTCCCTTCGTGCACCCTGTTGGCGTATTTTACCTCGAGAATCGGTGTTGGGAAGTCCTGGGAGATGATGGCCAACTCTTGGCAATGTCTGTAGGACAGCAAAGGAGTCGGGACAACATTATGCACGTCAATCCAGGCTTAACACGACCTGTTGCCAAAGGTGACATGTGCATAGAGTGAACCTAGGGCTGGGGCCATCTGTGAACCATCTGCCGTGACGCAGAGGTCCTTGGGAGGCGGTCCTAGATCGCTTGGAGAGAGCCCCAAGCATTGCAAATGCTGGGGACCGATGACCGTAGCCTCAGCGCGGTGTCGAGCAGCATCTCGAGACAGGATGACACACTGCCGTAGGTCACGATGACGCTGACGTGCTGGGGAACTTTGGTCCTCCTGGGACGCCAGGAGTACACCCTCCTAATATGGGTCGGGCTTTGTCCAGGGTCGTCGTGTCGCTGATTTGGCGACTGTGGGCGGCCCTCACTGGTGGAAGGGCGCTGCTGCTTCCGCCGACGTTGTCCCTTAGGTTTGTTGGTCGGACAACACTTGTCGTAGTGGCCCAGACGACCACACATTTTGCACTTGTTACGAAACACGCCACCAATTGTCATGATCTACCTACCCAGCACAACGAACCACGCCATCTATTGTCCTGATCTATCTACCCAGCACCACGAGCAAAGCCATCTAGGGACGAAACCCGAGTATGACTACTCTTAGTTACCAGTCCGGGGTTTCCCTTCTCCATATCCTGGTTGTTGGGTCACCTCCTCCAAGTCTTCTTCATAAGCTCCAGTTCGATGAGAGGTCAGTTCACTCTGGGAAGTGACCACAGGATCACCTATCCTGGAAACCTACGGCACAGTGACTACCTACCGTCTTCTACAATACTAAGCCTTGCTCGTCAGCCATCTCAGCTCCGCCTTTAAGTATTTGTAATCTTATATTGCCTCCCCACGTCCACATGCTTTAGAATATTGTATGTTGTATAAGTATGTATATACTGTTAATGTTTAGGTTAAGTATGGTTAAGGGTAAATTATAGAAAGCTGAATATTTTGTTAAGGAATTTATGGTACTTCATTATACACAACAAAAACTCGCATCCTTTGTCTACCCTTTTATAGTCGGATTGTCTTTGTATTTTTTTTGTTGTTGCCTGTTGGGCTCTGGGTAGACTTTTAACTATATTCTAAATCCCCAACTCGTAACAAATGGCGACCGTGACAGGATCCGACCTTAAGTGCCATATTCCTTCCTCCCTTCTAACTCCTTGTTAATTATTCCTCCCAGTCACTTCTGTTCACAATTGCTTTACGGTGGTTTAAAGTTCCCTTCATATGTGTGTGCATATATTGGTATTACCGTACAGTAAGAGTGACAGACGTAGGATATTAGGTTCCAAGTGTCATAAGGCTTACCTGTTATTACACGTGGCAGTGGTGTAGTAAGTCGAATCGAGTGTAGGGAAGAATCCGGATCTGTTTAGTGCCATACCCTCACTCCAGAGTAGGCTGTTCCATAGTCACTAGTTTAGGGTGAAGTGATATCTTGGGACACCCCGCTCTACCAGGACCCCATAATTATAAAGCCTCCATTATTGTTCTTCTCATTATCTCATTCGGGGTCAATCATACCAAACACAAGGGTTGTTAATCCGGATCTTTATATTAATGCCGTAATACGCCCTTCCTGTTTCAAGTATCTCAGGGTTGTTAATCCGGATCTTTATATAAATGCCGTAATACGCCCTTCCTATTTCAAGTATCCAAGGGTTGTTAATCCGGATCTTTATATTAATGCCGTAATGGCGCCCTTCCTGTTTACTCAAGGGTTGTTAATCCGGATCTTTATATTAATGCCGTAATACGCCCTTCCTGTTTCAAGTATCTCAGGGTTGTTAATCCGGATCCTTATATTAATGCCGTAATACGCCCTTCCTGTTTACTCAAGGGTTGTTAATCCGGATCTTTATATTAATGCCGTAATACGCCCTTCCTGTTTCAAGTATCTATGGGTTGTTAATCCGGATCTTAATATTAATGCCGTAATACGCCCTTCCTGTTTACTCAGGGTTGTTAATCCGGATCTTTATATTAATGCCGTAATACGCCCTTCCTGTTTATTCAAGGGTTGTTAATCCGGATCTTTATATAAATGCCATAATACGCCCTTCCTGTTTATTCAAGGGTTGTTAATCCGGATCTTTATATAAATGCCGTAATACACCCTTCCTCTTTTCAAGTCTCTTATCCTCATTTAAGGATCTTATCAGAAGAACAATATTCATAAGTGTAATTTCCCTAGGTATAACTTGGGTAGTTTCCGGAAATTTCTGGTTATCCACTGCCGTGATAGTTTCTAGGGTATCCACTTATCTTATCTTTTGACCATTAATTAATTTATCTAGGTTTTCTTAATGGCCACCTCAGGATTTGTTAAACTTGGTAGTCCTGGAGGAGTGGAAGAGCAAGATACCATTTCACATCTTGAAGCATGTGGAGGAGCGTGGAGAGGTTAATTTAGGGCGTGTGGCTGAGCTGGCTGATGCGTACGCCTTGCTGGTGGAGTCACTGTGCCGTAGGGAACGTGGTACTTTCCTACATGTTAGGTCATCCTCTGATGATAACCTTGGGGACGTGAGTGGTAGGTCGAAAGGTCCCATACCTACCGCCCCCCCCCCCCCAGATGCAACCAAGTTTTATTGTTCTTAGTGTAAAAAACCAGGCCATACGATCCAGTCTTGTAAACACCCAAAGTGTCGAACTGCTAAAAGTAGTTCCATGGATCCCAAATCCAAACCAATAGCAACCACCAATGTGGAAAGGCCCCATCAGGATCGCTTCTCTTCATTCACCTATGAGGGAAAAATTTCAATCATAGAGGTGTCTCGTTCTTTCCCTATTCGTATACTATGTGATACGGGCGCAGCACAATCTATCCTCCTGTTTAACGTCATTCCTGATATATCTACCGCATTTACTAATGAGTGTTCTAATTTCAGATCTCTCATCCCATTCTTCCTATCCCTTGGCTAAAGTGCACCTCCAATGTCCCTTGATTACTGGGGAAGTGCAAGTAGCCATTAGGAAAGATCCAGTGCCTGTGAGCGGCATTCATTTATTTTTGGGTAATGATTTGGTAGGAGATCTAGTGGTTCCCAACATAAAGACAGTCCACTCTCCCTTACCTGTTAACTCCACCACTGACCTTGAAGAAACTATTCCTCACCTTTTCCCATCTTGTGCTGTCACCCGGTCACAGAGTGTGCGAAATGGGCCCTCTTCATCTAAAACCACCTCCAATATCTTCCTACCCACAGAAGATCTGTACAATAAGACCATTAGTAAGGATGAGCTCATTAAAGCCCAACAATCTCATCCATCTTTGTTTAAACAGGTGATGAAAGACCTCAGTGTGGACCATTGTACATCTTCGGTTTACCACCCACACTCCCAAGGTTGCTTGGAACGGTTCCATCAAAACTTTCATATCAAAGCTAATAAACTATCTCCCCTCAACTATATAGTCCATACTCCTGATCGCAGGAAAGATTCACAACTTGTTCACATTAATCTCATGAAACTTTACCATTCCAGGCAGTCAGAGGAAGACATCCCAGAGGCTATAAGCTTACCTGTATTGCATACGGTTTTGTCAGAGTCGGAGACAGATGACATGGATCTATTGGAGAATTTAGACTTCCCTCTACCTAAAGAAAACCCTGCTAACAGTCACATACTCAACAACTTGGATGAGTATTTCTCTGTTTTGAATCCATCTCAAGCAAAAGATCTCACTAAGTTATTATCAACATTTCCTAAAGTCACGTCAGACCTCCCAGGGTTTTGCAGTATACTTAAACATGATATTAGGCTAATCTCAGATGATGTACAACCCATTAGGCAATCAGCCTATCGACTAAATCCACAAAAAAGAGAGATTATGAAAAAGGAGGTAGACTTTTTGTTAAAACATAACTTAGCTGAGCCTAGTACCTCCCCCTGGGCTTCACCTTGCCTTCTCATTCCAAAACCCGAGAGCACTTTTCGTTTCTGTACCGATTATCGTAAAGTGAACCAGGTCACTGTCTCAGACTCCTACCCTTTACCTTTGATTGAAGATACAATAGACAGCATAGGCTGTGCAAAATTTATCAGTACCGTGGACCTATTGAAAGGATATTATCAAGTGGGACTCACGGATAGGGCAAAAATAATCTCAGCATTTATAACTCCATTTGGTCTTTTTCAATATTTGGTTATGGCGTTTGGCTTTTCTAATGCTCCGGCCACATTCCAGAGGGCCATCAAGTACCTAATTCAGGACCTAGGTGGGACTTTCGCCTATCTGGATGACCTGGTGGTGGTGGTGTCGGACGGCTGGGACGAACATCTGGTGCGTTTGGAGATACTGTTGGCACGACTGCAAGAGACTGGATTCACCATAAACCTGGCTAAATCTGCTTTTGGCAGGGCCTCAGTGATTTACCTGGGACATATCGTTGGGCATGGTATGGTGAGACCCAAGGACGCAAACGTTAAAGCCATCTTGGCCTTCCCCACTCCAAGGACGAGGAAGGAACTCATGTGCTTCCTGGGGATGTGCGGCTACTACCATCGGTTCTGCAGTAACTTCTCCAGCATAGCCAGACCCCTCACAGACCTTTCCAGTTATGCCGTCCCTTACATCTGGAACCAGAGGTGCGACCAGTCTTTCCACCGCCTCAAATCCTTCCTTGCCTCCAAGCCTGTAGTCCACCCCCCCTGACTACACCTTGCCCTTCCATCTGCAAATCGACGCTAGCTGTGTCGGAGTGGGGGCTGTGCTCCTACAACCCGACCCAACCACTGTTGTCCTTCACCCTGTGGCATACTACTCCGCCAAGTTGAAAAAACATCAGACAAACTACTCGAGCATAGAGAAGGAGGCCCTGGCTCTGGTGTTGGCAATAAAGAAGTTTGAATGTTACCTCCAGTCTTGCCCATAAACAACCCTAGTCATCACCGACGATAACACACTCACGTTCATCCAAACCAACAAGACCTCCAACCAGCGAATCCTCCGCTGGGCTCTCCTCACCCAGCCCTATAATCTACAAGTCCGGCACATAAAGGGGGTGGACAACCTGATTGCGGACTCCTTATCCCGAGCTCCAGTGGAAATGCAGCAGCTACTCTCCAGACGCATCAGGTGATCACCTCCTTCGCGCCCGCGTTACGGAGGTCTTTGGAGGGAGGGAGGGGGTGTGTTACGAACAACGCCACCAATTGTCATGATCTACCTACCCAGCACTACGAACCACGCCATCTATTGTCCTGATCTACCTACCCAGCACCACGAGCAACGCCATCTAGGGACGAAACCCGAGTATGACTACTCTTAGTTACCAGTCCGGGGTTTCCCTTCTCCATATCCTGGTTGTTGGGTCACCTCCTCCAAGTCTTCTTCATAAGTTCCAGTTCGATGAGAGTTCAGTTCACTCTAGGAAGTGACCACAGGATCACCTATCCTGGAAACCTACGGTACAGTGACTACCTACCGTCTTTTACAATACTCAGCCTTGCTCGTCAGCCATCTCAGCTCCGCACTTAAGTATTTGTAATCTTATATTGTCTCCCCACGTCCACATGCTTTAGAATGTTGTATGTTGTATAAGTATGTATATACTGTTAATGTTTAGGTTAAGTATGGTTAAGGGTAAATTTAGAAAGCTGAATATTTTGTTAAGGAATTTATGGTACTTTATTATACACAACAAAAACTCGCATCCTTTGTCTACCCTTTTATAGTCCGATTGTCTTTGTTTTTTTTTGTTGTTGCCTGTTGGGATCTGGGGAGACTTTTAACTATATTCTAAATCCCCAACTCGTAACAAACTGGATGCGTTTGGCTGGGCACCGTACTGTAAGTGACCAGTGGCCCTTGCGGTCACAGCTGTCGCAGGTAGACTCGGCAGCTGGACACACCTGTGTTCCGTGCTGCCTACCACAGCTGTTGCAAAGGGAGCCGGGCGTGGGCGTGGTGGGCGTAGGCGTTGGGGCAGACTTCTTGTCTTTCTTGTATTGGGACATAGCCCGTACGGCTGTAGGGGGAGCTCGGATGGCAGAGGTAGCACACCTGGCAGCCTCATAGGAGCGACATACTGTCAATACATCCTTAAGAGAGGAGGAAGAGTCGAGGGAGGCGAGGCCTTGGACAAGCTCCTCGTCCTTAACACCCATCAGGATCACCTGCTTCAACTGGGTCTCCTCGCACTGCTGGCGATTACCGGGATATATGTCTATCTCTTCCGGGGCTCTCTTGAGTCGTATGTAGAAATCGTCAAAAGTCTCGCCATCTAACTGTCTACAGCTAAATACTTCCCTCCTGTGGAGCGCTTCATTCTGCTGACCTTTGATGTGCCGTTCTAGAACATCCAGTACCTCCTCTACAGACAACAAAGACGTCGGGGGCACTTGCAACGTATGTTCCAACACATGCTGTGTTCCCAGAGACAGGCACATACGTAGCTGAATGAGCTGTTTAGGCTGTGGCAAGCTCTGGAGATCCACCATTGTAGCATAATCAGTCCACCGTCGCCGCCACTCACGAAAAGTCTGGAAAGTCTCATCAGGCTTCAAGGTGGGTGGGGGTTGGACAACCACTTTGGTAGAGGGCATTGACGAGGTATCTGAGCCAGTCGGTACCTGAGTAGTGGAAGGGCCAAGGGCTTGATTAGCAGTGAGGCTAGATATCAAAGCTACAAACCGTTCGTTAACTTCCAATCTCCGTTGGTGGTCCTCAGCATATCTTTTCGCTTCGTCCTGACGCATTTCCTCCCTCATAAGCTTCATCAGAGCAATTATCTCTGAGGACGAGGCTGAGGGTCGGGGGGTGTGCGTGGAAGAGGGTGGGACGTCGCGTACTGACTGGTCATCCATCTCTGTAGAGCTGTCATCCGTCTGACTCATCCGGGCGCCAGGGACACCGCTGCGTGAGGCCCGGAGTATAATTACTTTATCTGTATATTGTATGTCAAATCAGTGTTGACCGGTCAGCCCGTCGCATCAACCAGATCTGAGACAACAAAATTAATTGAATACACAGATAAGTAACTTATATATATATATATATATATATATATATATATATATATATATATATATATATATATATATATATATATATATATATATATATATATATATATATATATATATATATATATATTTTATGAAAATCCACAATGAAAACGTGGATAAGATAAATCTTGATAAAATCACACGGGAAAAGGGAAACAACGGAGTACCTTAGCTTTCGTCTTTATTCAAGACATCTTCAGATGTCTTGAATAAAGACGAAAGCTAAGGTACTCCGTTGTTTCCCTTTTCCCGTGTGATTTTATCAAGATATATATATATATATATATATATATATATATATATATATATATATATATATATATATATATATATATATATATATATGCTGATAACCACAAGGAAAGAAGAAAACACGAAGTTCCCAAGCGCTTTCGTGTAATTCACGACAGCGCTTGGGAACTTCGTGTTTTCTTCTTTCCTGGTGGTTATCAGAAAATACCTAGATCACGCCCACCTACAGTGATTTACTTGCATATATATATATTATATTATATTTATATATATATATATATATATATATATTATATATATATATATGAAGAAATGACCGCGGTCAGTGTGTTAGTGCGTGGGTTGGTGTGCGTAGGCGCGGTGGAGGGCGGAGGGAGGCGAGGCGAGGCGGTGGGGGGTGAGCAGTGGGGGTAGTTACCCTCTAGGCAGCCCGGGACGGTCGCGCTGACTCTTCACGAATGCCCTATATAAGCCTTCCACCTTAGGGAATCCTTTAAAACAAGGACACACACTTTAACAATACACACACACGAGGGGCACTTAAAGACACTTCACAGGAAATTGTGGTCACTGCACACTGCTCAAAACTCGTTGGCAATTCAAACGAATTTTTGTGGGAGACAATAGCGACGGATGACGGAGTTGACAGAGGAGGTCTCCCGACCTTGATTTTGCATGAACGCACTTATTTCCACTTAATCTATCACTTGATACTCACTGCGCCATGGAGATGTTCGGGGTACTTGGTTCTAACTACAGGAGGGAACATAAACACCTGTAGAGTTCTGTAGGTTCTTATTAACGGAAATATACAGGTGTGAGCTTACAAGCGCAGGTAGCCCTTACACTCCTATAGGGTCAACTGACCTCACTCTGACCTCTCAGGCCACATACGAGGCACGGGCAGTTTCCCAATGAGGTTCACGGCGCCATCAGCTCGATGAACAGGCTTTGTGTGAAATATAACAGAGTCTAGAACTGCTTTTAGTGTCCTTGTGGGCTAGCCGGTAAGCGTTCCCTAGGGCCACCCAGTAGGTCGAGGGTTCGATTCCTTGCTGGTGAGGTTGTTGATTATATGTTCAAAGTCCGCGTGTTAAATGGACTAAAAATGAAGTATATATATATATATATATATATATACATATATATATATATATATATATATATATATAAACCCTGCAACAAACCCTCTGTTAGCTATTGTAAACTTCTCCTCAAGACTCACATCACTGTCATATATGTATTTATAAATATATATATATATATATATATATATATATATATATATATACAAATATGATATATATATAGATATATATATATATATACATGTATTTCATTAGCCCAATTAAGAATGCGGACTTCTACACATTATCAACACCTCACCCCACCAGGATTCGAACTCAAGATCTTATAATTGTGACCGGGGAACGCTACCTCTGGGCCACCAGGACACTAAGAGCAGTCCTAGACTCTGTTATATTTCACAAAAAGCCTGTTCAAGGAGCTTATGGCGCCGTGAACCTCTAATGGGGACCACCCGTGCCATAAGCTAATTGAACAGGCTTTGTGTGAAATATAACAGAGTCTAGGACTGCTTTTAGTGTCCTGGTGGCCCAGAGGTAGCGTCTCCCGGTCACAATTACAAGATCGTGGGTTTGAATCCTGGTGGGGTGAGGTGTTGATTATATGTAGAAGTCTGCTTGCTTTATTGGGCTAATGAAATATATATGGATCCTCGTGTTTCGAAGCCGGATTTGGTAAAACGTTGCTCTGATCACCTAAGTGGCATGGGTGGTCCCCATTAGAGGTTCATGGCATCATAAGGTCGTTGAACAGGCTTTGTGTGAAATATAACAGAGTCTAGGATTGCTCTTAGTGACCTGGTGGCCCAGAGGTAGCGTTCCCCGGTCACAATTATAAGATTGTGGGTTTGAATCCTGGAGGGGTGAGGTGTTGATTATATATATATATATATATATATATATATATATATATATATATATATATATATATATATATATATATATATATATATATATATATATTTTATGAAAATCTTGAATAAAGACGAAAGCTAAGGTACTCCGTTGTTTCCATTTTCCCGTGTGATTTTATCAAGATATATATATATATATATATATATATATATATATATATATATATATATATATATATATATATATATATATATATATATATATATATACCAAAATTACAGGACATCATTAATATAAATGACATTATTTCCGTTTGATGTAACGTAATCTGATTCACACACGAGAAAAATTAATTAGCCGTCATTACAGTAATTGACTCTTATATGGAAGTGAGTGCGGTATCACCTGAATTTATCACGGCTTAATATTTTACTGTAATTAAATGGCATCAGAATGTTTGTGAAAAATGCTGAGTGTCTGTATTCATAATTGTCTCATCTATTGAAATGTTTTTATCTGTAGGGTTAATTTCGGCATGGGAGATTGGTGGAATAGACAATAAAGTTGGATAAACGAAACAGAATACAGTAATAATGAGATAAGAAATACATACATTCCATTACTTCTCTCAAAAATAAGAACATACTACAATGACAAAGGAATTACTGAACAGGTTAAGAGTAAGTGGTCATTGCTGTACTGTGATTGACATGAAGGATAATGATGCGGTGAACGAGGTGATGAGAAAGTAATGGTAATGGACAAGAGGCAAGAGTGATAAAGGAGAGGAGGAAAGAGTGATAAAGGAGAGGAGGAAAGAGTGGTAAAGGAGAAGAAGAAATAATGGTAGAGGAGAGGAGGAAACAGTGATACAGAAGACAATCGAAGGAGATAATACAGGGTAGGTAGATATTAGAAGGAAGTTGAGATGAGAAAGACAACCAAATAAATCATTGTAGCTAACAAGTGTAGTGTTAGGTAATCGATATATCACATATACTACCCAACAAGAGACTAAGGAAGAAAGAAGATGAATTTTAGAAGACATAATAGAATAAGGAAAAATATAGAAAGAGAAGAAAGCTAAAAGGGAATTAAATGGAATGCAGTAATCAGTAGCCAGAAAGTCTTGGTGGATACTCGCGTTCTCAGATAATCCAAAATAAACGAAACAAGTAAAAATGAAAGGTAAACCTAACTATCAGTCATACGAGGATAATGTCTCAAATTCTTGTTATATTACCAAACTCAGTCGTGGCCAGAGTTCTGTGCACGTCGCATGAATATTGCTGGGAAACTTTAATAACTCATTTGTTTTCTCTATTTGTGAGTTTTGCAATATTACTTAAATGCCAAAAGCCCTTGGCTGTGGTGAGCTAATAAAGGTGTTATGATTACACTGAACACTCTGGCTAACGGCAGGAGTATCTGTCTACAGTCACTACCTTGTAAATCAAATATAGGTAAGAAGAGTAATATTATATTTAGACTCTCAAAAGAGTCCAGTATGGATTAGTTTGTTCTAAGTAGTGTGGTTATAGAAATAGTCACAAAAAAAAAATATTCTTTAAATTGATTCTCTCACCTACGTTCTTGTTAAGAAATCTTTCATCCTTCCTCGTGGTAACCAAAGACGAAATGAATATCATATTTTTTTATTGTTTTGTCGGAATCAAAGGGGAGCACACACACACACACACACACACACACACTCGTAATAAACCAATGTATTCACTCCCAGTAAATCCTACTTCTTGCACTGTCACTATGTTGAAATGCCCTGTAGTTTGTGCTTTTCCCCACCTACTTATTTTATATCTTATTTGTATCACTTATGTTACTTGTATATTATTTGTAATTTGAAACCCATTCCCCAATTATGTAACTGTATATTTTCAGTCCTCCGGCTGCTATGCTCTTTCAATAAACCGTTTATTATTATTATTATTATTATTATTATTATTATTATTATTATTATTATTATAACACACAAACAGGTACAAAAGCAGGAAATATCCCCTTGTGAGAAGTAGATCACCCATGTAAATACTTCCGGGTCAGTCTATCCACTTTTAAGGAAATTTCCGTATTTTAAGGAAATTTTTTGCTCACAAGGAACTTTTTAAGGAAATGCTAAATTTACGGAAATTCTACGGAAATCGGGATATAGAAATAAAATAAGACTGAGTTTATTTTATTTTACATGCGAAATATATGGAAACAAATAATGTAAACATCGAGAGGAAAATATATTGATTCTGGCCGAGTTTTCCCTGTTTAAAAACCTAAACTGTGCTTACAAATACTACATAATCAGGTACTATACAGGACATAAGATAGGTTCGCTGCTTGTTAATCACTAAGTCACTACAGGACAGTGGGTCGATATTGCTGATATTAATGATCATTTATTCTATGGGGTCCTGTAGTGTTTCATCGCTAAATCAATCGATTCTGTATAATTATACATGGGCAGTTAATTATAGTGAGGTTTTAAGGAGTTTCATTCCTATAAGGTAAAGAGAATAAAGATATTTGTTTTAACTTATGGGAAGATGAAGTATCTGTGTGTTAATTGTGGTGTATCCTGTTAACTCATTGTCTTAGTCTCAAATCAGGTTTACAACATTTCAGTCTACTTGCTGTTGGTGTTAGACGTTTGCATTAATATGTGGGTAATGTGATTGACTATAGGCAGACTCAGGACAAGTGTCTAGCATAGTTACTGCTCAACAGAAATAATCTGATTTTCTCTTCATTGGAAGTCTTTCATCAAAAGAAATTTACAAGGAATATTTTCTTGATGAAATTTAAGAAAATTTGACAACCTGGTCAAGGAAATCGAATTTCAAAATGTGGAAGCACTGTCCTGGGTGGTGCTGAGTCTCTCTCGAGCCAAGACTTCTCCAGTGCCTCCTCACGACTTCTCATGGCAAACTAGGCCTCCTAAGAAGGGTCTCAGAGCAGCGCTGGTGCTCATAAATTCAACCCGTGCGTGTGGAGGTCGTAAACTCTCCTGCCTTAATAGTGAAAGTAATAGAGGGAAGAAACCTATAAAACCATAGCCATCATTGAGCCAGGAGGTACTGCCGCTCAAGACGACGAAAAATAGATAGACAGATAGATAGATAGATAGATAGATTTCATAGATATATAGATAGATAGATAGATAGATAGATAATCAAGTATTTCTCTCGTAAGATCTCAGCATTGGATTATATTTCCATACCGTGGAATGTAATTAAGAATATTCCCGCCTTCCGGCCAACCTTCAATCAACAAACGGTTAATTAGGCAAAATATCTCGGTTCCTCCTCAGCTCTGGAACGTCTTGTTGATCCCATAAGTTTTTCAGTATTATTCTTCACCCGCCATGTAACCTGTCACCTTTCACCCGTCATTTTGCATCCATCATTCTTCATCCATCACTCATTACGTGTTTTCACCCGTTACTCTTCACCCGTTAGTCTTCAACTGTCACTCCTCATCTGCGACTATTCTTCAGCCATCATTCCTCACTCATCACTCAACACCCAACACTCCTCACTCATCACTCCTCACCCATCACTCCTCACCCATCACTCCTCACCCAACACTCCTCACCCAACACTCCTCACCCAGCACTCCACACCCAACACTCCTCACCCAACACTCCTCACCCATCACTCCTCACCCAACACTCCTCACCCATAACTCCTCACCCAACACTCCTCACTCATCACTCCACACCCAACACTCCTCACCCATCACTCCTCACCCATCACTCCACACCCAACACTCCTCACCCATCACTCCTCACCCATCACACCTCACCCATCACTCCTCACCCAACACTCCTCACTAGGGTGACAATAGTGCATAGGGGTGAATTTCTAAAATTGATTAAATGGAATGGCCATTGGTCTAATACTGCGTACCCATGAAAAAAGAACACAGGCGAAATCCTGGGTCATTTGGACAATATTTAGAGGTAGCTCAAGTCAATTTAAGTTTTATCCTTATAGGCAAAAAATACGAATATTCATAATATGCCGGTTTATTTTAAAATTTACTTATTGAGCAAGTTTATGTGTACACTGTACATATAAATGATTAATTCCTTTTTAAAATGAAACTGCAGTGAACACGCTTACATCAATGGGTGGGAGAGGTGTGGACAACCCATTCATTGTTTTCGCTTTTTGCTTGTAAGGTCCTGTTTTGATGTCCCTGGTTGTGACCGCCTCTGCTCTTCAACAACCTGCAGCAGATGTTGACGCTGGTCTTCACTCTTCGTGATTTTGCTGTTGAATGCCTGTATCAAGGCAATCCCTCTCTCTGCAGTGTCGTTGATGACTCTGAGACCACCCACAACTGCGACGCCAGTTTTGAAGTCTTCATCATCAGACCATGTGTCAGGTTCCTTGGACAAAAAAGAAGTCTTCATTTTGAGACTTTCAAATAGAAAGTTTGATCCTCTAGAAGCAAAGTCTGAGAGCTGCTTTGTGGGAAGGGAAGATGTGGCAGGAAGAGCAGCACGTTTTGGTGAATCCTCGGTCGCCTTCCTCTCAACGATTGCCCGAACTATGTTTGTCTTCATTGTTGCATTAACTTGTGGATCGAAGAGTACAAGACCCACCAAGCCTTCACTGAGGTACCACAGCTGACGACCGAAGACTGTGAGACATGTTCTTGAAATTTTGACGTCGTGGTACTCTGACAGGTCTTGGAGGAGCCGCAAATTATTAGCAGGAGCGGAGGATGGAACGGAGGCCGTGAACCATGCACTGACATACACCTCTAGCACAAAGAATGTGAATCGTTTCAAGCCTAATGTCTCACGAGCAGTTAGTTTAAACTGATTAGCAAAAATCAGGATCTTCATGACATAAATGAGCTTAGCCATCCACCGTGCTCGGTGAAGTGCTCCGGGCCGTCGGAGATTAAACTTGGGTAGAGCTCCATCGAGACACCTGATTGCTAGCTCCAGTACCTCACGGTAATCATCACGTGGCTGCTGCTTCTTGCCCAGATGATGTTTCCAGCAACAGATGAGGTCATCTCGTTTCTCGTACAAACTTGGAGGGAGGTCTGAGAGAGGGCTGTAGTCATCTTGACTGATGTCCTTCCACTTATACTTGAAGCGAGAGAAGAGAGTAATATCTGGTCCAGAGGAAGGCCCCATGCATTCCACATACGCTTTCTCGGCAACAAGCTCAAGGATGTGGTGACGACACGCGAGATGCAGAAGACGGCGGCCGAGTTTCTGCTCCAGAATGACACATGCCCCCGACAAGTGCCCAGTGTTTGAAGCTGTTGTGTCAAAACTGAGTGCTGAAACATTCTCTGATATTTTCCACTCTTCCAGCGCTGCACTGACTGCTGTAGCAATAGCCTGTCCAGTCCCTGACAATAGTTTCGGGACACCAAGCAGCTTTTCAGTATTGATTCCGGAGACAAGAATGGCGATTCGGTCAACACTCGCTCCTTGTTCATCAGGAATAATTTTTCCATCCCAGTGCACAGTGAGCACTTCACTAGGTTGAAATTTTTCTTTAATTTCGTTGGCAATCCCAGAACGGTGGGTCGCTCGCGAAGTACGCACTGTCTCATAGTTTAAAACTAGTTCCATTGGGTCATGACCTAGACTAGCAGCCGTGGCACTGACGATCCGGAGAACAGAGCGGTGACTGATCCCAGTGCGGTCCAATGTACTTGACAATTCAGGGGTGATAACTTTGAGAGTAGCACGTTTACGATTGGAAGAAGATACCACTGGTGATATCGCTAGGGAACTTGTAGATGATGACGAGCTTGATTGTGATTCTGTTTCAGACGAAGAACCCAACTCATCATATTCAGGAGCAGAACTGGCTTGATTCTGTTGTAGAGATTGCTTACTCTTGCTTTCTTCCCGACGCTTCATGGAACAAGCAATCTTTTTGTCTACTCCTGCCATTACACCTCTTCTCCCTTTTTCTCGTTGCGCTGCCAGGAATGCTCGGTCTTCTTTGATGGTTAAGAGCTGCATTGCCTTGGGGTGGGCAACATCGAAGAGGTCCTCTAACTCATCACAAAAAGTTTCCTCTTTCTTACGTTGTGTGTCTGTAGTGCGAGTGCAGTTTTTCTTAAGTCCCTTCCACATTAAAAAAAGATCCACTACCTTTCGTCCAATACTCTTCTCAGTTATGGGAGGAATCCGTGCTTTATTCCAGAAACTAATAACCGATGCTGCAACTTCACTCGCAGAATCATTCACTGTTTTCTTATGTTCATTGTGACCGTGGAAAAACAGACGTAGAACATCTCCTCTTGAAGGAAGTTGTGCACCCGTGATTTCGGTTATGTGTTGACCAATGAGCCAAACTTCAGTTTTTGAACGTGTACTCGCCATTGAACCTGAAACAAACAAAAACATTTATGTAACTTATGTTGTTACTGTTATGCAAACAACAGCACCCATAAAGCATACGGCATGCAAGATCACTTGTATAAAGTTTTTAAAGTGTTATATACCTAAATTGATGCATTGATTTTAGACAAAGACAATGGTACTAACCGTAATACTGCAACAAGAGCGACGCACACACACCCACCGTCACGTCTCACACACAACTGATGCTACTGTACCAGTCAGACACTGGCACACAACCTCTTCCCCCTACCCGGACTGACACCCGCCTCTCCCTCCCCTCTGCATTGCCAATAGCTGCACCAGCCAAAATACTCATTACTCATTTTTTTAAAAAATGTTAGGAACAACTTTAGTTTGAATTTGCATTCTACATATACCTGCAAAGTTTCATAGTAATCGGTTCATAAATAAAGAAATTAGAAAAAATCAATAATAATTTCAGTAGTGTTAACTTCAAATGGCTTGAGCCACCTCTAAATATTGTCCAAATAACCCAGGATTTCGCCTGTGTTCTTTTTTCATAGGTACGCAGTGTTGGACAAATGGCCATCTAAAAATAAAAACTTTCACTTTTTATTGTCACCCTACTCCTCACCCATCACTCCTCAACCAACACTCTTCACCCATCACTCCTCACCCAACACTCCTCACTCATCACTCCTCACCCAACACTCCTCACCCAACACTCCTCACCCAACACTCCTCACCCATCACTCCTTAACCATCACTCCTCACCCAACACTCCTCGCCCATCACTCCTCACCCATCACTCCTCACCCAACACTCCTCACCCATCACTCCTCACCCAACACTACTCACCAATCACTCCTCACCCATCACTCCTCACCCAACACTCCTCACCCATCACTCCTCACCCATCACTCCTCACCCATCACTCCTCACCCATCACTCCTCACCCATCACTCCTCACCCAACACTCCTCGCCCATCGCACCTCGCCCACTCCTCACCCATCACTCCTCACCCAACACTCCTCACCCAACACTCCTCACCCATCACTCCTCACCCAACACTCCTCACCCAACACTCCTCGCCCATCGCACCTCGCCCACTCCTCACCCATCACTCCTCACCCAACACTCCTCACCCAACACTCCTCACCCATCACTCCTCACCCATCACTCCTCACCCAACACTCCTCACCCAACACTCCTCGCCCATCGCATCTCGCCCACTCCTCACCCATCACTCCTCACCCAACACTCCTCACCCATCACTCCTCACCCATCACTCCTCACCCATCACTCCTCACCCAACACTCCTCAACCAACACTCCTCACCCAACACTCCTCAAATCACTCCTCACCCATGATTCCTCACCCATCACTCCTCACCCAACACTCCTCAAATCACTCCTCACCCAACACTCCTCAAATCACTCCTCACCCATCACTCCTCACCCATCACTCCTCACCCAACACTCCTCAAATCACTCCTCACCCATCACTCCTCACCCAAAACTCCTCACCCAACACTCCTCACCCATCACTCCTCACCCATCACTCCTCACCCAACACTCCTCACCCAACACTCCTCACCCATCACTCCTTAACCATGACTCCTCACCCAACACTCCTTAACCATCACTCCTCACCCATCACTCCTCACCCATCACTCCTTAACCATCACACCTCACCCATCACTCCTCACCCAACACTCCTCACTCATCACTCCTCACCCAACACTCCTCACCCAACACTCCTCACCCAACACTCCTCATCCATCACTCCTCACCCATCACTCCTTAACCATCACACCTCACCCATCACTCCTCACCCAACACTCCTCACCCATCACTCCTCACCCATCACTCCTCACCCAACACTCCTCACCCATCACTCCTCACCCAACACTCCTCACTCAACACTCCTCACCCAACACTCCTCACCCATCACTCCTCACCCATCACTCCTTAACCATCACACCTCACCCATCACTCCTCACCCAACACACCTCACTCATCACACCTCACCCATCACTCCTCACCCATCACTCCTCACCCATCACTCCTCAACCAACACTCTTCAAATCACTCCTCACCCATCACACCTCACCCAACACTCCTCATCCATCACACCTCACCCATCACTCCTCACCCATCACACCTCACCCATCACTCCTCACCCAACACTCCTCACCCATCACTCCTCACCCAACACTCCTCACCCATCACTCCTCACCCATCACTCCTCACCCATCACACCTCACCCATCACTCCTCACCCATCACTCCTCACCCATCACTCCTCACCCAACACTCCTCACCCAAAACTCCTCACCCATCACTCCTCACCCATCACTCCTCACACAAAACTCCTCACCCATCACACCTCACCCAACACTCCTCACCCAAAACTCCTCACCCATCACTCCTCACCCAACACTCCTCACCCATCACTCCTCACCCATCACTCCTCACCCATCACTCCTCACACAAATCTCCTCACCCATCACTCCTCACCCATCACACCTCACCCAACACTCCTCACCCAACACTCCTCACCCAACACTCCTCACCACTCCTCAACCAACACTCCTCACCCATCACACCTCACCCATCACACCTCACCCAACACTCCTCACCCAACACTCCTCACCCAACACTCCTCAACCAACACTCCTCACCCATCACTCCTCACCCATCACTCCCCACCCATCACACCTCACCCATCACTCCTCACCCATCACTCCTCACCCAACACTCCTCAAATCACTCCTCAGCCATCACTCCTCACCCATCACTCCTCACACAAAACTACTCACCCATCACTCTCACCCAACACTTCTCACCCATCACTCCTTAACCATCACTCCTCACCCATCACTCTTCACCCATCATTCCTCATCCATCACTCCTCACCCATCACTCCTCAACCAACACTCCTCACCCACCACTCCTCAAATCACTCCTCACCCAACACTCCTCACCCAACACTCCTCACCCAACACTCCTCACCCAACACTCATTAACCATCACACCTCACCCAACACTCCTCACCCATCACTCCTCACCCATCACTCCTCACCCATCACTCCTTAACCATCACACCTCACCCATCACTCCTCACCCAACACTCCTCACTCCTCACCCATCACTCCTCACCCAACACTCCTCAACCATCACTCCTTAACCATCACACCTCACCCATCACTCCTGACCCAACACTCCTCACCCATCACTCCTCACCCAACACTCCTCACCCATCACTCCTCACCCAACACTACTCACCCAACACTCCTCACCCAACACTCCTCACCCATCACTCCTCGCCCATCACTCCTCACCCAACACTCCTCACCCAACACTCCTCACTCAACACTCCACACCCATCACTCCACACCCAACACTCCACACCCGACACTCCTCACCCATCACTCCTCACCCATCACACCTCACCCAACACTCCTCACCCAACACTCCTCACCCATCACTCCTCACCCATCACTCCTCACCCATCACTCCTCACCCAAAACTCCTCACCCATCACCCCTCACCCAACACTCCTCACCCATCACTCCTCACCCATCACACCTCACCCAACACTCCTCACCCATCACTCCTCACCCATCACACCTCACCGATCACTCCTCACCCATCACACCTCACCCATCACTCCTCACACAACACTCCTCACCCATCACACCTCACCCATCACTCCTCACCCAATACTCCTCACCCAATACTCCTCACCCATCACTCTCACCCATCACTCTCACCCATCACTCTCACCCAATACTCCTCACCCATCACTCCACACCCATCACTCCTCACCCAACACAACTCACCCATCACTCCTCACCCATCACTCCACACCCAACACTCTTCACCCATCACTCCTCACCCAACACTCCTCACCCATCACTCCTCACCCAACACTCCTCACACCATCACTCCTCACCCATCACTCCTCACCCATCACTCCTCACCCATCACTCCTCACCCAACACTCCTCACCCATCACTCCTCAAGCCATCACTCCTCACCCAACACTCCTCACCCATCACTCCTCACACCATCACTCCTCACCCAACACTCCTCACCCAACACTCCTCACCCAACACTCCTCACCCATCACTCCTCACCCATCACTCCTCACCCATCACTCCTCACCCATCACTCCTCACCCATCACTCCTCACCCAACACTCCTCACCCATCGCTCCTCACCCAACACTCCTCACCCAACACTCCTCACCCATCACTCCTCACCCATCACTCCTCACCCATCACTCCTCACCCATCACTCCTCACCCAACACTCCTCACCCAACACTCCTCACCCATCGCTCCTCACCCATCACTCCTCACCCAACACTCCTCACCCATCACTCCTCACCGAACACTCCTCACCCATCACTCCTCACCCAACACTCCTCACCCATCACTCCTCACCCAACACTCCTCACCCAACACTCCTCACCCATCAATCCTCACCCAACACTCCTCACCTAGCACTCCTCATCCAACACTCCTCACCCATCACTCCTCACCCAACACTCCTCACCCAACACTCTTCACCCATCACTCCTCACCCATCACTCCTCACCCAACACTCCTCACACAACACTCCTCACCCAACACTCCTCACCCATCACTCCTCACCCAACACTCCTCACCCATCACTCCTCAACCAACACGCCTCACCCATCTCTCCTCACCCATCACTCCTCACCCCTCACTCCTCACCTAGCATTCCTCCCCCATCACTCCTCACCCAACACTCCTCACCCAACACTCCTCACCCAACACTCCTCACCCAACACTCCTCACCCATCACTCCTCACCCAACACTCCTCACCCATCACTCCTCACCCATCACTCCTCACCCAACACTCCTCACCCATCACTCCTCACCCAACACTCCTCACCCATCACTCCTCACCCAACACTCCTCACCCAACACTCCTCACCCATCACTCCTCACCCATCACTCCTCACCCAACACTCCTCACCCAACACTCCTCACCCATCACTCCTCAAAGCACTCCTCACCTAACACTCCTCACCCATCACTCCTCACCCATCACTCCTCACCCAACACTCCTCACCCAACACTCCTCACCCATCACTCCTCACCCAACACTCCTCACCCAACACTCCTCACCCAACACTCCTCACCCATCACTCCTCACCCATCACTCCTCACCCAACACTCCTCACCCATCACTCCTCACCCATCACTCCTCACCCAACACTCCTCACCCAACACTCCTCACCCATCACTCCTCACCCATCACTCCTCACCCAACACTCCTCACCCATCACTCCTCACCCATCACTCCTCACCCATCACTCCTCACCCATCACTCCTCACCCATCACTCCTCACCCAACACTCCTCACCCATCACTCCTCACCCAACACTCCTCACCCATCACTCCTCACCCAACACTCCTCACCCAACACTCCTCACCCAACACTCCTCACCCATCACTCCTCACCCATCACTCCTTAACCATCACACCTCACCCATCACTCCTCACCCAACACTCCTCACCCATCACTCCTCACCCATCACTCCTCACCCAACACTCCTCACCCATCACTCCTCACCCAACACTCCTCACTCAACACTCCTCACCCAACACTCCTCACCCATCACTCCTCACCCATCACTCCTTAACCATCACACCTCACCCATCACTCCTCACCCAACACACCTCACTCATCACACCTCACCCATCACTCCTCACCCATCACTCCTCACCCATCACTCCTCAACCAACACTCTTCAAATCACTCCTCACCCATCACACCTCACCCAACACTCCTCATCCATCACACCTCACCCATCACTCCTCACCCATCACACCTCACCCATCACTCCTCACCCAACACTCCTCACCCATCACTCCTCAACCAACACTCCTCAAATCACTCCTCACCCATCACTACTCACCCATCACTCCTCACCCATCACACCTCACCCATCACTCCTCACCCATCACTCCTCACCCAACACTCCTCACTCATCACTACTCACCCATCACACCTCACCCATCACTCCTCACCCATCACTCCTCACCCATCACTCCTCACCCAACACTCCTCACCCAAAACTCCTCACCCATCACTCCTCACCCATCACTCCTCACACAACACTCCTCACCCATCACACCTCACCCAACACTCCTCACCCAAAACTCCTCACCCATCACTCCTCACCCAACACTCCTCACCCATCACTCCTCACCCATCACTCCTCACCCATCACTCCTCACACAAATCTCCTCACCCATCACTCCTCACCCATCACACCTCACCCAACACTCCTCACCCAACACTCCTCACCCAACACTCCTCACCCATCACTCCTCAACCAACACTCCTCACCCATCACACCTCACCCATCACACCTCACCCAACACTCCTCACCCAACACTCCTCACCCAACACTCCTCAACCAACACTCCTCACCCATCACTCCTCACCCATCACTCCCCACCCATCACACCTCACCCATCACTCCTCACCCATCACTCCTCACCCAACACTCCTCAAATCACTCCTCAGCCATCACTCCTCACCCATCACTCCTCACACAAAACTACTCACCCATCACTCTCACCCAACACTTCTCACCCATCACTCCTTAACCATCACTCCTCACCCATCACTCTTCACCCATCATTCCTCATCCATCACTCCTCACCCATCACTCCTCAACCAACACTCCTCACCCACCACTCCTCAAATCACTCCTCACCCAACACTCCTCACCCAACACTCCTCACCCAACACTCCTCACCCAACACTCATTAACCATCACACCTCACCCAACACTCCTCACCCATCACTCCTCACCCATCACTCCTCACCCATCACTCCTTAACCATCACACCTCACCCATCACTCCTCACCCAACACTCCTCACTCCTCACCCATCACTCCTCACCCAACACTCCTCAACCATCACTCCTTAACCATCACACCTCACCCATCACTCCTGACCCAACACTCCTCACCCATCACTCCTCACCCAACACTCCTCACCCATCACTCCTCACCCAACACTACTCACCCAACACTCCTCACCCAACACTCCTCACCCATCACTCCTCGCCCATCACTCCTCACCCAACACTCCTCAAACAACACTCCTCACTCAACACTCCACACCCATCACTCCACACCCAACACTCCACACCCGACACTCCTCACCCATCACTCCTCACCCATCACACCTCACCCAACACTCCTCACCCAAAACTCCTCACCCATCACTCCTCACCCATCACTCCTCACCCATCACTCCTCACCCAAAACTCCTCACCCATCACACCTCACCCAACACTCCTCACCCATCACTCCTCACCCATCACACCTCACCCAACACTCCTCACCCATCACTCCTCACCCATCACACCTCACCGATCACTCCTCACCCATCACACCTCACCCATCACTCCTCACACAACACTCCTCACCCATCACACCTCACCCATCACTCCTCACCCAATACTCCTCACCCAATACTCCTCACCCATCACTCTCACCCATCACTCTCACCCATCACTCTCACCCAATACTCCTCACCCATCACTCCACACCCATCACTCCTCACCCAACACAACTCACCCATCACTCCTCACCCATCACTCCACACCCAACACTCTTCACCCATCACTCCTCACCCAACACTCCTCACCCATCACTCCTCACCCAACACTCCTCACACCATCACTCCTCACCCATCACTCCTCACCCATCACTCCTCACCCATCACTCCTCACCCAACACTCCTCACCCATCACTCCTCAAGCCATCACTCCTCACCCAACACTCCTCACCCATCACTCCTCACACCATCACTCCTCACCCAACACTCCTCACCCAACACTCCTCACCCAACACTCCTCACCCATCACTCCTCACCCAACACTCCTCACCCATCACACCTCACCCATCACTCCTCACCCATCACTCCTCACCCATCACTCCTCACCCAACACTCCTCACCCATCGCTCCTCACCCAACACTCCTCACCCAACACTCCTCACCCATCACTCCTCACCCATCACTCCTCACCCATCACTCCTCACCCAACACTCCTCACCCATCACTCCTCACCCAACACTCCTCACCCAACACTCCTCACCCATCGCTCCTCACCCATCACTCCTCACCCAACACTCCTCACCCATCACTCCTCACCGAACACTCCTCACCCATCACTCCTCACCCAACACTCCTCACCCATCACTCCTCACCCAACACTCCTCACCCAACACTCCTCACCCATCAATCCTCACCCAACACTCCTCACCTAGCACTCCTCATCCAACACTCCTCACCCATCACTCCTCACCCAACACTCCTCACCCAACACTCTTCACCCATCACTCCTCACCCATCACTCCTCACCCAACACTCCTCACACAACACTCCTCACCCAACACTCCTCACCCATCACTCCTCACCCAACACTCCTCACCCATCACTCCTCAACCAACACGCCTCACCCATCTCTCCTCACCCATCACTCCTCACCCCTCACTCCTCACCTAGCATTCCTCCCCCATCACTCCTCACCCAACACTCCTCACCCAACACTCCTCACCCAACACTCCTCACCCAACACTCCTTACACATCACTCCTCACCCAACACTCCTCACCCAATACTCCTCACCCATCACTCCTCACCCAACACTCCTCACCCAACACTCCTCACCCAACACTCCTCACCCAACACTCCTCACCCAACACTCCTCACCCATAACTCCTCACCCATCATTCCTCACCCATCACTCTTCACCTAGCACTCCTCACCCAACACTCCTCACCCATCACTCCTCAAAGCACTCCTCACCTAACACTCCTCACCCAACACTCCTCACCCATCACTCCTCACCCATCACTCCTCACCCAACACTCCTCACCCAACACTCCTCACCTAGCACTCCTCACCCATCACTCCTCACCCAACACTCCTCACCCAACACTCCTCACCCAACACTCCTCACCCATCACTCCTCACCCAACACTCCTCACCCAACACTCCTCACTCATCATTCTCACCCAACACTCCTCACCCATCACTCCTCACCCATCACTCCTCACCCAACACTCCTCACCCAACACTCCTCACCCAACACTCCTCACCCAACACTCCTCACCCATCACTCCTCACCCATCACTCCTCACCCAACACTCCTCACCCATCACTCCTCACCCAACACTCTCACCCATCACTCCTCACCCAACACTCCTCACCCAACACTCCTCACCCATCACTCCTCACCCATCACTCCTCACTCATCACTCCTCACCCAACACTCCTCACCCATCACTCCTCACCCATCACTCCTCACCCAACACTCCTCACCCATCACTCCTCACCCATCACTCCTCACCCATCACTCCTCAAATCACTCCTCACCCATCACTCCTCACCCATCACTCCTCACCCATCACTCCTCACCCAACACTCCTCACCCATCACTCCTCACCCAACACTCCTCACCCAACACTCCTCACCATCACTCCTCACCCATCACTCCTCACCCAACACTCCTCACCCATCACTCCTCACCCATCACTCCTCACCCATCACTTCTCACTCATCACTCCTCACCCAACACTCCTCACCCATCACTCCTCACCCATCACTCCTCACCCATCACTCCTCACCCATCACACCTCACCCATCACTCCTCACCCAACACTCCTCACCCAACACTCCTCACCCAACACTCCTCACCCAACACTCCTCACCCAACACTCCTCACCGAACACTCCTCACCCATCACTCCTTAACCAACACTCCTCACCCATCACTCCTCACCCATCACTCCTCACCCAACACTCCTCACCCAACACTCCTCACCCATCACTCCTCACCCATCACTCCTCACCCAACACTCCTCACCCATCACTCCTCACCCAACACTCCTCACCCAACACTCCTCACCCATCACTCCTCACCCAACACTCCTCACCCAACACTCCTCACCCAACACTCCTAACCCATCACTCCTGACCCAGCCCTCCTCACCCAACACTCCTCACCCAACACTCCTCACCCATCACTCCTCACCCATCACTCCTCACCCAACACTCCTCACCCAACACTCCTCACCTAGCACTCCTCACCCATCACTCCTCACCCAACACTCGTCACCCAACACTCGTCACCCAACACGCCTCACCCATCACTCCTCACCCAACACTCCTCACCCAACACTCCTCACTCATCATTTCTCACCCAACACTCCTCACCCATCACTCCTCACCCATCACTCCACACCCAACACTCCTCACCCAACACTCCTCACCCAACACTCCTCACCCAAAACTCCTCACCAGTCACTCCTCACCCATCACTCCTCACCCAACACTCCTCACCCATCACTCCACACCCAACACTTCTCACCCATCACTCCTCACCCAACACTCCTCACCCAAAACTCCTCACCCATCACTCCTCACCCATCACTCCTCACCCATCACTCCTCACCCAACACTCCTCACCCATCACTCCTCACCCATCACTCCTCACCCAACACTCCTCACCCATCACTCCTCACCCATCACTCCTCACCCATCACTCCACAAATCACTCCTCACCCATCACTCCTCACCCATCACTCCTCACCCATCACTCCACACCCAACACACCTCACCCATCACTCCTCACCCAACACTCCTCACCCATCACTCCTCACCCATCACTCCTCACCCAACACTCCTCACCCATCACTCCTCACCCATCACTCCTCACCCATCACTCCTCACTCATCAGTCCTCACCCAACACTCCTCACCCATCACTCCTCACCCATCACTCCTCACCCATCACTCCTCACCCATCACTCCTCACCCAACAATTCTCACCGAACACTCCTCACCCAACACTCCTCACCCAACACTTCTCACCCAACACTCCTCACCGAACACTCCTCACCCATCACTCCTTAACCATCACTCCTCACCCATCACTCCTCACCCATCACTCCTCACCCATCACTCCTCACCCATCACTCCTCACCCATCACTCCTCACCCAACACTCCTCACTCTTCACTCCACACCCAACACTCCTCACCTCACACTCCTCACCCAACACTCCTCACCCAACACTCCTCACCCAACACTCCTCACCCACCACTCCTCACCCATCACTCCTCACCCAACACTCTTCAACCAATACTCCTCACCCATCACTCATCACCCATCACTCCTCACCCAACACTCCTCACCCATCACTCCTCACCCAACACTCCTCACCCAACACTCCTCACCCAACATTCCTCACCCAACACTCCTCACCCTACACTCCTCACCCATCACACCTCACCCATCACACCTCACCCATCACTCCTCACTCATCACTCCTCACCCATCACTCCTCACCCAACACTCCTCACCCAACACTCCTCACCCAACACTCCTCACCCAACAATCCTCACCCAACACTCCTCACTCATCACTCCACACCCAACACTCCTCACCCATCACCCTTCACCCTAAACTTCTCACCCATCACTCCTCACCCATCACACCTCACCCATCACACCTCACCCATCACTCCTCACAAATCACTCCTCACCCAACACTCCTCAAATCACTCCTCACCCATCACACCTCACCCATCACTCCTCACCCATCAGTCCTCACTCATCACTCCACACCCAACACTCCTCACCCATCACTCACCCATCACTCCTCACCCATCACACCTCACCCATCACTCCTCAAAGCACTCCTCACCCATCACTCCTCACCCATCACTCCTCAAAGCACTCCTCACCCACACACCTCACCCATCACTCCTCACCTATCACTCTTCACCCATCACTCCTCACCCATCACACCTCACCCAACACCCCTCACCCATCACTCCTCACCCAACACTCCTCAACCCCTCAATCCTCACCCAAAACTCCTCACCCATCACTCCTCACCCATCACACATCACCAAATCACTCCTCACCCATCACTCCTCAAATCACTCCTTACCCATCACACCTCACCCAACACTCCTCACCCAACACTCCTCACCCATCACTCCTCACCCATCACTCATCACCCATCACTCCTCACCCATCACTCCTCACCCAACACTCCTCAAAGCTCTCCTCTCCCATCACACCTCACCCATCACTCCTCAAATCACTACTCAAATCACTCCTCACCCATCACTCCTCACCCATCACTCCTCACCCATCACACCTCACCCATCAATCCTCATCCAAAACTCCTCACCCATCACTCCTCACCCAACACTCCTCACCCATCACACCTCACCCATCACGCCTCACTCATCACTCCTCATCCATCACTCCTCACCCAACACTCCTCACCCAACACTCCTCACCCATCACACCTCACCCATTACTCCTCACCCATCACTCCTCATCCATCACTCCTCACCCAACACTCCTCACCCATCACACCTCACCCATCACTCCTCACCCAACACTCCTCACCCATCACTCCTCACCCATCACTCCTCACCCATCACTCCTCACCCATCACACCTCACCCATCACTCCTCATCCATCACTCATCATCCAACACTCCTCACCCATCACTCCTCACCCATCACTCCTCACCCAATGCTCCTCACCCAATACTCCTCACCCATCACTCTCACCCATTACTCTCACCCATCACTCTCACCCAATACTCCTCACCCATCACTCCTCACCCATCACTCCTCACCCAATACTCCTCACCCAAAACTCCTCACCCATCACTCCTCACCCATCACTCCTCACCCATCACAACTCACCCATCACTCTCACCCAACACTCCTCACCCATCACTCCTCACCCAACACTCTTCATCCATCACTCCTCACCCATCACACCTCACCCAACACTCCTCACCCATCACTCTCACCCATCACTCTCACCCAATACTCCTCACCCATCACTACTCACCCATCACACCTCACCCAACACTCCTCACCCATCACTCCTCACCCATCTCTCCTCACCCAACACTCCTCACCCATCATTCCTCACCCATCACTCCTCACACATCACTCCTCACCCATCACTCCTCACCCATCACACCTCACCCATCAATCCTCACCCAAAACTCCTCACCCATCACTCCTCACACAACACTCCTCAACCATTACACCTCACCCATCACGCCTCACCCATCACTCCTCATCCATCACTCCTCACCCAACACTCCTCACCCAACACTCCTCACCCATCACACCTCACCCATTACTCCTCACCCATCACTCCTCATCCATCACTCCTCACCCAACACTCCTCACCCATCACTCCTCACCCATCACTCCTCGCCCATCACTCCTCACCCAACACTCCTCACCCAACACTCCTCACTCAACACTTCACACCCATCACTCCACACCCAACACTCCACACCCGACACTCCTCACCCATCACTCCTCACCCATCACACCTCACCCAACACTCCTCACCCATCACTCCTCACCCATCACTCCTCACCCATCACTCCTCACCCATAACTCCTCACCCATCACCCCTCACCCAACACTCCTCACCCATCACTCCTCACCCATCACACCTCACCCAACACTCCTCACCCATCACTCCTCACCCATCACACCTCACCGATCACTCCTCACCCATCACACCTCACCCATCACTCCTCACCCAACACTCCTTACCCATCACACATCACCCATCACTCCTCACCCAATACTCCTCAACCAATACTCCTCACCCATCACTCTCACCCATCACTCACACCCATCACTCTCACCCAATACTCCTCACCCATCACGCCTCACCCATCACACTTCACCCAACACTCCTCACCCATCACTCCTCACCCATCACTCCTCACCCATCACACCTCACCCAACACTCCTCACCCATCACTCTCACCCATCACTCTCACCCAATTCTCCTCACCCATCACTCCTCACCCATCACACCCCACCCAACACTCCTCACCCATCACTCCTCACCCATCTCTCCTCACCCAACACTCATCACCCATCACTTTTCTTACAACACTCCTCACCCATCATTCTTCACCCATCACTCCTCACCCATCACTCCTCACCCATCACACCTCACCCATCAATCCTCACCCAAAACTCCTCACCCATCACTCCTCACCCAACACTCCTCAACCATCACACCTCACCCATCACGCCTCACCCATCACTCCTCACCCAACACTCCTCACCCAACACTCCTCACTCAACACTCCACACCCATCACTCCACACCCAACACTCCACACCCGACACTCCTCACCCATCACTCCTCACCCATCACACCTCACCCAACACTCCTCACCCAAAACTCCTCACCCATCACTCCTCACCCATCACTCCTCTCCCATCACTCCTCACCCATAACTCCTCACCCATCACCCCTCACCCAACACTCCTCACCCCTCACTCCTCACCCATCACACCTCACCCAACACTCCTCACCCATCACTCCTCACCCATCACACCTCACCGATCACTCCTCACCCATCACACCTCACCCATCGCTCCTCACCCAACACTCCTCACCCATCACACCTCACCCATCACTCCTCACCCAATACTCCTCACCCAATACTCCTCACCCAACACTCTCACCCATCACTCTCACCCATCACTCTCACCCAATACTCCTCACCCATCACGGCTCACCCATCACACTTCACCCAACACTCCTCACCCATCACTCCTCACCCATCACTCCTCACCCATCACACCTCACCCAACACTCCTCACCCATCACTCTCACCCATCACTCTCACCCAATACTCCTCACCCATCACTCCTCACCCATCACACCTCACCCAACACTCCTCACCCATCACTCCTCACCCATCTCTCCTCACCCAACACTCATCACCCATCACTTGTTTTACAACACTCCTCACCCATCATTCTTCACCCATCACTCCTCACCCATCACTCCTCACCCATCACACCTCACCCATCAATCCTAACCCAAAACTCCTCACCCATCACTCCTCACCCAACACTCCTCAACCATCACACCTCACCCATCACGCCTCACCCATCACTCCTCATCCATCACTCCTCACCCAACACTCCTCACCCAACACTCCTCACCCATCACTCCTCACCCATCACTCCTCACCCATCACACCTCACCCAACACTCCTCACCCATCACTCCTCACCCATCACTCCTCACCCATCACTCCTCACCCATAACTCTTCACCCATCACTCCTCACCCAACACTCCTCACCCATCACTCCTCACCCATCACTCCTCAACCAACACTCCTCACCCAACACTCCTCACCCAACACTCCTCACCCATCACTCCTCACCCATCACACCTCACCCAACACTCCTCACCCATCACTCCTCACCCATCACTCCTCACCCAACACTCCACACCTATCACTCCTCACCCATCACACCTCACCCATTACTCCTCACCCATCACTCCTCATCCATCACTCCTCACCCAACACTCCTCACCCATCACACCTCACCCATCACTCCTCACCCAACACTCCTCACCCATCACTCCTCACCCATCACTCCTCACCCATCACACCTCACCCATCACTCCTCATCCATCACTCCTCACCCAACACTCCTCACCCATCACTCCTCACCCATCACTCCTCACCCATCACTCCTCACCCATCACTCCTCACCTAACACTCCTCAAAGCACTCCTCTCCCATCACACCTCACCCATCACTCCTCAAATCACTCCTCACCCATCACTCCTCACCCATCACTCCTCACCCATCACTCCTCACCCATCACACCTCACCCATCAATCGTCATCCAAAACTCCTCACCCATCACTCCTCACCCAACACTCCTCACCCATCACACCTCACCCATCACGCCTCACTCATCACTCCTCATCCATCACTCCTCACCCAACACTCCTCACCCAACACTCCTCACCCATCACACCTCACCCATTACTCCTCACCCATCACTCCTCATCCATCACTCCTCACCCAACACTCCTCACCCATCACACCTCACCCATCACTCCTCACCCAACACTCCTCACCCATCACTCCTCACCCATCACTCCTCACCCATCACACCTCACCCATCACTCCTCATCCATCACTCCTCACCCAACACTCCTCACCCATCACTCCTCACCCATCACTCCTCACCCAATACTCCTCACCCAATACTCCTCACCCATAACTCTCACCCATCACTCTCACCCATCACTCTCACCCAATACTCCTCACCCATCACTCCTCACCCATCACTCCTCACCCATCACAACTCACCGATCACTCTCACCCAATACTCCTCACCCAACACTCTTCACCCATCACACCTCACCCAACACTCCTCACCCATCACTCCTCACCCATCACTCCTCACCCAACACTCCTCACCCATCACTCCTCACCCATCACACCTCACCCAACACTCCTCACCCATCACTCTCACCCATCACTCTCATCCAATACTCCTCACCCATCACTCCTCACCCATCACACCTCACCCAACACTCCTCACCCATCTCTCCTCACCCAACACTCCTCACCCATCATTCCTCACCCATCACTCCTCACACATCACTCTTCACCCATCACTCCTCACCCATCACACCTCACCCATCAATCCTCACCCAAAACTCCTCACCCATCACTCCTCACCCAACACTCCTCAACCATTACACCTCACCCATCACGCCTCACCCATCACTCCTCATCCATCACTCCTCACCCAAAACTCCTCACCCATCACTCTCACCCATCACTCCTCACCTAGCACTCCTCACCCAACACTCCTCACCCATCACACCTCACCCAACACTCATCACCCATCACACCTCACCCATCACTCCTCATCCAACACTCCTCACCCAACACTCCTCACCCAACACTCCTCACCCAACACTCCTCACCCATCACTCCTCACCCATCACTCCTCACCCATCACTCTCACTCAGCACTCCTCACCCGTCACTCCTGGGTGGAGATAGATAGATAGAGAGAGTGAGAGAGAGAGAGAGAGAGAGAGAGAGAGAGAGAGAGAGAGAGAGAGAGAAATGATAAAGCAAAAATAAATCAAGGTAACTAAGAAAAGAACAAGTGTAAGAACATACAGCGATAAGAAGAAAAGAAGAGGAAACCAAGCTAATGAAACAACAATATATACAGCCAAGGTAAACACGACCTTGAACCCACATAAACAGTTAACAACCACTTGATGGGATAGACTTAAGATGACTTCCTCCTCCTCTCTCCTCCCATTTATCATACTTGCCGTTCCTTCTCTAGGTCATTTATCATGCCCAGAGTACTTCACCGTGATAGCTGCAATATCTATCATGCCGAACCGTCTATATCTTAGTAATAAATCACGTTGATTTTTTGGGGGGGACGGTTTTCACTCAAGAGAATCGCAAGTGTGGTTGATGAATGAAGGATGAAGGTATTTTGTAGGAGGAAATAAATAAAGGCTGTAATGAGTAGAGAATGAAAACAACCTAGCAATAAAATATATAAATGATGATGATGATGATGATTGATGATGATGATGATAATGACTTCAAATAGCCAGATGATGAAGGATTCCACAAGGTTAAGGATCCGTCTTAATTTATTGGTTATTACTGTAGGTTAACAAAGGCTTTGGGTTTATTCAGGGGTAAATAATTGTATAATGAAGACATAAAATCATAATGTTATCCTGTAGGTGTAAATAGAAACAAGTCACCCGAATCACAAAGTGTCGCGTGTCTTGTTGTTTGTGTTGCAGCTATAATGAAGAAATTGACTAACTTCATAAAGTCCTGCAATTCTTGTTGCTAATTGTTACTGTCAATTTTCGACTTGTTTTACGGTAATATCGTACGATGACACGAAGAATGGAAAGGTATATTCTCATATTGTTATCAAATTTATGGAGACAATCAACAATTTAGAAAATTAATGAGACCGAAATTGACCTTTAAAGAGCGCAATCCAGTTAAACTGTTCTTTCCTGGAAATAAATTGGTTGTTTTGTGTATCAAACTTACCGTTAATAAGAGTCAATCATTGGGAGAAAAACAACATAATGAGTATTTATACCACGCGTCCATTCTGAGTGGAGGAGGAAATATATATATATATATATATTTAACACACACACACACACACACACACACACACTATTACCTGTCAATATACTGACAGACTGAAACATCTTAGAACTCAAGTGGGGTACAGCCCACATTATGGTGCAAATATTAGAATTGTTAAAACAATGTACCTACAAGTAGACTATATAAGAAAGGCATTGACAATCTCGAAAAAATACGAAATAATGCCCTCAGAATATTCCCAGGATGTCCCATGAGCACTAAAGTACTTAATATGAGGAAAGAACTAGGTATACCCAGTGTCAAAGATAAGAAAATTGAAGTCAACCTGATGATAGCCCTGAGGTTCATGCGTGGTGATCCTGAAAACGCTGTTTCCTTAAAATTGCTAGAATGTATGAACCATCGGACTGGTGAATCTAAATGGATCCAAACTACAGCTACACATATGAAAATGTTTGGACTAGACCAACTGTACAAAGTTGACACACACCAGCACTTCCTTCCACCCTGGCAGACAGTTCCCTTCGATATCACAATACCGACATATCCGCCTAAGAGATTAATTATACAAAGTATTTATCTCCAACACACTGGCAAAGTGAGAGCTCTTGAACACATACACACTCTACAGACTAATGATAATATCACACAGACCATCTACACTGATGGATCTCTTAACACCGCCTGTGGGAGGGCTGGAAGTGCTATCGTTGTGACTCAACCTAAAGGTAATACAATTGAAAAAGGAGTTACAATTAACAACTGAGCACCCACTCTACAAACTGAATTAGTTGTCATACTCACAGCTATTTAATTTATTAAAACCACTATTACTGACAGTCTCATCATCACTGACTCTCTATCCTCGCTACTTGCCCTTGACACCTTTCAACTCAAGTTGTCACGCGCTTGTCTATGAAGCCAGGCACAAATATGCGTACCTTGTTGACCGGGGTGTCAAGATCAAATTGCTGTGGATCCCCTCTCACATAGACCTCAAAGGACATGACAGAGCTGGGTCTGTCAAAAAGAACCCTTAAAACTGTAATTAGGAAGGAACTTATTGATGAATTTGACGAGTCAGACAAGTGCAAACAGGCACTCGTCAATCTATTGTTTACCATGATGATATGTATCAAGTGAGACATTTATATGGAGCAAGTAACAAGATCACTAGCTTACAAGATATTGTAACCGCTAGATTAAGAATAGGATATAAGTATTTCTGGCAGTATATCCCTCAAGCAGATGAGAAAAAGATTAAATGTAAAGTGTGTGGCCAGACATATGGTTCGAACCCTATGTCCTCGAATGTGTGAAGAGAGAACCTTTTAGGGACAGGTCCAAGCACACTGTGTGTGAAATGACAAAACACTTTATTTCAAATGGCAAGATTGACGAAATATTAATATTGGATCCACTTTTTTTGCACTTACTAGCTTAATCAGTTCCCATGTATAGAACCAAACACACAATATATTTGAATAAGTCTCACGCAAACGTGAATTACAAAATGTGCGGCCAAGCATACTGCCTCACATTCCTGTACTCACGTAGTTGCGTGTAAGTTACCCTCAATGTATAAAACTAAACAAATAATTTATTTGAAATACTCTGTAACATTCAATGCTATAATATCCTGACCATGGGGATTACTTATACAAACCCTTTGTGATCTACTCTATAATCATTTTGTACTACTGCTCACAAGGTCAGTATGGAGTGCACAATAAACTACCCTCTGTAAGTGGAAAAATAAATACAATTATATTAAAAATTACTACTACCTTGCTATCACTCGGAATAGATGATCATCCAGCTATGAATAATGATATGAGTTATTAAGGATGTCACCTTCGTTGGTGAGCTTTGGGGTGACTCAAGAGGCCGATACATGCGGGATCGGCAGGGCCGTCCACAGGCGTTGCACGTGTGGAGGGCTATATCTAGTGCGTGAGGGGGGTGGCAGCATCTTTCCGGCGCTGTAGCTTGTCTACCTCGGCATGCGGTCAAGTTTACTCGAAAGTATTGAAACCTTCTCGTGTGGTGCTCCTCCAAGTGCTACGGTGTGGTGTGATCGTTTCTCAGGTGAGGGGTTCGATTTGTCACTTTTTCAGGTTTGTCTTATTACTATCCTTTACCTTTTCTGTTGTCCGCCAGCGTTACGTTTACCATTCGTTAGGTGACTGTAAAGTAGCTGCTTTAGCAGTCCAACATAATTGTTCATGGATAATGGTAGCCTTGATGTTCCTACAGTTGGTGCCAGCGAGAATACTGACATTTGTTCTATTGTGTTCCAGGCAAAATCGGAGGAAGGAACGTAGATTACGTTGGTGAAAATTTTCAAGTGCTTGAAGTGGGTACTGTATGTGACGCATGTCTCGATGCCATACAGCAGGGTGCGGAGGACCACTGCTCGATATACGTGCAAAATTGTAGATAATTTCAGCTCCCTACAGCCGAAGACACGGGTACGGAGTCTGCCAAAGACTTGAGATGTACATCTGATCCGATGTTGAATCTCTTCATCTATGTCCGCGGTGGTGGAGAGGTAGGAGCTAAGGTAATGAAAGTGGGTAACATTAAAGAGAGTAGTACAGTTAAGCTGGATGGATGGTGGAAGTATGATTGAATAAAGGGCAGGGTGAAGGAAAACCTGAGTCATACTTGCATTCACCTCAAGGCCGAAGTGTGCTAACGCATCTGTGTAGGTGTTCAGAATCTCCTGTAGGTCGCATTCAGTGTGAGCGATGAGGGTGAGGTCGTCTGAATACTGAAGTTCAGTAATGGAAGCGGCCGAAACCCTTGTTCTTGCCTCTAGTCGTCTTTTATACAAAAATCCCTTCATCCGGTACTGGATGTCCACCTTGTCGGCTTAATTAGTACTGACACGAGTAAGGAAGGCAGACAAGAAAATAGAAAAGAGAATTGGTGCTAGTACACATTCTTGTTTTACCCTCGTTTGGAAGAAGAAGAACACAGACTAGGTGCCATTGTGTAGGACACTGCCATCCATGCCTTCAAGGAGTGCTTCGCAATGTCAATGAATTTTGGTGGGCAGGCAAAGGAACTGAGTGTCCACCAGAGGACTTCCTTGTTCACCGATTCGAAGGCCATAGTAAGGTCAACGAAGACTATGTATTGGTCACGACACTGTTCACTGCACTTTTCCTGCATCTGGTGAGCTGCAAAGATCATGTCAGTGGTGCCACGTGATTGTCTAAAGCCACATTCAGATTCTGGGAGGAAGTTTTCCACCTAAAGAAGAAATCTGTTTAGGAGGACTCAAACAATAATCTTGCCAGCAATGGGCAGCAGTGAGAGCCCGTGGTAGTTGCCATAGTCTGACCGATCTCCCTTGATCTTTTAAATATTGACGATCGAGGCATCTTTAAGATCTTGGGGGATTACCTCCTTCTCCCATATATTCTCAGGGAGAGGGTGGATCCGTCTTTATACACCCCCAGCTGGTATTCCATCAGGCACTGTGGATTTGTTATTTTTCATCTGCTTGATGGTAGTAACGACGCATCCATGGATAGAGGATAGCAGAGGTGGGCAGCTCTGAGTACTGAAGAACCTGCTGGATAGTCAGGATATCCACATCGGTGTTTCGGTTGAGCAGCGAATGGTAGTGCTTTTTCCAGCCCTGACGGATGACTTCTTAGTCTTTAATTAGGGAGTTACCATCAGAGGAGTAGTTGGTCATAATATTGTTTTAGTGGTATTGAAAAATTCATGCATCTTCTGTTGATCTGCAATTTTTTGCATTTCACACGGCATACTCGTATTTTTCCATCATTCCTTCCTTAATTTACGAAGTTCACACTGGACCTCCGATTTCTTCTCTTGGAAGGTATCAACTTTAATCTGAGACTTAGGGTTGTTCTGCCAGTCAGCGAGAGCAGCACGTTTACTATTGACAAGTACTTCAATTTTAGGGTCATTTACATCAAACTAATCCTGATGTCTTCTTTAGATCTGGTCGAGGGTCTCGTTGCAGGTTTTTTTGTTGACAGCGTTGATGGGACCCCATTCGGCATTGGGATTTTGTTTGTTTGTTGTTGGGTTGCTTATCAGCGCAAGGTTGAGATGCTCTTTGAAAGCATGTGCTAGCGCTGGATCCTCCAGTCGCTTGGTGTTAAAGCCTTTTCTAGAGGTTTGTTACCTTTGACGTTTTGGCGCGACGTGAAGTAAGAGTTTGGCACTGATGAGTCGATGATCTGCGTCATACTGGTCTAAGCCACGCATGGCTCGCGAGATGTGGACGTCTCGGCGATCTCTTTTTCTGACAATGGTGTTGTCAATGAGATGCTAATTTTTAGATCTTAGGTGTAGCCAAGAACCCCTGAACCTGTCGGATGAGGAGGAGTAGGCCGTTAGGATTACACTTGCCTACTCCGTTTCTCCCCGCCATGTGTAGGCATCTCTGCTAACTCTGGCATTGAAGTCACCTAGGAGCACAACCTTTTCTTCTCTAGGGATAAAGGTTAGCATTATGTCAAGGTTGGCATAAAAGGCCTCTTTGATGTCATCCTGTGCATCCAGTGTCAGGGCATATGAACTAATGAAGAGGGCATGACATGAGTAATTCAGTGGGACTCGGAGCGTCATGAGGCGCTCGTTTTATCCTAACAGGCATATCCGTTAGCCTATGTAGGATGGATTGGCGAATGGCAAAGCAAACTCCGTAAATGTGGTACCTCTCCACAGCAGGCTTACCATTCCAGAAGTAGTTGTAGCCCTTTCTGTGAGTCCACCTTCGTGTGGGAATCAATGTTATACCGAGGCACCTTTTTTGCCATAAGGACGGTTCTTCTTTCAGACGTTCATTTGTTCCAGTATACAAAAGGGCCCCACACACACACAATGGACTGCCCATAGACCAGTTTCTTGGGATTTGCCTTAGTCGTTGGGTTCCAATGTTGGTCGTCTCTTCTGCCTACACCGCCATTGCGATCTTGTTGGAGCTCTGTAAGCTAGTCTGTCTGATCAGTGATTTCAACACAAATATTTTGGGGGGCTTACTCCCATATCCTTATACCTACCAAGGTTAATCTGCAAGGGAGTGTGGCAGTGGTTGGATGGCACCAGGACGTGTCCACATGCCAGTGGTTCGATGCGTTGTCCCTCTAGACCCCACTGCTGCTCCGAGACTCCCTGCTGGTCTAGCCTGGGCCCACGAGGAGGCTGTATACTGGCAGGCGAAGACTTGTGCTATTTGCTTCCCTTTTCCCCCAAGAGGGCTAGCCAGCAGCGGGAGCTGAAAGCGAGAGGGAGCAAGAAGTGCTTGCACCTTAACGCTGCCACACTAGACGCATTGCACCTCCCTGTGTGTGCGCGCATACACACACGCACACACACTTGCACAGCTATAATTGCCTTCCTCAAACCTAAGACTTGTATATACGAGGTCTGTCCGGAAAGTATCCAGCCATTGTGAATATTGTGAGAACTGGTCGCGCGGCCTTGATGTAACTTGGCAGCCACTCAGACAGGACTGTACTGCTCATGCGTGAACAGCCACACTCCCGTGGGACAACTCAGTTGCCCGGCAGACGCCGTTGAGTGAGCGTGGGTACTGTGTGACCATCGCATTTAGGGCCAATTGCAAGATCAGCCGTGGTGTATACCATGCTGTAGTACTCCCATGGTTGTTGTGCAAGAAGCGTTTTTGGCAAAAAAAAAAAATGTAGGATTCGTTATTGGAGTGTGGGGAAATTTCGTGGTACACGTACCTCCCCGCCCAATGATCACTACGATGGAACTATTTTTGAAACCAAAAAAAAGAAAATTGATTTGGGTGCACATAAAATGGATAAATCTACACAGGAATAATATTTTCTATACAATATACTCCATATAGAACAGCACATGCAGAATTGTATTGTTCTTTTTAAAAGCGGTCTATGTTTGTATCCGAAAAATGCCGCCAGCCTCTACTTGTCTCATCTCCGTTTATATCTTCCAAATTCGCCTAACCATCATAAAAGATAAGCCTTTAAGATAACTAATACAACTAATTTATGTGTAGAAATGTATTGAAATCAAATTGAACTAAAAAAAAGTCGTAAGTGGTCTATTTGAAGAGTGGTGTGAACAGCTTCCTCTGGGATGGTGAATGACGTCCTTTATCAGAATTAATATCGACCCAATTTTCGTAATGAGGGCAATTAACAACAGTCCAGCACTACCAAAATAATTATTTCTTCAGTATAAATACTTTGAAGCATAAATTTCATGTTTTAATAAGTCCAAATATGCCGGGTAACCAATGCCAGGTGAATCAACTCCTGCTCCATCTGGGATGGTCAATGGACGCCCTTTATCATGAAATAATATCGACCCAATTTTCGTAATGAGCGCAATTAATAACTGTCCAACGCTACCAAAATAATTATTTCCTTAGTATAATTACTTATTAGCCTAGATTTCATATTTTAATAAGTCCAAGTATGCCAGGTAACTAGTGCCAGGTACTTCCCAGGCATGTTTCATTTGTGTAACAGTTTAACCATAATTTGCAACTAATAAGATAAATTCAGTGACCTAAATTCATGTTTTATTTTTTTATTCCCTTAGTGACTCAATGTATTACAAGAAAGAACTACTTTATGATTTGTTTGGGCCAACAGTTGGAGTGGTGATATTTATTAACTTTGCCATTGACAGTGGTAGAATCAAATGTAGATATATTGGCTTTGTATGTCCATGATTTAAAAAAAATGAATAAGTTCTAAAGTAAATGGAATTGATGATATTATTATCTTTTGACCATCCAGCGAATTTAATGATTTTAAGTTGACTGATTTTTACCAGTTAAGATAGGTTACGTTAGATCAGTTAAGTTGGGGTAAGTTAGGTTTGGTGACATTGAAATTATGTTTTTTTCAAATACCAAGAAGGTGGATGACCTAAACATTCATTTTACCAAATTGATTATGAGTAGATTAAACACATTAGTTTGTTTTTTTTACAAATTTAGATTCCGTAAAGTTCAAATGACAATCACTTCATGATAGATGTTTCACCCTATACACTAAAGCTACTTTATGTAAGAGGAAAAAATTAGCACCAAATTGTATTGTTTAATACCATTAGAAGTCATTGATGATAACATTTAATAACAATATTTCAGGTATTACGACCTGGTCGTCGGGACGGAACACCGTCGTAAATCGAGGAGAGACTCCCTTTACCTTTAAATGTTTTTGTATTACAATTCTTGTATATCCAAAGATAATAAAATTATGAATCTTCAATAAATGTGATAAACATTCTAATGATGACAACAGAAATATGTCAGACTTGACTAATTAACTGTAACCAGAAATTAACATAAGTGAATTTGTCCTTAATCCAACCTTTGAAATATGAAAGACAATACTGTATACTTTATTTCATGATAGTTAAGTCAGTTTCCAGTTGGGTTAGGTTAGCTGTGATTTTAGATGTAAATAACCCCCTAAATACCACAAATGATATTAAAGTGAACATAACTGTGACCATATGCATGATTCTCATCAAACTTACCTGGAAAGTACCAAAAAATAAATGAAAAGCCCACTAAAATCTACAGTTAACCCCTTTAGTATGATGCAAAGTCCTTGGTTATCACTGTAGTATTTTGGGTACTCTGACTAATGCCAGATGAGTTTACTTGTCTAGGGGAGAGAGAGCTCTTGCTTCACAGTGAAGGGGTTACGTCTCGTTGAGGGGTTAATGGTTTTCATTATGGTCAAGTTATTTTTTTAGTAGGTAGGTGAGGTTGAGATAAGTTTGAGATATGGAAGGGGAGGTTAGGTTTGATTTTCCTACTAATGCATGAATTTATTTAATCTTTTTTCAGCATGGAATATTTCGTTGAATATTTGGATGAAGTCCAAGAAGTTTGGATGTCATCCATGTCATGGAGATAGCGAGGGTGGCCAGAAACCATAGACGGCGGCGCATATTTAGGCAGCGGATGGATCCTTTCAAGGTTTTCACCGACGACGAGTTTGTGCGGAGGTATCGGCTATCAAAACAGTGTGTTACAGCCTTGTTACAAGAAATAGGACACCATCTTACAGCTTCCAGAAACAGGAGAGGAAATTGAACATAACAACATTTCAGACCAAACATGTACAGTAGTCATATTGATTTAGATCTTGTAGAATTATTAAGTTTTTTGCTTCAAATTATATGTGAATTGCAGCCCTCCAGTCTGCAATACCAGCCCATGTTAAAAAGACTGGTATATATCCATTCTCTGAGTATAAAGAAAAGAGTGTATAATTTCACACCATAATTTATCCAAAACTAATTTGTACAAATACTTTTCTAGGTCTCCGTATCTCACCAAGACGGCAGTTATTGGTTGCACTCCATTACCTGGCAACAGGTGATTTGCAGCTGACTGTTGGAGACACGGCAGATATATCACAGGCAAGCGTTTGTCGATCTATCAAGAGGGTTACCCGTGCCATCACCACCATTGCACCACGATACATTCGGTTCCCTACCCCAGCAGAGGAGACTACTGCCATGCAGGAGTTCTCCGTCATTGTGAACATGCCAGGCTGTATTGGTTGCATTGATGGTACCGGAACAAGAACCAGAGACAATGTGGCTGGAGGTCATGGCAGACAGACTATTGTAATTAAATTTTTTAGTGTTTTCGTTAACGCATGTTCTGTTTGACTTTTGTTGTCATTGTGAGGTATGTAATATTAAGTTTATTTTTACATGGTTATTCTATATATTTTAGATTTTGTAAATTATTTTTTGTTTCATTTCTCTGTTGAGTTGTCTATACACTTGTCTAATTTGTATGTAATGTGAGTAAGAATCATCAATAGTGTGAGCACGTTCAATGTTTCATCATGGTTTGTTGTTTGATTATATAATATTTAAAATCATATACAACCAAATTGCCAATATGTTTCATTCATTATCAATTAAGAATAAAAATAAACAAAGGAAAAAAGCATATAATTATATCCTGTTTCATATTCAAATGTTTTATTATAAATTTGCTAAATATAGCTTATCTTACAAAAAATTTATACTATCGTTTTTATACAAAACATTATTTCATTGCAATAAAGAAAATGCATTTAACCTATAATACAATACAGTAGTAATATCCTGTACTAAATTTACCTAAATACCACCAATTATTTGGCATTGCTTATATATATCCCAAAATATAGATACCTCTTAATAGAAATTAGTTTATTCTATAATTCAATTACTAAGAAACAATAAAGAAAATTTTGTAATTGTGAGAAATTAATTGAAAGTAAAGTATAATGAAAATGGAAAAATAAATATATAAAATTACTTTCTTCTCGTGCAGTTCCTATAACATCATTCTTTGAATGTTTGGGCAAGGTTCATAAAGTTTCTGTTGCTGGAGTCCACCATCTTCTCTAATTTTTCAAAGAATCTTGATATCCTGGGGAAAGCATCTGTTTTCGCTTCCTCTGCTCTCATCCGTGACTCTTCTGATGTTATTCCCAAAGACAAGTCCTTGGACATTAAGGATCGGGCTTCCTCCAGTTCCTCGGAGAACTTTGGAGGACTTGGTGGTGGTCTTCCTCCTGTCACTCTTATTTTTTGTCGAAAAATTAGGTCTTCAGTCTTAACTCTGGAAGAAAATTTTTTAATGAAACCATATGAAAAAAAAAAACATGCTACCGCTCACAGGATCAGTGTGGGGTGCACAATAAAGCAACCGCAGTAAGCGGCAAAATCAATCCCCAGCACTAAAGTACTTAATATGAGGAAAGAACTAGGTATACCTAGTGTTAAAGATAGAATAATTGAAGTCAACCTCACGATGGTCCTGAGGCTTCTGCGTGATGATCCTGATAACATTGTTTCCTTATAGTTGCTAGAATGTATGAATCATAGGACTGGTGAGTCTAAATGGATCCAAACTACAGCTACACATATGAAGATGTTTGGACTAGACCACCTGTACAAAGTTGAGAGACAACAGCGCTCCCTGCCATCTTGGTGGACAGTTTCCTTCGATATCACAATACCGACATATCCGCCTAAAAAAATAATTATACAAAGTATTTATCTCCAACACACTGCCAAAGTGAGAGCTCTTGAACACATACACACTCTACAGACTGATGATAATATCACACAGACCATCTACACTGATGGATCTCTTAACACCGCCTGTGGGAGGGCTGGAAGTGCTATTGTTGTGACTCAATGTGACGGTAATATAATTGAGAAAGGAGTGAGAATTAACAACTGGGCATCCACTCTACAAACTGAATTAGTTGCCATACTCACAGCCATTATATTCATTGAAACCACTGTTACTGACAGTTTCATCATCACTGACTCTCTAACCTCACTACTTGCCCTTGATACCCTCAACTCAAGTTGTCACGCTCTTGTTTCTGAAGCCAGACACAAATATGCGTACCTTGTTGACCGGAGTGTCAAGGTCAAACTGTTGTGGATCCCCTCTCACATAGGCCTCATAAAACATGGCAGAGTTGATGCCTTCGCCAAACTCGCGTCTAACAAAGTCACCGTTGAATACAATTTGGGTCTGTCAAAAAGAACCCTCAGAACTGTAATTGGGAAAGAACTTATTGATGAACTTGACGAAAGTAGACAAGTGCAAACAGGCACTAGTCGATAGATAGTTTACCATAATGAGATGTATCAAGTGAAACATGTATATGGAGCACGTATCAAGATCACTTGATTACAAGATGTTGCAAACGCTAGATTAAGGTTAGGATATAAGTACCTCTGGCAGTATGTTCCTCAAGCAGATGTAAACAAGACTAAATGTAAAGTGTGTGGCCAGACATATAGCCACACACTTGAACACTACGTCCTCGACTGTGTGAAGATAGAACCTTTTAGGGACAGGTCCAAGCACACTGTGTGTGAAATGGCACAACACTTCATCTCTAATGGCAGGATAGCCGACATATTAAGATTGTATGCACTTTTTTGCACTTAGTAACTGTATCAGTTCTCATGTATAGAACCAAATACACAATGTGCTTGAATACTTCTCCCGCAAATGTGAATAACAAAGTGTGCGGTCAGACATACTGCCTCACACGCCTGTACTCACTCATTTGTGAATAAGTTACCCTTTATGTATAGAACTAAACAAACAATGTAATTGAAATACTGTGTAACATTCAGTGCCATAATATCCTGACAACGGGGGTTAATTACTATGACCCGTTGTAAACTGTACTCTGAAATCCTTTGGCGCTACCGCTCACAGGATGAGTGTGGGGTGCACAATAAAGTAGCCGCTGTAAGCGGCAAAATCAACTCATGACCACGTGAGGTCTTTCGTATCAACACCCGAGGACGAGTTACTGCACCACGTGAACACAACACCACCCGGTGTCCCCATGACCACGTGAGGTCTTTCATATCAACAACCGAGATCAAGTTACAGCACCACGTGAACACCACACCACCCGGTGTCTCGATGACCACGTGAAGTCCTTCATATCAACACCCGAGGACGAGTTACTACATCACGGAACACCACACCACCCAGTGTCCCCATGACTAAGTGAGGTCCTTCATATCAACACCCGAGGACGAGTTACTACACCACGTGAACTCCACACCACTTGGTGTGTCCATGACCAGTTCAGGCCCGAGCCATCAACTGTAAACTATAATAATTTGTATGTTCAATTGATGTTCCTTCTTCTTTCAGTCATGAGAGCTTTTGTTAAACGAACCACCCACCCCATGTCTTTGTATGTAATGATCATTTTTGTCCAGTGTATATTTTCAGCCCTCGGGCTGCCGAACTTTTTCAATAAACCGTTAATTATTATTAGTATTATTATTATTACAGATGCACACACACACACACACACACACACACACACACATATATATATATATATATATATATATATATATATATATATATATATATATATATATATATATATATACATATATATATATATATATATATATATATATATATATATATATATATATATATATATATATACATATATATATATATATATATATATATAAATATATATATATATATATATATATATATATATATATATATATATATATATATACATATATATATATATATGCTGATAACCACAAGGAAAGAAGAAAACACGAAGTTCCCAAGCGCTTTCGTGTAATTCACATCTTCAGGGGTGAGTACAGTCTTTACTCACCCCTGAAGATGTGAATTACACAAAAGCGCTTGGGAACTTCGTGTTTTCTTCTTTCCTTGTGGTTATCAGCATATACCTAGATCACGCGCACATATATATATATATATATATATATATATATATATATATATATATATATATATATATATATATATATATATATATATATATATATATATATCGTGTAGATCCACAATGAAAACGTGGATATAATAAATCTTGGTAAAATCACACAGGGAAAATGGAAACAATGGAGCACCTTAGCTTAATGATCTTGTCCCTAGTATTAAATTCAAAATTGAAAGAGAAATAAATGGATCCCTTCCATTTCCTTATATGCACATCATTAGAAATGGTCATAACTATAAATTTAAGGTGTACAGAAAGCCTACACAGATAGACAGATTCATACATTTTTTATCTAGCTACCTGGGATATACCATAATGTCAGTTTTTTCTGCTATGTTTTTGAGATGTTTGTGTATTTGTGACGTTGAATTTATTGATGAAGAACTCAAACACATCTAGTCCATTGCACAAAAACTTGGGTACCCTTCTGTGTTTGTTGATCATTGTTTTAAAAGGGCTAAAAAATACTTTCATTCTACTCAAGCCAGGCAAATTCCTACATTTAAGATTATTTTGACTCTATCTTATCGCAATGAATTTGTCCCGTTAGTTCAGTCCCTTAAATTATTAAATATTAATGTTGTTTTTAAGTATGACTACTATTACCAATATATAAACAAGAATAACCCAACCTTGGATGTAAATGGAAGTGTTTACTGAATTCCATGTAGCAACTGAAAAGGAAATTATGTAGGACAGACTGGGAAGGCATTGAAATCCGAATTAAACAACACAAGTACAATGTGAGAACATCATCTGAAAGCAGTGCACTGTTCGTTCATGTTAGGAAGAATAATCATCCCATGAATTGGGAAAACAGTTTAGAAGTGTACAAATCATCATGTGCCACAGAAAGACTTCTGGTTGGAGCTAGTTTGATTCGGGAATTGAATAATGAGTTACTTAATGCACAAAGACAGAACATACCATACAAAAACTCAGATCAAACAACAATGACCCTAAATGGATAAATAATTACTTAAAGAACATTATTGGTCAAAGGAAGGCTATATGTAGGAGGATAAATCATGGCGAAATTTACCTCCGGGATTATTATAAGGTAGTGGCCGGTAGGGTTAAGACCGAGATAAGGAAAGCAAAGAGGAATAATGAGCTGAGCATAGCAAAGGAGGCGAAGACAAACCACAAGGGATTCTATCAAATGTATCAAACTAAAACACGAGAAAAGTTTGGGCCAAATACAGTCAGATACCGGTGAGTTCACTGATAACGACGGAGAAATGAGCAATAATCTGAATAAATATTTTTCAACAGTTTTCACCACCGAAAATTTAAACATGATACCAAAGGCACCGACTCTATTCAGAGATAGTGAAGAAAACAAATTAAGCGAGGTAGTAGTGACTAGTAACGATGTTAGTAAGCCAATAGACAAACTAAAACCTAATAAGTCACCTGGTCCGATGAGATATTTCCCAAAGTATTAAAGGAATGTAAGGAAGAGCTCAGTATGCCCTTAGCAAAGCTGTTTAACATGTCCTTAAAAACAGGTGTAGTACCAGAATCCTGGAGGATAACGAATGTAATACCGATTTTCAAAAAGGGGGATAGATCACCATCCTCTAACTACCGTCCAATCAGTCTAACATCATTTGTAGGCAAATTACTGGAAGCAATCATTTCAAACTCTATTCGAAACCACCTGGAGAAGCACAAATAGATCAATAATTCCAAGCATAGTTTCACAAGCGGGCGTTCATGTCAAACTAATCTATTAACATTCTTTTCATCAGTTTTCGAATCGGTGGATGTGAGGCACAATTATGATGTGGTATATCTCGACTTTAGCAAAGCCTTCGACAGAGTCCCCCACTTAAGACTAATAAGAAAGGTAGTAGAACATGGCATTAAAGGTAATATTCTAAAATGGATTAGGGCGTGGTTACAGGACAGGAGATAGCGAGTGAGCATGAACGGCACTAAATCCCATTGGAGCAACGTCACTAGTGGAATTCCCCAAGGCTCAGTACTTGGACCATTATTATTTATTATATACATAAACGACATAGATATTGGCATAGACAGCAACATAAGTAAATTTGCTGATGACACTAAAATAGGACGTGTAATTAAATCTGACGAGGACTCCGCAAAACTACAGGAAGATCCAAACATATTTTTCTAATGGTCTGAAAAATGGCAGATTAAATTCAATGTGGACAAATGTATAGTATTCAGTATAGGAGATGTAAACAGGGAAACCAGTTACCAGATGAACAACGATGCCATTGTCAAATCCGACTGCGAGAGAGATTTAGGAGTAATGATAAGTAGGAATCTTAACCCAAGTAAACAATGTGTTTTTGCTCGTAACAAGGCTAATAAAGTACTTGGGTTCATTCAAAGGAGTGTTAGTTACAAGACTAGCGAGGTAATCTTAAAATTATATCTTGCGCTTGTGAGACCACACCTGGATTACGCAGTTCAGTTCTGGTCACCATATTACAGAATGGATATAGAATCCTTGGAAAAAATCCAGAGAAGAATGACAAGACTAATCCTGGGCATTTGGAACCTTGAGTACAGAGACAGGTTAAAGCATCTTAATTTGCACTCCCTCGAGAGACGTATAGCGAGGGGCGACCTGATAGAGGTGTATAAATGGAAGTCAGGGCTAAGCAAAGGGGAAATTACAAAGGTACTCAAACTATCCAACCAGGAGCGAACTCGTAACAATGGTTTTAAATTACACAAATTTAGATTTAGGCGGGAAATAGGTAAACACTGGTTTGGGAACAGAGTAGTGGATGAATGGAACAAGTTACCAAATATCATTATTGACTCGAATACGCTGAATAGCTTCAAACATAGGTTGGATGTTTATATGAGCAATAGGGGTTGGGTGTAAATGGGACTGCCCAGTATGGGCCAATAGGCCCGCTGCAGTGTCCTCCGTTCTTATGTTCTTATGTTCTATAAACCTTAGTGATGGTCAGTACAAAACTGATAATATGGTACACAAATTTATTTGTCAGTGGCCCAAGGTTAAAAATGCTTTTAAAGCCTTGGAGTTAGATGTAGGATAGATTATTAGTGGGTCCCATATTTTTGACGTGACTTAACTTGACTAGTCACGTCGCCCTTTGTCATAAGCTCATTTGCGTGTGTGGTGGTGTTGGTGTGCGGATTAGTGGATATCATGTTTATGACCTGACCTCATGTTTAGTTAGGTCACCCTGTGTACTTTAGCCTCTCCCTGTCCATGTAATTCAGTTGCCTCTGAAGATGTCTTGAATAAAGACGAAAGCTAGGGTGCTCCATTGTTTCCCTCCGGGAGGCTCCACATTAGGGAGTGACAGTTTTGCTAAAGTTTTCAAAATCTAATTGCTTGGGTTGGATTATTTGTCTATCGGCCACGCTAATTCCGAATATGTTTGAGTTTTTTACATCATTGCATTAGAAGGTTTGTGGATACTTTTGGGTTTGGCATGAAAAACGCGAAAAAACTGTAAATAATAAAGGGACTGGCAATGTGGCACAACCTGTTAAAATCAAGTTATTGAATTGGATTATTCGACTACTGTGTACACTGGTTCATAATATGCTATTGTTTTACAACTCAATGCGCTACAAATTATGCTGATATTTTTGCTGCAAGTCACCACATACGTATATTTCGAAAACCAGGGCCCAATATTACCAACGGCGTGGATAGATTCCGTGGAATGAATTCAGGACATTCCTGCTCATGGAACATTACCAAACTCCGTATATGTGCCAATGGCAATATTTCCAGAGTTTGTTGAGGCTCCCTGGACGGGAATGCCCTGAATTTATTCCACGGAATCTATTCACACCGTTGGTAATATTCGTCCCAGGACTGATCATTGAATTCAGCCCAAGTAGCTTGACTTGGACAGTTAAGGACAAAATCTCAGTCCGTACTTTTGAATAGAATATTGTTCAATAGGTGGTGATATTGAAGTGCTGAAAGTTGTTTTTTCTGTGTTGTTTTGCAGTTAGTTCAAAGGGCCGCCACCAAGATGGGTCGTCCTAAGATTAGCAACACTCAGCTGCGCCAGGGTAACGATAAGGTGTTCGGGGTTCGGATGCCTCTGCCATCTAACAAGTTGCCTCTGAACAAGGAAGTTGGAAGTGCCCTGGCTTATGAAGCAGAAAACGAGAGGTTAAGGAGAAGAACAAATGCTTTTGATTATATGGATGCCACCAACAAGGTGACTGAGAAGGTACTGGATGTGTATAGGAAGGCCACTGTCCCCACTATCTCTGAAATCAGGGTGAAAATGAGAGTCCACGACCTGTGGAGGATGCGGAGGGAGACGATGATGATGAAGGGAAATGGACAGAAACAGAAAAGGAAGAAAACGAAGAACGGGAAGCTGAAGATGAGGTTCGAGGATATAGCTGAGAAGTTGTTTGATGTGGCAGACGACAGCAAAGTGCACGAACGAGAGAAAAGCTTCCTGGCAGCCCAGAGGAAACCGGGAAGGGAGGGCTGCATTGATGGCGTTGACAAAATTGTGACTGCCAAGCTGAAAGAAGAGAGGGAGAAGGAAGCGAAGAGGGCAAAGAAAAGGGCTGAGGAAGAGAGGAAAACTGAGAAGATGAGGTCAAAGAGTAAGGAGGAGATGGAGAGGATGTCGTGTAAAGTGATTATTAATCACTATCTTCTTCCTGAGCACTGTCATCCACTGCCGACACTTTACACGACATCCTCTCCATCTCCTCCTTACTCTTTGACCTCATCTTCTCAGTTTTCCTCTCTTCTTCAGCCCTTTTCTTTGCCCTCTTCGCTTCCTTCTCCCTCTCTTCTTTCAGCTTGGCAGTCACAATTCTGTCAACGCCATCAATGCAGCCCTCCCTTCCCGGTTTCCTCTGGGCTGCCAGGAAGCTTTTCTCTCGTTCGTGCACTTTGCTGTCGTCTGCCACATCAAACAACTTCTCAGCTATATCCTCGAACCTCATCTTCAGCTTCCCGTTCTTCGTTTTCTTCCTTTTCTGTTTCTGTCCATTTCCCTTCATCATCATCGTCTCCCTCCGCATCCTCCACAGGTCGTGGACTCTCATTTTCACCCTGATTTCAGAGATAGTGGGGACAGTGGCCTTCCTATACACATCCAGTACCTTCTCAGTCACCTTGTTGGTGGCATCCATATAATCAAAAGCATTTGTTCTTCTCCTTAACCTCTCGTTTTCTGCTTCATAAGCCAGGGCACTTCCAACTTCCTTGTTCAGAGGCAACTTGTTAGATGGCAGAGGCATCCGAACCCCGAACACCTTATCGTTACCCTGGCGCAGCTGAGTGTTGCTAATATTAGGACGACCCATCTTGGTGGCGGCCCTTTGAACTAACTGCAAAACAACACAGAAAAAACAACTTTCAGCACTTCAATATCACCACCTATTGAACAATATTCTATTCAAAAGTACGGACTGAGATTTTGTCCTTAACTGTCCAAGTCAAGCTACTTGGGCTGAATTCGTGATCAGTCCTGGGACGAATATTACCAACGGCGTGAATAGATTCCGTGGAATAAATTCAGGGCATTCCCGTCCAGGGAGCCTCAACAAACTCTGTAAATATTGCCATTGGCCTGCCATTGGCACATATACGGAGTTTGGTAATGTTCCATGAGCGGGAATGTCCTGAATTCATTCCACGGAATCTATCCACGCCGTTGGTAATATTGGGCCCTGGTTTTCGAAATATACGTATGTGGTGACTTGTAGCAAAAATATCGGCATAATTTGTAGCGCATTGAGTTGTAAAACAATAGCATATTATGAACCAGTGTACACAGTAGTCGAATAATCCAATTCAATAACTTGATTTTAACAGGTTGTGCCACATTGCCAGTCCCTTTATTATTTACAGTTTTTTCGCGTTTTTCATGCCAAACCCGAAAGTATCCACAAACCTTCTAATGCAATGATGTAAAAAACTCAAACATATTCGGAATTAGCGTGGCCGATAGACAAATAATCCAACCCAAGCAATTAGATTTTGAAAACTTTTGCACAACTGTCACTCCCTACTCCACATTGTCTCACTGTTCAGTCCCCAAAACTTCTTCTTCCATCAATAGTTCATTGACGGTGTATGTAAGTTCCACCATGTTTTTCACTACAACGGTACAGCAAAGTTTATTTTTTAGCATTAAACTGTTATTATTTTATTGTCTAATCATCACTACATATAACACCACCCATCATCAATACATGTAACACCACCCATCATCACTACATGTAACATCATCAATTATCACTACATATAACATCATTCATCATCACTACATATAACACCATCCATCGTCACTACATATAACACCATCCATCATCACTACATATAACATCATCCTTTATCACTACATATAACATCATTCATCATCACTACATATAACACCATCCATCGTCACTACATATAACACCACACATCATCACTATATATAAGAACATCCATCATCACTACAGATCGGTAAAGTAGTTTCTGAGATTCTCGTGTGGGCACACACACACACACACACAGGCCAGGCCGAGTTTGTTTGGCCCTGCCACTCCCCCTGCTATATCCCAACGCCCTACCAGCCTTACTACACCGGGATCTATTCAGCAAAACATTCTAGTGATTAGTGAACGATTGATTACCGAGCAGTGTTCCTATAGTGCACTTAAGGAAAAGCACAAAAGCACAGCAGTGTGACTGGACCCGATCTAACCTGACCGGGACTTTCTCAGCAAAACATTCAAGTCATCAGTGCAATAAGTGATTATCATACAGTGCTCCGATAGTACACCCCAAGGAAAAGTCAGACAGTGGGCACTTTATCCGTCACCTTTAAAGTACCAGTGACAAGGACCACCGCGGTGTTTACATATATCGTGAAAACTGTGTCGGCGACCCCAAGCACCAGGGACAAAGACCCATGGTCTTTACGACTGACAAATATTAACAGATGTCTACCAGTGTCAGTGGCCCTCAAAGTGCCGTCAGTAACAAACACTTCCGTCCGCCCACAACAGATATCAACAGAGGGCCACCAATCACTTACTCCCGACGCACTCTGTACCATCTAAAGCGTGGGAACGGTTATCCTGATGGCAGTGTTATCGTGGGACTCAAGTCACTGAACATATTCCACGCGCGTAGCCGTAGACAAGGCCGTCATACACATAAGCCCATTAGAACCGCAACCTCCACTAGGAAACCGGAGAAACCCACCCCTGACAGACCGTACCACTACACTGAAGTTCCACAGATATGGTATGATCTCCCTTCTATACTGCTATCCAACATCACTTCCCTAGCTAACAAGTACGACGAGCTGGCAACTACAGTCAGGTCAGCCGCCGCGAGCGTCGTTGCCATATGTGAGGCTTGGCAAATTGTGCCTGAAACGTGTCATATTGAGGGATATCAACTCTTTCATCACCTTCGTTCACATAGACGCGGAGGGGGCGTTGCCCTCTTCTGTCAAGATAACCTACGCCCGTCACGCCTGGATGTTCAAGTCCCAACAGATGTGGAAGCATTATGGATACGTGTTGTGCCACCAGCCCACCCACGCCACACTGCTTCCATCATAATCTGTGTGGCATACCATCCGCCTCGCTCACCCACCAGAGACACCCTAATCAATCATCTCATTACCACCTCAGACCACCTCAGAGTTAGGTACCCAGGTGCCAAGTTAGTTTTATATGGGGATTTTAATGAAATTAACACCACTGATATCCAGGACCAGCTATCACTATCACAAGTTGTGACCTTCCCCACACACGGTCAAAATACCCTTGACCTTATCTTAACTGACTTAGCGGACCAGTACCAACCACCTCAACCAATGCCTCCTATCGGGTGTAGCACACACTTATCAGTGCTCTGGTCCCCAGCTGCCACTCCCACTCAAGTACAGAGACCCTACATCAAGACCTACAGGCCGATTACTGACTCTGCAGTGCGCCTCTTCGGGCAGTGGATAGTTCACCATCCCTGGACTGAAGTACTTAGCGTGGATGACGTGGAAACCAAATGGATAAATTATACCAACACCTCCACGGAAGCTCACCACCACTTCTTCCCCGAGAAGTCCGTCAGATCTCACCCAGCTAATTTGCCCTGGATCACACCTCGGATCAAAAGACTTATGCAACAGAGAGACAGAGCCTTTCATCTCAATGACCACATCCGCTACAGGTCCCTTCGCAACCGAGTCATCCGCGAAATACGCACTGCAAAGAAGTCCCACTACCCAACCAAATTACAACACCTGAAGCAGACCAACATCAGTCAATGGTATGGTAAGCTTAAAGAACTCTGTGGACTAAACAATAAGACACACCACCTCCCCTTCCTTAGCCATCTCACTAATGTTGACTAAGCTGAGCAAACAAATAACCATTTCGCTACTATATGCCAGACGCTCCCCCGGCTTGACACAACCACTCTCCCTGCTTACGTACCAGCCCCCCTTCCCACTGACTTAGTAGAAGAATTTGAAGTAGCAAAACGCCTGGACAAACTAAAATTAAAACGCTCTACCACCCCCATTGACTTACCAATGAAACTCTTCAAGGAGTTATCCCCGGAGCTTGCTAAACCCCTATGCTCCATCATCAATGCTTCTCTCAGTCAAGCCAGATGCCCAGCTGACTGGAAGACCTCTTATGTATCACAAGTGCCCAAGTCAACCAGCCAACAATCCTTAAATCAGCTACGACCTATTGCAATCACCCCAATACCCAGCCAAATCTGTGAAAGTTTTATGTTCGACTGGGCTTATGCTGATATTGCAGGAGTCGTAGACCCTCAGCAATTTGGCAACATGAAAACTTCCTCCACCACTCACTGCCTTGTCAGCTTTCTCGATTACATATACCGCCATCTCGAGAAACGAAAAACGTCTGTAGCTATCGCCTTCATTGATTTCACTAAAGCATTCGACCTAGTCGACCACAATATAATCATCAACAAAGCTATTGACCTCGGGCATCGGAGAAGTCATATACCATGGCTTACAGACTTCCTCATTGACCGACGCCAAGCTGTACGCTTCCGAGGGGCTCTCTCCACCTTTCAGTCACTCACCTGTGGCGTCCCCCAAGGCACCAAGATGGGACCACTCTGCTTCCTTATGCTCATCAATGATGCCCTGCTCGCTGGAAATATGTCGACGACTCCACCATTGGGATCAGCGTCAACAATTCTGCTCCCAACTATACCGCCCTTCAGGATTTATTGAACAGTCTCCAAAACTGGGCCACCAACAACCATGTCACCATCAACCATACCAAGATCATGGTTATGCACATCAACCTCTCCTCCGACATTGTCCCACCTCCTTCCATTACTCTAGGTCCGAACACACTCCAGGTTGTAGATTCCACGAAGCTCCTCGGCGTCACCATAGACAACAAACTAAATTGGAAACCACACATCAGTGAAGTTGTCAAATCTTCCAGTTTCTGTCTCCACCTCCTCCACCGACTCAAGTCCCTCGGAGTTCCTGCACCCGAGCTCCTCAGTGTTTATACAACATTCATACTTCCCAAGCTCACTTATGCCTCCCCCACCTGGTCTTCCTCCCTAAATGCCACACAACGTAAACACCTAGAAAAAGTGCAACAGAGGGCATGCAAGATTATTCTCTCCCCTTCCTACTCCACATATCAAGAAGCGCTCAACACACTGACCCTTTCGACTCTCACTGACCATCACCACAACCTCATCTGCATATTTGGTAAGAAGCTTCTACACCATCCTCGACACCGGCTCCTACTACCACCTGAGATCCCTAGCCCGAGAATTGCTGTTCGACACCACAACCGCATCCAGCCCATACGTGCACAAACTGATCGCTATAAGAAGAGCCCAGTCCCAACCATTGTAAAAATTATCAATAACTTGAAATAAACCAGTGTATTCACTCCCAGTAAACACTACTCCTTGCACTGTCACTATGTTGAAATGAACTGTAGTTTGAGCTTCTCCCCATCTAGTTATTATATATCTTATTTGTATCAATTATGTTACTTGTATATTATTTATAATTCGAAACCCATTCCCTAAATATGTAACTGTATATTTTCAGCCTTCTGGCTGCCAAGCTCTTTCAATAAACCGTTAATTATTATTATTATTACACACACACACACATACTTCTTTGTTGTATATATATAGATTATCAACAACCTCACCAGCCAGGACTCGAACCCTCGACGGCGCCATCAGCTCGATGAACATGCTTTGTGTGAAATATAACAAAGTCTAGGATTGCTTTTAGTGTCCTTGTAGCGTGGTTGGTAGCAGTCCGTGGTCACACGCAAATTACACCTAAACACAAGGTCACCAAGAGCTACATGTTGTCTGCCACACACAGGAGGCGCACTGACACACACGGGATCCAAAATGAGAGAAGGGAGTAGAGCAGGGGTTCTCAACCAGGGGGGAATTCCCCCCAGGGGGGGAATTCAGGTTTTCAGGGGGGGGAAAACTGATTCGGGAGCAAGAGATATGTTCGATGAGAAATCAATCACATAATTTTGGCCCTTGATGTGCGATTCCTACCCAAAAGTGGCAGAAAGAGCTATCCGTGCATTGCTTCCGTTTGTGTCGACATATCTTTGTGAGTCAGGCTTTTCAACTCAGTTGCAAATTAAAACGAAGCAACGTAGTAGATTAAAGGTAGAAATTACCTGCGTTGTGCCCTTTCAAGCACTCCTCCGCGTATCCCAGAATTGGCGAAGAAAAACCAATCACAGGTTTCTCATTGACTGTAATCTTCATCTGAATAAAATTAATTACAAATTTATAATATCCTGGTATTCTATTGAACTTTTTGTTTATTGCATTATGCTTCAGTTTGGTCTGTTAAGTAATTCATTATAAATAAAAAAAAAACTATTTTACTTTTATTCAAGTTTTATAAATCCATCAACATTTTCAATTGGCATTTAATTTGTAAAACTCCACTATAAAAATAATCCATGTAAAATTGTAAATGTATATGTACTTATATGGAAAAAATAAAGGATTTTCAGTATTATATGCATATTATTTGGAATGCACTTTTTGAGGCAGACAATCTTGAAAAGGAGGGGGGAATGACATCCTGACATATGGTGAAAGGGGTGCATGGGGCAAACAAGGTTGAGAACCACTGGAGTAGAGGGTCAGGTAACTAGGTCATGCTACCTAAATCATCAGGTCACAACCTTCAGGCGAGTTCTTTAATTTTCTTACATACTATAAGTCAAAATGAATAATTTGAATTAAAATACTATCAAATGTTACCTTAACTTATATTCATATTTTTACCTTCTGGTAACTGAATTAATTATGATTAAAAAAAGTTCCTACTTACAAAATGATTACATTTAATGACTGAGGATGCTTTTTGTCCAATCGATGGGGTGGCAGTTTTCACCTATGTGGATAAATTTAGCATTAGATGTTTGACAGGTCCTCACAGAATATTTATGTTGACTAATCCTTGATGTCAAGTCTTTGCCTGTTTGCTCAACATAAAGAGTGTTACATTTTTTACAGGGAGTTGTATATATGACACTGTTATCAGTGCAGGGACTATTCTTTATCAACAGTTTTTTCACTGTGTTCTCATAGGAAAAAACTGTTTTTACATCTAACAATTTTAACAAAGGTACAATGTGTTCAAGGGCTTTGTGTTATGGAAGGCCAAGAATATTTCTGGGAAGTATTTTATCATGTACATTGTTATCATAGTAATTATTTCTGAAAATATTGCACTTAAATCATTATCTGTCTTGTAAATCATTATATCCAAAAATGGTAGCTACCCATCCTCTTCAAACTCCGAAGTAAATATGATAGATGGCGCCTGTTCATTCAGTTTACCTAAAAATTCCTTTACATCTAAATCACAAGGCCAAATGCATAGAATGTCATCAGCATATCTATACCAGGGTATCACTGTACTTGTTAGGCTAAACAAAAATTTCTTCTCGAAAAATTTCATTTATAAATCTGACACACACACACACACACACACACACACACACACACACACACACACACACTTCTGCACATGCACACTCAACTTTATAAATTTAGCTCACCAAACAAGATAACACATTCAGCCCTCACCGAACAACCACCACGACAAGAAGTAGGTCATGTATAAGGGTCAGCAAGTAATTCAATCCTAGTCCTTGTGTTCTCTCTCTCTGGCTGTTGTGATATTTCTTTTTTTTTAATCATCCCACATTTATTTTGTGGTAAATTCAATTCCTGTTCTCTCCTTCATCCTCCCTTCCTTCATTTTCTATACCTCCTCCTTTTATTCTTTCTTTTCCACTTGTTCATCCTATCTCTCATCCCCTCCACCTCCTCCTTCTCTTCCTCCATTCCATTCTCCTCCTCCTCCACATCCTGTTCCTCCCCCTCCTCACGCTTCCTCCCCCACCCACACCCACACCTACCTTCTATACCCCCACAAGTGTATCGACCCGGGGCTTGACAAATGGTATTATGGATTACTCGCCTCACAGTTCAACCGTTACAAGTACACGGTGTAGACCGTCCTCTACAAGTGGAGCCTGTAAGCTGGCCTGTACATGTAAACACTGTTGGCTGGCCTGTGTAAGTGAAGACTGTAGACTGGCCTGTACAAACGTAGATTGTTTGTAGGCCTGAACTGAATATGAACAGACTGTTTACAGTACTGTATATGCTGGTGTGTGCAGTAAAAGTAGATTTTTTAGACCATCCTGTAAATATAGAGACTGTAGGCTGACCTATACAAGTATAGACTGCAGGGTGGTCTTTATATGTTGAGACTGATGCTGGCCTGTGCTGTACATATATATACTGCAGGCTAGCCTGTACAATTATAGACTGCAGGCTGGCCTGTACAATTATAGACTGCAGGCTGGCCTGTACAATTATAGACTGCAGGCTGGCCTGTACAATTATAGACTGCAGGCTGGCCTATATATGTAGATACTATAAGGTGGACCGGACTGTAGAAGCGGAGGACACAGGCTTACTTGTACTAATATCTACTCTTGGTTGGACTGTAGGTTGGCATGGAGAGTGGCAGGCACACTTTATGAGATGTGTTACCGCTGTGTTTGTTTACATCACTCTAAAACTCCAGGAATGGACCAAAGGAACCTCGCAATTGTAGTCAAACTAAAGATTCTAGATACGCATTACGCAGAATTGCTATATATCACAAAATACGCCAGCCATTGTACCAAGTGTAAGTGCAGGCGACTGCACAAAAGACATATAGGCTAACCTGTAGAGGTAAATGGGTCAAGCAGTCTTTACTACCACACCACCGTTTCCTCTGTCATTCTGCGATACTTAATTATAGAAAAAATACAATAAAAAGATGGGTAACAATAGTGCCAATGAAGCCTATAATATATCTGCTTATTCTTGCCGCTTCGCTTCTGTCTGGTAACTGTTCTTTAAGCAATAATCTGTGTTTCATTTAGTGTTATAGGGAAATAAACTATCTTATCCATCTATCATGCCTGGTATTCCTATGGAACGAAGAGAGAGAGAGAGAGAGAGAGAGAGAGAGAGAGAGAGAGAGAGAGAGAGAGAGAGAGAGAGAGAAATATATATGTAAAAGAATGAAACATAAACATGTATGATATTTACCTAACAAGGGGAGGTGACGTGGCTGTGACAGTGTGTGACAGAAAAACTTTTATTCCTCAGTGATCAGTGTGACACATGTCTCTCTCTACAAATGTTTACTGACACATCTAGACTACACACACACACACACACACATACCACGTCAATGAAGTTGCCAAATCTTCTAGTTTCCGTCTCCACCTCCTCCGCCAACTCAAGTCCCTTGGAGCTCCTGCGCCCGAGCTCCTCAGTGTTTACTCAACATTCATGCTACCCAAGCTCACTTATGCCTCCCCTAGCTGATCTTCCTTCCTAAATGCCACACAACGTAAACACCTAGAAAAAGTGCAATAGAGGGCATGCAAGATTATTCTCTCCCCTTCCTACTACACATATAAAGAAGAGCTCAACACACTGACCCTCTTGGCTCTCACTGACCATCACCACGACCTCATCTGCAAATTTAGTGAGAAGCTTCTGCACCATCCTCGACACCGGCTCCTACTACCACCCGAGATCCCTCGTCCGAGAACTGCTGTTCGACACCACAACCGCATCCAGCTCATACGAGCACGAACTGATTGCTATAAGAACAGCCCAGTCCCAACCATTGTAAAAATTATCAATAACTTGTAATCAACCAGTGTATTCACTCCCAGTCAATCTTACTTTTTGAACTGTCACTTTGTTGAAATGCCCTGTAGTTTGAGCTTCTCCCCACCTAGTTATTATATATCATATTTGTATCACTTATGTTACTTTTATATTATTTGTAAATCAAGAGACCCATTCCCCAATTCTGTAATTGTATATTTTCGGCCTTCCGGCTGCCATGCTCTTTCAATAAAGGAGGAGACTTGTAAGTGAAAGTGGGTCCAAGAGGTCTGTCGGTTATTTAAGAACCCTTGCACTAAGTCATACTGAACTTACAGAGTGGCTGTTGAAGGTTATTTCCATGTAATATTGATAACATTCTATCTTATTCTAATTGACAACCTGTTAAGAAATAGAAGCTAAGTAAACACCGGTGCTTGAGTAGTCAAAGTGTCTACATAACCCTTCCCCCCCTCCTCTCTCCCCAGTCATGACACCACCTCTAGTTCGGTTAGTACCAGTACCATGACGTCATAACATAAATTATTTTAAAATAAAAAACTCGCAATCATCCAACAGGTCTCTCTAATTCAGCCACCATGACCCGTGAAATGATCAGACAAAAAACAAATCTAGGTAATATTGCTGTTTGTGTGCAGGTAATTGATGGAGGATAACAGAACCGTGGAGACATAAAATCCAATTGAGCATTATTGGTAATGATTGGCCACAATAAAGCTAGAAAATACAGAAACCCACAAAACTGTTTATTCGCCGTTTACGGCCTGTACTGCGGTGTCTGTGTACTGTGGTGTCTGTGTACTGTGGGGTTTGTGTACTGCGGTGTCTGTGTACTGCGGGGTCTGTGTACTGCGGTGTCTGGGTACTGTGGTGTCTGGGTACTGCCGGGTCTGTGTCCAATTTTATTGGTGGAAATATGGGAGCAACGTGAACCAATTAACCTTAAATAAGTTTCTTTTTTTTTAGATACAACCCCAAAATGGCCAAATTTTCCTTTCTAAAGATAATGAAGACAGGCCTAAACTAGGTGTATTGGAGACCAATTTAACGTGAACTGCACCACACAACAACTCAAAATAGGTGTTGTTGGGGCTTTTGACCTTTGACCCCATACATTATATATTATGAACAAATAAATATAAAATATAAAATAAACTGGGCATTGGATCAAAGTTCAAGCCTGGCATGTTTCAAATTGATTGATCCAGGACTGAACGAGTGACGATTAATTGTTAACGTATCAGAAAAAAATAAAACACTGGAAAAGCAATATGTGTCACCATGAGGTGCGGGAACGAACCGGTACTGCCTGAACAAAACCAAGATAAATGTTATTTTTTCCACAGTAATGAAATAAACACAATTAAACAATTATTCCACATAAAACATTTGTTGTACTTTATTCAACAATACAATGCACCAACTATAAGTATTTGATCAACTCAGTGTCAGCTATATATATATATATATATATGCTGATAACCAGAAGGAAAGAAGAAAACACGAAGTTCCCAAGCGCTTTCGTGTAATTCACATCTTCAGGGGTGAGTACAGACCAGAGAGAGAAATACAAACCAAGGTGTATATATACAGAGGAGGGTGAGACCAGGTCCACAATGGTCAGGTATTAGGTAATGACCCTACTAATCTTTAAATAGCACACAACGGTTGGTGGTCAGGTCAGATGGTCAGGTTATCAGCATATACCTAAATCACGCGCACCTACAGTGATTTACTTGTGGGCCGTGGGTTCGAATCCTGGCGGGTTGAGGTGTTGATTGTATGTAGAAGTCCGCGTGCTTTATTGGGCTAATGAAATATGTATGGATCCTCGTGTTTCGAAGCCGGATTTGGTAAAACGTTACTCTGACCACCTAAGTGGTGTGGGTGGTCCCCATTAGAGGTTCACGGCGCCATAAGCTCGTTGAACAGGCTTTGTGTGAAATATAACAAAGTCTAGGATTGCTTTTAGCATCCTGGTGGTCCAGCGGTTAGCGTTCCCCGGTCACAGTCATAGGCTTGTGGGCCGTGGGTTCGAATCCTGGCGGGTTGAGGTGTTGATTGTATATATATATATATATAACTTTGTTTTGGTAGTATACTCCATAGGAAAATTGGTCTAATATCAGAAGCTAAAACGCTGAGTTATGGGAATATTGTCCGGTGGACGAGGGGAGCGAGGCAAGATGTAAGTACAGGATTTATTTATCATTAACTTCTCAAGCATGGCGACGTTGATGAGCCAGCAGTGTTTTTGTTTTCTTTTCTTACATTAGTCTAATCTTCCACCATGGGAGACGATCTAGATAAAGTGCTCACCTCCTGTACTAGAGGGTCGATGAATCGCACTAAAGGCACACCTAATCCTCACTACTGTGATTGGGAGCCTAAATTTAAACTGGGAAAGCGAATACAATCAAGGGTATTGCCTGCCGCATTGCCTCCTTGTGTACAGTCAAAATGCTTATTATGCTTCCTGCATCTACACTGCCATTAAAAAATGCTTCGTAACTACTACTTAATACACCTGCTCTAAACATACGATAGTGTTTACATTGTCATAGAGAAATAATGTTTCGTCTTAGGACTCATATTGTTGTTCCTATATTATATTGTAGATGAATTACAATATAAAATTACGATAATCATTTAACGAAGAACATGACAAGTACATGCATGAGAAACAAAACTTTTATATATTAATCTTTCCCCCTTTGAAAGCAAAACTATTTACCAATCCAATCTTGCCTGGAAAAAAGGTGATATTCTGGAAGGATTCGATAACTTAGTAAGCTCTTGGAAGAATTAGTTCTGTTTGTCATTGTTTTGACCGTTTCAAAATACGTCTTTAAGATTTCAATCAGTCAGTTGAGAACCGTCCTCATATCTGAGGGTTGGCGACCACAGTCCTCCACTTTGAACGTTCTCTGGCTGTTTTTATCAATTCTCTAAGCTGAATCTAAGGGTTTTTTTTATCTCTTTGGGGACCCAGTTTTTTATTTCATATATCCATCCCAGTTTCTGCCTTCCCATCGCCCTCTTACCCTCAAATTTGCCCATTAATATCTCATCCCCAATTACACGACCAAAGTATTAAAACAAAATCTGGACATTTCATATATTTCTCTTGAAGTATCTATTAATCTTAGTAGTTCTTCATTAGCTTTTCTGTCAGTGTATCTTATTCTTAGCATTCGCCTATAACACCACATTTCAAAGGCCTCTAATCTCCTTCAGGTGTCTGCTGAAAGTCCTTGCCTTTCAGCGACCTTTTTCTGGAATTGTAAAGGGAATGTAATAGTTCGTCAGGGACTGCACGTTCTTGTACTTTGAATGTGGGCCTGGTTAACCTCGGGCGAGTGACGTACCGGGTTTGGGTCACTCCCGGTCAGAGGAGGAGTGAGGGCTGCCACAAGCTACGCATTTCTTGGTGGTCGCCGAACATGTGGTGTGTTGGTGCCTGGTTGTCCCGCACGTGGAACAGACCTCCTTAGCCCGGCTCGTCTTGGCTTGGCTTGATGCCCATAGCGCTGACATTTGCAGCACCTGGTGGGTCTTGGTGTGTATGGCTTCACTGGGACGGTGTCCAATCCCAATGTAACCGTCTCGGGCAATTTGTGTAAAAATTCAACCACAACTGAAGTGGATTTCCGTCTGGTCTAGAAGATTCAGAAGATTCATCGATTAAAAAAGCCTCCACAACGAGCAATTAATATCACAAAACAACAAAGAATCTTCAAGAATCAAACAATTAAGTCACACCTGCTCAGACAATGAAGCAGCCTTTCCCCAAAGAGACGACAACCAACAGTTGCTTACAGTGTAAAAGTAAGCAACCAGATTCTCCTCAGAGAGTAAGACTAAACAGAAGTTCGTTAGACAGCAGAATGGATCGGTCGACAACAGCTGACCTCAGATAGATTACAGATTGCCCACGAGGGGGCTAGTTTATTGGGCACCCCCTTACACCCTGTGCAAGGTGAAGCGCAGAAGCGTTTACAGTGCCCAACTGGGAAGCATACGGAGTTCATGCTTGCCTTTATGACTCATGCATTAATGGCGTAAAGGCTTGAAGGGTCATGGGTTTTGTCAGCAAGTTACATAAAGTGACAGAATGATGAGTGTGTGTGTGGGGGGGGGGGGGGGAGGAATTCCCGGTACAATTCATCTGTTTATGGCAAAGTGTGGCAGGTCCCTAATAATGTCAAGTGCCAGGCCTGTCACTAGGAGGAGGGATATCTGGTCAGGGAGGGAAGAGGTGTTGGTAACGGCTGGGGACCTGTAGGAGGAGGTCATAGGGCAAATGAGGATGTGGGAAAGAGGGTGTGAGAGTCGGTTGACCACAAAGTTTACAAACAGTGCGGCCAGGCTCAGGGATGACAATGTACTAGGCGTGGCGAAGTACATTGGGGGTGGTGGAGGTGATATGGTGTGGTGGGGCAGGTACAGTAGGGGTGGAGGGAGGCACATAGGCATTGACATTGAGGGACATACCTTTTAGTGTAATTGTGATGGTATGTGCGTCGACATGTCGGTGGGGTACAGGTAGCCGGGGGTGGTGCCTTCAGGTCCAGATAGCCCTGGTGGAGACAGCTCAGGCACAGGAGTGGGCGCGGCTTGCGGTGGGTGGAGGACAGGTTGAGGCACCAAGTGTCGTGAAGATGGGGCAGGACTTCACTCGGGGGCAGCAGGACACACCAGGGCAGGCCCGGTAGGCACTACACCAGTAGTGAAGGCCGCCGGCGGTGGAGTAGACAGTGAGCAGGGGGGACTCACAGGGGGACTACCAGCTTGTGTCAAACCAGAAGAGAGGAGTGACTGGGTGGCAACAGATGGCAGGAGTAGGTGGGAGATGGTGGTACAGAGTATGGCGAAGAGTTGTTCAATACGGTTTGTAAATTCTTGGAAGAGGGATATGATTTGTGTCATGTCACTGGCGGGGGGTTGTGGGGGGGCACCGGTGGGAGCACAAGGCCTGACAGCGTCAGAGTAGAGACAGGGAGGATGCCCAGTAGTAGTTGAGTTAGGAGACGGCCTGGACTGCTGTGTTTTAGCCAGGAGAGGCCAGGCAGAGGCAGGTGTTGTTGTAGAAGGGGTTGCTGGAGACAGAGGGGACACAGGGGGGTGTGGTCCGGAAGACTGGGGGGGGGGGCGTTGTGGTAGACTTGGCCTTCGGGGAGGCTTTTCCTCTGGGACAGACGGACGATTGGGGCATTGCCGTGAGTCAGCATTGTGCCGGCCGCCACAGTTACAACATCTGGGATTAATTACATAGCCCACCCCACCACTATTAAGGTGGTCTTTGATTTTCTGGGCAGAGGCGGCGGAGTTGTGATTTCGTGAACAGAAGCGACATCTCGGACGATCACGTCGACAGCAGGCAGTGAAGTTGTGACCCCAATGAAAACAGAAAACACAAAATGCAGGCTCAGGATGATAGGCTTCTGCATACAGTTGGGGTAAGAGTGGGTGGGCATCCACAGTGGTTGGGCACTCCCTTCCCTTCCACTTGACAATGACAGCGGGTTGTGGAACTCTCCCCCGGTAATGGCGACGTATACTCAGTATACTAGAGTTAAAGTCATGCCCATCTTCGATGTCAGCGTATAAGGGGAAACGTTTCACTAGGATGTGGCAACATTCATCCGCGTCTACTGGGGGGGGGGGGGGGGGGCACCAAGACGACCCCGTCAAAGCCAACAGTACTAAGTGTTTCATAGAAGTCTGACACTTGATAAAGTTCCAGTACCCTCAGGACAGAACAAGTGATCAACACCTCGTGATCTCTGACTACACCTCAGTGTGTGTGTGTGTGTGTGTATACAGTATAATGTTGGTCAGGCCTCGAGAACTCTTACCTCAACAAAAAGCTCTCAATTCTAGAGACTTTAGACCAGCGTAATTTAAAAAAATACTGAAGACTTCAGACCAGAACACTTGAGATGCATAGACTTCAGACACAGTAACTTTTGACCCGGGCTCTTCAAACCTCTAGGGTCAGAGACCTCATGATAGGAGATTTGCAGTTCTCAGGCCTCAGGCTCGGAGAGTTTAACTCTCGAGACATCAAAGTAAAAAGACTTTAAGAATAGTGAATTCACTTAAGGAAACTTTTAGCCCGGAGATTTCGGACCCAATAAATCTGAATTAGAGACATCAGGATAGGAAGTTTTTAATTTCCTACTCACCCTTAGGTTTAACACCTTCTCTTCTCCTTTCCTGGACAAACTCACCTGAAGTGACATACGCACACAAAAATCAGTGTTTAAAATTCAGTATTTTTCATGGTGTAAGATTAACATGAAAAAGTTTGATTGTTTGATTACCTAAAACTGTTAAGATTTAACATTCTTATCTAGCATTATAATGATTAACTGGGAGTAGCATAAATTATTAGGAATATTTCGATTTTACAATCGGAAATATAAACGTGAAAGATATACACAAAAGTGTAGAATTCAACTGACAAATTTGGATTAATCTACAACTACTCAGAATAATTAAGATTAGCTATGATTATCTGAGACTAGGATAAAGATATTCCTAATTTAATAATCTTAATCACACCATAAAGAAGCAGACAGGTTAGGCCAAAGCTTATTAAAATTAAAGTTATTAAAGGTGGAAAGGATGAGACAGAATAGTAGTGGCCAGTTAAACATTATCCCCAAACCATTAATAGTCAAAGTCAGTAAGACGGCAACTCGTTATGGACATTAAATTATTTACGATAAGGACAATAAAAAAGTGTGAAATGTGGGCTCTGGACACTAGGGGATAAAACAGTTTGAAACATCAGATAGGTTGTCCTTAAGAGCATATGTGGTGAATAAGGTGCAAGGAATACGAAAAATGGAAACAAATGGGAGAAGCGGAATTGAGAACTGCGTCGTACTAAGAACCAATTAGAGGTACCAAGTATGAAATGAGCCTAATGTAGAAATGGGGTGAAAAAAATAGTAAAAAGAGTAAATAATTCATAAATAGATATAGAAGGATAAAAGGGAAAGGACACCCAAAGAGCAGCTGTATGTATGCGTGTCAGGAACGAATCACATCTTAGTGGATTAGGCAGATGAACGTGCTACTGCTGGTGATGTTAAGTTACAGAAAATGATAGAGGAGAACTTGGTGAATATTTGTAAGCACTGAGGGACACTTTATACGTGAGTCCGTATTTCTCGTAAACCCATGCGCTCTATACTATGACGGGAAAGACTTGGCAGGAATGAAACTAAATTTGCATAATTAAGAATTCCTTTAAATTATGATTGGTTTGATGTTCGTCCTTTCTCTGTACTTCAGTGTCGGACTAAACACAATCAAAAGCTCTTTTTATCAATATCCAGGCCCTTATCTTATGTTTACTTCACTTTAATTTACTGGCCCTTTATATATTACATTGTACACTCAATCTATCAATTAATTCGAAAACACTCCTCATATCTGGAGGTTGGCGACCACAGTCCTCCATTCGAAATCCCGGACTGTTTTTACCTATATAGGGGTAATTGCCGATTCGGAATATGTTCTGTATATTCATCTTTTTTGGAATCTTCGGATTGGCCATAAACGATCATGTAGTCCATAAAAATGTATATATACGAATAGTGTCATAAAAACTAAGCTAAACTAACTTTACCATAACGTGACCTAGACTAACCGAACCTAATCTATTTAGGTGGAATTTACTACCTTTTGTATGCCTGCCTGTGTGTCTCTCTATTCCAGCCATAGCTCCAAAATGGAAGCAGTTAGAACCTTACACACACATAAAATTGTATAAGCTCCTGTCTTATAGGCAGAAGTATTTATATAAATGGGTTAATTACATTAGACTTATATACTCTATCATCCCCTGTAACTTTCCACTAGCTATGAAGTAGTATGTTCAGAGCACGTGTTAAGGTGTGCATACGGGAAGTCACGTTACTTAGTGGTTAGCTACAGGATTAAGTGACTGGCTCTCTGGCCACCTATTGCGGGCAGAAGTTTGATAACCCGGACTAGAGGAAGACGTTATTGAGAGCCATCATGGATGGTTCTGTCTTCCCTCGAGGGAGGACGTCGGATATTCCGTTCTTCCCTCGATGAGTCCCTACTCATTCTCACTCACCGCTCATCGACAGGACGTACTTAGCAGAGCCATTTAACATAGCCTCTGTCCTCATTTAATACTGACAGCTACAGTGATTAAGTTACAGTGACAATCCTTTTGAAAGTGTACATCGAAACCTTTTATAATAAATACAAACATAGGAACATCTTGAAATTCACTACAGACGATCCAATAAACTTTGAACTATATTTTAGTATGCTAGAATACAAGGTAACGTGCTTCATAAGTGATTGTTACAAGTGGTGACAACCCAGGAAGGTTGTTACATAAATGACAGTTTCACAAGTAACTGTTATATTCATGGTAACAGTCACCTCAACAGATACGCAGTAGGTAAAGGTAGAGATATTATGTTCTCCCATTTTTTTTTTCACAGGAATAAGCCCACCCGGGCACAGGCCGAACGACCCACAATGGGGCCTAAGCGACGAAAAAAATAAGAACAGAAAGAAATAAAAAATAGAGAAGAAAAGGGTTATATTGTGTTAATCTGCACCACGAAGATGCCGGAAAACCAGCTTTTTAAAGTGTATAAGTATGGAAACACAGAAGATGGCAGAGCATTCCACAGTTTGGCTGTGTGTGGAAAGAAGGATGTACTATACCGCGTTATTCTAGTGTTACCTAGATCTACAGAGAAACAGTGGGCACCGCGGGCAAGATGTGTGTTATGAACCCACGGCCTTGCCAGCGGTACACAGGATGCCAAATCCACCGAGCATTGCCCGATAAAGTACCTGTAAAAGAGAGAGAGTGAAGCAACATTGCGGCGAAGAGATACACTGTTATTAAGAAGCAATTCGTTATAACATGGTTCCCAAGGTTTCACACCTTGGTATTCTTAGCTTGCAGATGACGTCACCAGTACCCAGCATGAATCGCAATCTTTTCCAGTCTGCCATCTTGGAAGTAGTCAAAGCGAGGCGACATAGTTAAAAAGTGAGGTAGATTTAGCTGATAAATATTGAATTATGTAAGATGGCAAAGGCAAGTGTTGCATTTGGCTCTCACAATAATTATAATACTAAGTGAATTTTTTTGATAGTATAGCCAGTATCACCGGTATCATTAAGTGACAAGAAGAAAAAACGGGACATTGTCTACCAGAGACCCTTACTCAAGGTTTGCAAGAGGGGCATTTAAAAAATATTAAATCCTTATTCTATAGGAGCCAAGGTGTGCAGTGATCTATTTCAATTTAGTAAAACATTACATAACTTTCTTTTGCTTAACATTAATTTCTTACTCTTTTGAAGGTACTAAAAATGTGTTATCAACTGCGTTAGTAAGTGAATCTACACAGAATAAAACTTTCATTATGCAGATATAAGCATTAAGGTTTACCGAGCTGTGTTTATAGCTTTGGATGACGCAGTGACCAGGTGACAATAAACAGACAAACAAACAGCTGATAAACCTACCTGAGAATATCTCACTCTGTCAGACATCAACAATCTGTAGCTTCCAAATTTCAAATGCCTCACCTTATTCGCCTATCCACTGAAGAAATAATTGTAAGAATCCTGAGACTTGTAAGCTTTAACTCATCAAGTGTGTCTGAACTTCAGGCGTTTATGAGGTAGGTGACTGTCGAGTTAAGTAATCTGCAGCCATTGGTTTACTTCGGTCGATCACTCCGCCTCGGCAGGTGAAGTTTCTCACTGCATTGTGTCCTACAAATGGCGTCTAAAGAATCTGCCTGTTTCTGTTTACCAGGTTTACTATTTCTCCCTCAGGGTCTCCTCCAATTACAGGGTAAATCATTGATATTGTGAAATAATAACTTACAAACAATAGCTCTTATACTTCAAAGATGGTGGGCCGCGCATGACATGCTGGGTAAACGTGACGTAACTGCTAACTATGAACTCTATTGGCCACGGACCCCAAGGTGTTTGTTTGTAGTGTCCGTAACTTTCTGTTCCAGCCATAGCTCCAAAACGGAAGCAGTTAGAGACATGAAACTTTACACACATATTACAAAGGTCCCAAGGTTGTGCACCTTGGTATTACTATTGACCACGGACCAAGGGTGGTCCGGACAAGAACCAACACTATTACCCAAATGAGAAATTATCACGGCGATTTCCGAAGGTGGTTAGTTTAGGTTATGTTAGGTTAGGTTACCCATGTTAAGAAGAGCAAACTGCGACAGTCAGTGATATAGATTACACCTAACCCTTTCGAGGGCTAGTAATTTTCCTAGTATACTACAAATAAATAGATAAATGAAACACTCAGAGACTTTATTAAAGTTGAGGGTGACCTGTGTAAGCATGAGAACGTTGAGGCCACGGAACACCTCACATTGGGAATCGGTCGCTCATAATGTATAATGGGGTCCAGATTGTGTTTCTTAGGAAGGTGATTGCGACAGGATACACGTGGCTGAGCTGGTCTTGGTCTCGGGTCACAGTAGTGCACTTGATATTACAAGATCGCTATTGGAGGCGTAGTTGTTGCACCGTTTCCAGTAAAATGTTATATTGGATATCATTCGAATATCCTCATCGCTGACACCACGTGTGTCGGATGTGTGTTTAATATCCACACCAGACACCAGAATATAACTGTTACCACCTGTGTGACCTCAATATCACACCATGTGTTACCAATATATCGCTCCTACTAGTTACCACCAATATATAGCCAGTGTGACCAGGTCACACCACTAGTTATCAGTACCATGACTTGCAAATTATTAAAATATTACAACTTTATTTTTAATATCAACACAAGGTAATTGTAAGTAATTATTTGAGCAATAGAGTTAAATCTATAGTATACTTTACCTGAATTAAAGAGAATTATGAAATTAAAAGAGTCCTTGCTTGTAAAGATGGGATTAAATGAATGCTCAGATTAAATATACATAAACATAATTATTCAAAAGAATCAATAACAAATACACTCGTAAAAAATTCATACTAAACATATATACACTCAAAAATTATTTAATACTCATTATAGGATAAATCTAGTGATAACTTCTCACTAAGCAATCACTAGATCATATAAATTATGAAGGGTGTCCTGATAATTTTACCACTGTAGCTATTTCCAGTTACCTAAGCTTGGTTGATGAGAGGTAACTTAGTAAGCACATTTAAAAAGTTTATGGGTAAAGTTTGTAAACCAAATGGTCTTTTTTCCATTAATTTTGAAGAATAAGCTAGTTACAGTCAACAAGGATATTACCGTAATTAACACTATAAGCTATCAGTGTTAGTGAAGGACGGAGCTTTTCAATAATAAGCTTTTACGTTCATCTATCGTGAGGGTTGAGTGGTAACTGTTGGGAGAGCCGGCTCTAAGGAGGCTGACCTAGCATCTTTAGAGATGCTACTATGCCAGTGGAAAATTACTGATCACATGATCAATGTATGACGCTCACTTGCTCATGGAAAATTACCGTGGGTGATGGAGTTATATAAGACTGATGTATTTAATCTATATTTACATACTGTAAGTACTACTGTCTAGTAGACGGGGGCTAATACATTGCTCGGTCACCACCTTCCGAGCTCCACAAGGAATTAACTAATCTCGCAGAAAAACCCAATACATATACCTACCCATGTTACATGCATATGTGTTTAGACACTAAACTGAGGAAGCTGCAACCGTGGGTCTTGAGATGAAGTAGCTGAAGATTTATAGTTTGTGTTATCATGGTAGAAGTGTTCGAATGTTGATGTAGAGTTTCGAGTGTGCCCACAGCTCTCTTGAGATGGGCATCAATAGACTCCATCTGGCACGGAATATTTAGTAAACCATGCAGCTCATACTTTATGGTCACGTCCCAAAAGTGCAGCTAAGGCACCTGATTTTATGACTTACATGGACGCATCCATCGACATGGTGGTGCCACAAAGGAGTAGGAGTAGTATTATGATGATCAAAGCCATTCTAGAAAAGGTGGATTTGTTTTAGTATCATTTCGCAGAACATTGTTTTAAAAGATAATCATTAGCGACACTTGGTAGACTTGATGTATTTACAGTTTGAACAGATGTGTCTGGAACTTCGTTAACATTCCTGGGGAGTAAATCTGGGTGGGCCCTCTTAAGTCTGTCCGCATGTACTACGTCTGAAGTTTGTGAATTTGGTTTAATTTTTTTTTTAATTTGCTGCCCGCTTCTTTGGAGATAATATGGAATAGTCCGGCAAATTTGGGGGAAAGTTCGGAGTTCCGTTCAGGTTTTCTCACCATAACAGCATCGCCAATTTCTAGTGTTGTAGGCTTAGCCTGTTTATGTTGCATATAAGTCATTTCAGTGTGTGACGCTGCTAAATGTTTCCGTACTTGGCCATGAGTATCTGTGAAAATGCTGATTTGCTTGGTAGCGAAATCGTCCACATTGTAGACTGGGCAAGGTTTGCCTTTAAGTATGCCATAGGTGATGGTTACAAGTGTTCCCTGAAGAATGCAGTGAGGGTAGGGAAACACCGGGTAACACTGAAGTCCGTTTATTATGGATGAGAGAAATACAAGTGGTGACTAGCGTGTGCCATGCACGGCTCACACAGTCAGACTGAAACTGCCTTGCCATATGGCAGCCTCCGGGCAATGTTGCCACATAACACGTGCAGTGTTGCCACGTAATTATATACATAGATGCTACTCAGCACAGTAGCTTATATACAAGGTTGCTACTCGGCACAGCAGCATAGATACATAACCTACATCTCCCTCCCCCCTTGTTAGGTTCTGAATAATAAGTTCTACATACAGGAGAGAACACAAACACCTGTATAGTTTTGTAGGTTCGGTTTACTGGATAAGAGTATGTACACAGAGGGAAGCAGCACTCTCCCTTGGCTAGGCTCCTTGTCAACTGCTATAGACGACGTATGGCAAGTGATACATTAGCAGCTTCCATACGTCGCCAGGCACATTAATTAAGCATGTGGGATATGGTAATAACATTGCCACACGCTGCTAGCTAGGCTGAATAAATAATACATAAATGGAGCACATACATAATATACATACATGATATATAATCCAGCATACATAATATACATACACCTCCCTCCCCCCTATACGCTCATAGCAAAGTCTTGAGCGGACCTTTTCTTTTGGATCCGTTCTGAGCGTCGAGGGACTTCATCACTGGGAAGGGTATGGGACTCAACACTGGTGGCGGGGCCAGCAGACGGCATTGTTACGGGTCGGAGGAAACGGCGGTTCCTCCACCACACACGACCACTGGGTAACCGCACCTGGTAGTCCCGTGACCTGCCGAGACCCATGACTACGCCTACTTTGTCCCAACGTAGGGAGGTCGGGTCCTGAACACGGACTTGGGTGCCGACACTCAACCTGGGGAGAGAACGGGCGTGGTCATTGTAGCGGGCGACGACGTCCTGAACACGTTCGGCGGCTCGGCGATCACAATCCTCTGTCTTGGCCTGCCACTCCTTGGAGAAGGATTGAGGGTGAGCAGGAACACAAGAACGGAGGGGGCGTCCATACAAAACCTGGGCAGGGGAGCGTCCGGTGTAGTTAGGTGTGTTGTGGAGTTCAAGAAGACCCCTGTCGAAGGCCTCGCAGTCAATGTTCCCAGAAGGGGCCACCTTAAGGATGAGGTGCTTCAGGGATTTGACAGCAGCCTCAGCGTGGCCGTTGGACTGCGGGTAATGGGGCGATGACAACACATGCCGGACTCCCCATCGGTCGAGGAACACAGCAAAGTCCCGGCTTGTGAACTGAGGCCCTCCGTCGGTTCGCAGGCGTACAGGAACGCCCACGTCACGGAAGTAGTGGCGGAACTTGCTGATGGTGGCGGCAGACGTCGTGTCATTACCACACTTGATGACAACCGGCCAACCAGAGAGACGGTCGACGATAACGAGGAAGGACTTTCCTGACACACAGAAAAGTCGGCCGACACAGACTCAAAGGGGCGGGTGGGGTTGTCGTCACTCATGAAGGGTTCCTGCTGCTGGCTGGGTTGTAATACTTGGCAGGGCTCACACGCACGGACAACATTGGAGATGTCGGAGTTGATGCCGGGCCAGAACACAGTCTGTCGTGCACGTCGTTTGGTGGCCTCAGCTCCACGGTGACTGTCGTGAAGGCGAGCCAAGGCGTGGGGACGTGATGCAGCAGGGACAACTACACGTGCTCCGTACAGAACAAGGTCTCCGTCGCAGTAGAGTTCATCGCGGAGTTTCCAATACGGGAGCAGGGTGTTGTGAAGATCGTAGCGGTTGCTAGGAAATCCATTCCTCACACACTCGACGAGTCGGACATAGGAAGGGTCATCTCGGGCCGCTGTTCGAAGGTCCTCCATTGCCTTGTCGTCATCTGGTGACAGGTCCGAACGAAGGGATTGGACGGCATGGAGAGTGACCACAGTCCTGACGGAAAGAGCGAGGTCGGCGTCGAGTACATGGTCTTCTGGAGTAGGGCGGCTGACAGGAGAGCGGGATAAGGCATCGGGGATGCAGAGCTCCTTACCAGCACGCCACACTGCAGTGAAGATGTACGCCGAGAGCTTCTCTTTCAGACGCTGGAGGCGAGGGTCCTCAACGGCGTCTAGTGTGTAGTGGTTGAGGATCGGGACAAGCGGGCGATGGTCGGTCACTAGGTGAAAGTATTGCAGGCCTATGAGGTAAAACCTGCACTTGGACATCGCCCAAACCACAGCCAACAGCTCCAACTCAATAGTGGCGTAGCGCGTCTCAGTGTCAGAGAGGAAACGCGAGCCACACTGGACGAGCCGGAACTGCCCTCCACCATGATCCTGCAGTAGGGCGTATCCCTACAAGCGTGAGGCATCTGTCTGCAGAACTGTCGGCAAGGCTGGGTCAAATGTGGCGAGGACAGGTGGACGAGACAGGGCCTGTTTCACTTGCTGGAAGGCCTTGTCGTGGTCGGGGGTCCACAGGAATGTCCTCTTGGGGCTCATCAGGGGGCGAAGTGGTTGAGCAGCTGCGGAGATGTCCGACGAAAACTCTGCTAACTGGTTGACGAGACCGATGAAGGACCTCAAGTCAGTCAGGTTAGCAGGGGTGGGAAAATCCGTAATGGCGCGGACCTTTTCCGGGTCAGCTGCGATACCATTCCCTGAGAGGGTGTACCCACAAAAGTCAACTGAAGAGCTGGCCAGAACAAACTTGTCGGCATTTAGGGTAATGCCGTGCTTCCGGCACCTGTTGAGTACCTCGTAGATACGGCAGAGGTGATCCATATAATCCTCGTCGTACACGAGTATGTCGTCGACCACTTTCACGCAGTTTGCCAGACCTTGTAGAGCCATATCACCTCGAAGACAGAAAGCGTCTCCTGTAGCGGCGAATCCCATGGGGCCACGGCAATAACTGTAACGTCCATGCGGGGTGATGAAAGTTGTGAGTGGTCGGTCTTCTTCGGCAAGCTCTATCTGCCAGTATCCACACAGGGCGTCCATCGTCGTGAAGAAGCGCGCCTTCGGGTTCACGCTGCGTATGGCTGCAAAGGGCGTGGGAGAAGGGTGCGCAGGACGAGACACCTGGTTGTTGAGCTTGGAAAGGTCAGTGGTGATCCGAACACCACCTTTAGGTTTGGCGACGACAACCATCGGGTGACACCATGGAGACGGGTCATCGCCGGCTGGTACAATAATTTCTTGGGCGACCATGGAGTCCAGCTCGTTTTTGACCGCCTCGCGGAAGGCCAGGGGAACCAGTCGAGGGGTGTAAATAGCGAATGGCTTCGCGTCGTCCCTCAGGTGGATCCTCATGGGGGGGCCTGCCATCTTCTTGAGAGGCTTGGATTCCAGAGCGGACTTGGTCACCAGAACGTCGCTGAATTCCTTCAGGAAGTACTTCCGAGCATCCGAAGGAGAGGTGTCACTGGCAAGAGGCAGGGGTAGGGCGGCAGCAGGGTCGTTGCTGCTCCCTTTTTGCACCCTGTTGGCGTGTTTTACCTCAAGAATAGGTTTGGGGAAGTCCTGGGAGATGATGGCCAACTCCTGACAATGTCTGTAGGACAGCAAAGGAGTCTGGACACCGTTATGCACATCAATCCAGGCTTGACATGATCTGTTGCCAAAGGTGACTTGTGCTTGGAGTGAACCCAGGGCCGGGGTCATCTGTGAACCATCTGCCATAAAGCGGAGATCCTTGGGGGGCGGTCCTAGATCACTTGGAGAGAGCCCCAAGCATTGCAAATGCTGGGGACCGATGACTGTAGCATCAGCGCCGGTGTCGGGCAACATCTGAAGACGGGATGACACACCGCCGTAGGTCACGATGACGCTGATGTACTGGGGGACTTTGGTCCTGGGACGCGGGGGGGAGCACACATTCCTAAGGTGGCTCGAGCGTTGTCAGGAGTCGTCGTGCCTCTGATTGGAAGACTGTGGGCGGCCCTCTCTGGTGGAAGGGGGCTGAAGCTTCCGCCGACGCGGTCCCTTGGGTATGTTGGAAGGGCAACACTTGTCATAGTGGCCCAGACGACCGCACACATTGCACTGGACGCGTTTGGCTGGGCACCGTACTGTGAGTGACCAGTGGCCCTTACGGTCACAACTGTTGCAGGTAGACTGAGCAGCTGGACACACCTGTGTTCCGTGCTGCTTACCACAGTTGTTGCAAAATAAACCGGGCGTGGACGTGGTGGGCGAAGGCGTAGGAACAGACTTCTTGTCCTTCTTGTACCGGGACACAGCGCGTACAGCTGTAGGGGGAGCGCGGATGGCAGAGGTGGCACACCTGGCAGCCTCATAGGAGCGACATATCGTCGACACATCCTTAAGAGAAGAGGAAGAGTCGAGGGAGGTGAGGCGTTGGACAAGTTCCTCGTCCTTAACACCCATCAGGATCACCTGCTTCAACTGGGTCTCCTCGCACTGCTGGTGGTGGCCTGGACATATATCTACCTCTTCCGAGGCTCTCTTAGGACGCACGTAAAAGGCATCAAAAGACTCACCCTCCATCTGTCTGCAGCTAAACAATTCCCTCCTGCGCAGAGCTTCATTCTGCTGTCCTTTGATGTGCCGTTGTAGAACGTCCAGTACCTCCTCTACAGACAGCGAAGAGGTTGGGGGTACCTGCAACGTATGTTCCAAGACACGCTGAATTTCCAAGGACAGGCACATACGCAGTTGGATGAGTTGTTTAGGCTGTGACAAACTCTGGAGATCCACCATTGTAGAGTAATCAGTCCACCGTCGCCGCCATTCACGAAAAGTCTGGAAATTCTCATCAGGCTTCAAGATGGGCGGTGTTTGAGCTGCTGCTTTAGGTGGGGCTGGGGGGTGTGAAGGAAGCATGGATGGGGTATCTGAACCAGTCAGTACCGAGGCAGTGTTAGAGCCAGGGGTTGGTTAACAGTGAGGCGAGATATCAAGGCTTCAAACCGTTCACTGTCTTCCAATCTCCGTAGGTTGTCTCGTTCTGCCTCTGCTTGCCTTCTGTGCTCATCCGCCAAACGTCTGTGGGCTTCATCCTCGCATTTCTCATCTCTCATAAACTTCAGTAAAGCAATTATCTCTGGAGACAACGCTGAATATTGAGGTGAGGGACTGCGCGATGTGGGGGCTGGAGCGTCGTGGCCGGCCTGGTCATCCATCTCTGCGGGGCTATCACCCGCCTGGCTCATCCAGGCTCTGGGTCCACGGCTACGTAAGGCGTGAGACATAACTACTTCATCTGTGTACTATGTCTTAAATCAGTGTTGACCGGTCAGCCCGTCGTATCAACAAGATTTCAGACAAAAAATTAATTAAATACACAGATAAGTAGATTATATATATAAAATATATATAAGGAAGCCGCGCGGTCAGCGAGTGTTAGTACGTGTATGTGTGCGTGTGTGTGTGAGGGCAGTGGGAGTGGTCTCCTCGAGCTGTGAAGGGGTGTGGAGACGACGCTGTGAGGGGGTGGAGGGAGAGGCGCGGCGACTCCCAGTCAGTCCAGTTACCCTCAGAACGCGGTCAGAGACGGGTGCACTGAACTCTACTCCTTACAAACGCCCAGAACGTGCCGTATACCTTGGGAATCCTTTAGAACAAGGTCACACATGAATGGCACGAAACACACAATGCACTAAACACTTCACAGAAAATCACTGTCACTGACACTGCTCAAAGTTGCGAAATTCTTCGAGGAGGGATGACGCGCGGGAATTGACCCAAGCGAGAGCCGGCTTTCCACAAACTTTGCACTATCACTCGTAATTATCCAGTAAGACTACGCACTGCGCCATGTTAGGTTCTGAATTATAAGTTCTACATACAGGAGAGAACACAAACACCTGTATAGTTTTGTAGGTTCGGTTTACTGGATAAGAGTATGTACACAGAGGGAAGCAGCACTCTCCCTTGGCTAGGCTCCTTGTCAACTGCTATAGACGACGTATGGCAAGTGATACATTAGCAGCTTCCATACGTCGCCAGGCACATTAATTAAGCATGTGGGATATGGTAATAACATTGCCACACGCTGCTAGCTAGGCTGAATAAATAATACATAAATGGAGCACATACATAATATACATACATGATATATAATCCAGCATACATAATATACATACACCCCTCACGCTCATAGTCTTTGTCTTGAGCGGACTTCTTAGTCCTAAGTCGCTCCGAGCGTCGAGGTGCACTGTGGGGCCGATCCTCGTGAGGTGTAGGAGACTCGTCCTCGGTCAGAGGGCCAGCAGCAGGGGGTGGGACTGGCCGGAGGAAGCGGCGGTTCCTCCACCAGACGCGGCCGCTCGGCATCCTGACCTTGTAGTCCCGCGACCGGCCGACGCCCATCACTATGCCCACCTTGTCCCAACGTGTCGTCGTCGGGTCCTGGACGTGGACAAGGGCACCAATCTCCAGTGTGCAGGAACGCAAGAGCGGAGAGGGTGACCATACAGGATCTGGGCAGGGGAGCGTCCTGTGTGGGTGGGAGTATTACGTAACTCCAGGAGTCCTTTGTCAAACGCCTCACAGTCTATGTTGCCTGAAGGGGCCACCTTGAGGATGAGGTGCTTGACTGTCTTGACCGCAGCCTCAGCATGGCCGTTTGACTGTGGGTAGTGGGGTGTTGACACGATGTGGCGGACTCCCCAACGCTCCAGGAATCCTGTGAAGTCCCGGCTGGTGAAATGTGGCCCACCGTCCGTCCGCAGACGTACGGGGACGCCCAGGTCACGAAAGAGGTGCCGGAAGTGGCGAATGGTGGCCGCGGACGTCGTGTCCGAGCCACAGATTACCACCACAGGCCAGCCAGAGAGTCGGTCGGCGACAACAAGGAAATGTTTCCCAGCTGTGCTGAAGAAATCAGCCGACGCAGACTCGAAGGGCCTGGTGGGTTCGTCGTCGCACAAGAGGGGCTCCTGCTGTTGACTGGGCTGCATGATCTGGTACGGCTCACAGCCACGGACCGTATTGACGATATCCACGTCAATGCCGGGCCAGTACACAGTCTGCCTTGCGTGGCACTTGGTGGCCTCTGCTCCACGATGGCTGTCGTGTAAGCGGGCCAGAACGCGACGACGGAGAGCTGCAGGGACGACCACACGGGCACCGTACAGGACGAGGTCCCCATCTGCGTAGAGGTCCTCACATATCTTCCAATACGGGCGTAGGGCGTTGTGGAGGTGAAAACGGTCGCGAGGGAACCCAGTCCTCACACTCTCCAAGAGCTGAGTGTAGGAGGGGTCGTCGCGTGCGGCGGTCCGTTGTTCCTCAAGGGCCAGATCGCTGTCGGGTGGCGACACTGAGGCCTGGGTGCTGGCGAGGGACTGTACGGCCTGCAAGGTGACGATGTTGCTGACGGAGAAACCGGCCTCGGTGCTGAGCATCTCGTCTTCAGGTGTAGGGCGGCTGACTGAGGAGAGGGAGAGGGCATCCAGGATGCACAACTCCTTACCTGCGCGCCAAGCCGCGGTGAAGACGAAGGCCAAAATCTTCTCCTTCAGGCGCTGGAGCCGGGGATTCTCGATGGCGTCCAGCGAATAGTGATTAAGAATGGGGACCAAGGGCCTGTGGTCTGTGATGAGGTCGAAGTGCTGTAGGCCAATCAAGTAAAACTTGCACTTTGATAAGGCCCATACCACTGCCAGCAGCTCCAGCTCGATGGTAGCGTAGTGAGACTCAGCATCGGTAAGGAAGCGAGAGCCACACTGTACGAGCCGGTACGTTCCTCCACCGTGATCCTGGAGAAGGGCGTAACCAACCCCGTACAGGCGCGAGGCGTCTGTCTGGAGGACAGTAGGGAGCGCTGGGTCGAAAGTAGCGAGGATAGGTGGACTTGACAGGGCCTCCTTCATCTTATGAAAGGCGAGGTCGTGGTCAGGGGTCCACGTGAACGTCCTCTTGGGGCTCATCAGGGGGCGGAGACGCCCGGCAGCGGCGGAGACGTCAGGAGAAAATTCTGCCAGCTGGTTCACCAGGCCCATGAAAGACCTGAGATCCGTAAGGTTGGCAGGTTTTGCAAAGTCCGCTATGGTGCGAACTTTCTCCGGGTCCGCAGCAATGCCATCCCTTGAGAGTCGGTAGCCGCAGAAAGACACTGCAGGTGCGGCCAAGACGAACTTCTCGGCATTCAGAGTGATGCCGTGCGTCCTACACCTGGTCAGTACCTCGTCGATGCGGCGAAGGTGCGTCAGGTAGTCCTCATCGTAGAGGAGGACGTCATCCACTACCCTCACGCAGTTGGTCACGCCTTGAAGTGCCATGTCACCACGGAGACAGAAGGCGTCCCCCGTAGCGGCGAATCCCATAGGGCCACGGCAGTAGCGGAAGCGTCCTTAAGGCGTGATGAAAGTGGTCAGTGGCAGATCCTCCTTCTTCAGTGGGATCTGCCAGGAACCACAGAGGGCGTCCATCGTCGAGAAGTGCCGTACCTTCGGATCCACACTCCGTATAGCTGCAAAAGGTGTGGGTGAAGGGTGGGCGGGATTGGACACCTGGCTGTTAAGCTTAGACAAGTCGGTAGTAATCCGCACTCCACCGTTAGTCTTAGCCACACCGACTAGAGGGTAGCACCAAGGGGACGGGTCGTCACCAACGGGTACGATGACACCCTGGGCCACCATGGAATCCAGTTCCTTCTTGAATGAATCCCTGAAGGCGAGAGGAATCAACCGGGGAGTGTGTATGGCAAACGGCTGTGCATCTTCCCGCAGGTGCATCCTCATAGGCGGACCCGCCATAGCCTTCAGTGGCGTGGTCCGTAGGGCCTCCTTCGTCACCAGCACATCCAAGTACTCCTTCAGGAAGTAGGCCCTTGCGGCTGAAGGAGACTTCTCGCTGTGAAGAGGAAGCAGCCATGGCTTGGGTGGAGGCGGGGCGGGAGTGGACGCGGGTTCTGGGTCACTCCGTGCGGCAGCGCCAGGTGCGTCGCTCGTTGATTCACGCACCCTGCTGGTGGTGTACCGAGCAGCTGGGATCTGCTCGGGAAAGTCTCTGGGCACCATGCCTAACTCCTTGCAGTGCTCCCACGACAACAAGGGTGTAGCGAGAGTAGGCTGCACATCGTCCATCCGTGACACGACCTGTCGCCGTAGGTGATCTCGGCTTGAAAGGAGCCCACAGCGTCCGGCATCTGGGAACTGTCCGCATTGTAGTACTGCAGCTGCGGCGGTGGTCCCAGGCCGCGTTTGGTGAGGCCCAGTTTCTGGAGGTGCTTCAACCTAATCACCGTAGTATCAGCGCCGGTGTCCGGTATCGCCTCGATGTGACCCGACACATCACCTTGTGTGACGGCGACGCGGATGGTGGGGGAAGAGGTAGCCCTGGGGCGTGTGGGCGACTCCACCCTCCTGATGTGACTCAGCAGCTGCTTGGGGCTGCGAGGGTCATCTGAAGGGGGCTGCGTGCGAACCACACCGAGGGAAGTGTGCTGCTTTCCTCCTCGTCTCGGGCTTTTGGGCATGGGTTGGCGGCAGCACTTGTCGTAGTGTCCATAGCGACCGCAGGCCTGACACTTGCGGCCTCGTGCAGGGCACCTGTCTGTGTTAGACCAGTGGCCCTTACGGTCACATCCACGACACAGGGCGTTGGTGGCCGGGCATGTCTTGGGGCTGTGCTGCTTTCCACAGCTGCCACAAGAAGCACTAGGCGGAGGCGTGGAAGAACGTGTGGCAGCCTTCGCGTTGTTGGCCGCCTTCTTACCCTTCTTATATTGTGAGATAGCTCTCACAGCAGGTGGTGGCCCGTAAGGCAGAGGTGGCGGACTTGGTGGCCTCGTATGACCGACATTCAGTCACTACCACCTGGAGTGTGGAGGAAGCGTCGAGGGGGATGAATCGCTGCACCAACTCTTCTTGCCTGACACCTGTCAAGATCCCGTGCTTGATCCAGGCTTCCTCACATTCCTGGCTGTGCGCCTTTCAGACGTCGATCTCCTCTGACAAACTGTTCAAGTGTAGAAAAATGTCGTCAAAGGATTCGTTCTCCGCCTGCTTGCAGCTGGTGAAGGCGCGGCGACGCAAAGCCTCGTTATTCCGACCCTTAACATGCTCCTGTAAAAGGTCGAGCACATCCGTCACTGAAGAGGTAGAATCGGGAGGCACTTGCAACGTGTGCTCCAAAACTCTCTGGGTTTCCAGTGACAAACACATCCGCAGTTGGATGAGCTGTTTGTTTGGAGGCATGCTGTCAAGGTCCACCATCGTGGAGTAATCTGTCCAACGCCGCCTCCACTCACGAAAAAGCTGAAACGTGACGTCTGGTGAGAGGGCAGGTGGGGGTTGAACAGATGCCTTGGGATCTGTTGGGGTAGCAAGAGTGCCTGCAGGACGCTGGTGTGGTGGAGGAGGCAGGGTACTGGCGCCTTGGTGCACGCTACCTGGGAGTGAGGGAGGGTGGGTTATCGCCAGGGTCGCCAATAGTGCCTCAAAACGCAACTTTTCCTCCTCTCTTCGTGTCTCCTCCCTCTGAAGTTCCATCTCTCTGCGTCTCTTGTCCCGGTCGTCCATCCACCTCAGAATTATGGCAATGTCCGTTGCTGGAGGTGGAGGATGAGAGTCTGCGCCTGGTGGAGGGGAAGGTGGTGAGGAGTCGTGTCTCCCATCTTGACGTTGTCTCTTCTTACCGCCCATCTTAGTGTGTGCGTGGACTGCACTGTTTAGTATATAAAGTGGCGCCTCAACAGCTCGAACCACATATATATGACATAAACAGCGCAGAAATAACGCATAGAGTCCACTGTTCTGTCCGTGAGTGAGTGCGTGCGTGCGTGTGTGTGTGTGTGTGTGTGTGTCTGAGACAGCAGATGCACTTCGTGGTGGCCTTAATGCCAGTGGCTAGAGACGCGGCGGGGGTGAGACCGTCAGTGTCTCCCGGGATGTCACACGAGAAGGGTGTACACCTGCGTGCTCCGTGGGTACCACAAAAAACAGGCCAATGCTCAACTCTCAGCTCTAGACACACACACTAATATACTGACACTAACACTGCCACCGTCACTAAAAAGCACTGTGACGGCCCAACACTGCACATCGCGGCGAAACACAGGGCAACACAATACAACACACTATGAGTCGACGCGCATATCGCCGGCAGATGTAACGGTCAGCATTGTTCACACACTTGTAAGTCCACAGATCCTAGTCACCGCGCCATGAAGGTTACAAGTGTTCCCTGAAGAATGCAGTGATGGGTAGGGAAACACCGGGTAACACTGAAGTCCGTTTATTATGGATGAGAGAAATACAAGTGGTGACTAGCGTGTGCCATGCACGGCTCACACAGTCAGACTGAGACTGCCTTGCCATATGGCAGCCTCGGAGCAATGTTGCCACATAACACGTGCAGTGTTGCCACGTAATTATATACATAGATGCTACTCAGCACAGTAGCTTATATACAAGGTTGCTACTCGGCACAGCAGCATAGATACATAACCTACAATAGGGTAAACGTTTGTCTTTGCCATAAACAATATAATAAGGTGATTTGCCCGTGGAGCTATTGATAGACCCGTTAATAGAGGCTGCCACTTCAGGTAACAAATCCTGGCATGCATTTTACATTTGACTCACTGTTGGACAAAGAATCTCTAGGGTTTTACGATTGGTTCTTTCAACGAAGCCATTTGCCTGTGGATGATAAGCTGTTATAAAGCTTTCTTGGATGCCCTATTGTCGACATATTTGTTGTAAAAGTTGATTCTTTAACTCTAATCTGTTGTTGGAGAAAAGAACCTTGGGAGTAGTAAAAGGACATAATTTATGAGGTGCATAACTAGGGCATGAGCCACAGATTCGGCTGAGTTATCCTTCAGTGGGACTAAAATCACAAATCTATACAAATGATCCACACACACACACTAGTAAGTACGAGGATCCTTGATGACTCTCTGAAGTTATAACAAGTCAATGGCGACTGTGTCAAATGGACGTTCTAAGCACACGATAAACACTTAGCAATGTATCTTTTCATAATATTCCAAAAATATTTTTTTTCTGATTTCCGCAAGGCATTTGTCACGTTAGGGGTGACCTGCTTGAGGAACATCGTGGTGCAACGTTATTACCGTTGCACGAAGTATATCAGATATGACAATTTGTGGAACAATACCCTGAGCTGTCCGTTTGGAGAGATGGATTATGTCTTGTCGTAGTTCAAATTGACTGAACAGAAGAGGTAACTTTGGAAGATTGGCCTCCTTCCCAGACTCTAGATAAAAAATAACTGCAGACTACAATGGATGCATTCGTTGTTCATCCCTTAATTGCGAGAGAGTGAACAAACATACAGGCGTCACTGGTGCTATGTTTCTGGACAAAGCATTGGCGACCACATTCGCTCGTCCCGGTAAATACTTGAACACGGGGTCGAATTCTTGACTGGTCAGACACCAGCATGCTAATCTGCCTGAAAGACTTTTGCCGTGGAACAGCTCTGTCACTGCCACGTGATTCGTATGGACGGTTATTTGATAACCCAAAATTAAGTCTTTTAACTTCTTCAGTGCCCAAACAGCAGCTAACGTTTCTAGGTGCGTTGCTAAATAGCGTGTTTCGGCATCATTAAGCGAAGGCAATTACTGAAAATTTTCCTCGTGTTTTCAGCTGCATAATTACAGCACCGATTCCCTGCCCTGAGGCGTCTGTACACAGAGTAGAGGGTTGAGAGTAGTCAGGAAATGCTAAAACGGGCGCATTGGTAAGTGCGTTCTTCAATGCAATAAAACTATCCTCTTGTTCAGCATTCCATACAAAAGTTGCATCCTTCCTAAGTAGCTTCGTCAAGGATGAAGCTAACGTCGCTTAGCCTTTAACAAAAGAACGATAATATCCAGATAAACCAAGAAAACTACGCACCTTATCAACGGTTATAGGACGTGGGAACTGGGCAACAGCTTTAACTCTGTCATCAACTGTATGAATGCCGTCAACGTCAACTACATGACCAAAGAATTGTATTCTGGATTTTAAAAATTAACATTTAGAAAGTTTGACTTTGAGTCCTGCTTTAGAAAGTTTTTGGAAAACTTCATGAAGTTTGGCAATATGACTGTCAACATTCTTACTGACAACGATGAGATCATCTAAGTAAGCACATACTGTGGTACCTATTAAACCAGCAAACAAAGAGTTGATCATCCTTTGAAAAGTCATTGGAGCATTTCGGAGACTGAATGGCATCCGTAAAAATACCAAATGGCCCAAAAGTAATCTCTCGAGATTTCTTGTCAAGAGGAATTTACCAATATCCGCTAAGCAGATCAAGGTTGCTAAATACAGCATTATCCTTGCCTAGAGAGTGCAAGATACCACACAGGACAGGCAATGGATACCCATCCGAGATAATGTTTTCGTTGCTGTGGCTAAAATCAATAACTGGGGGCCAACCTCCATCCTTTGTAGGAACTTAAAGCAAATGACTATTGAAAGGAGACTTTGAATGTGTGATAACTTGTTGCTCTAACATATCTTGAACCATGTCCTGCACGACAGCGCGCTGGCTATGTGGTAGTCGGTAAGCTGGTATGTAAATCGGGTTTGTGTCCGGTTTTAAGATGTGTCATGCAAAGTGAAACTTGTCCGACGTAGCTGTTCCCCTGGTAAGGCAAAAATGTTTATGTAGTCGGCAAGCAGCTCTAGGACCATAGTCTTGCCTTGCGGGTGATCAATTACCTTAACATGTGGTGATATTTGTTCTATCCTCTCCTGTCTGGTTTGTGTAATTTATGTGTAACACTACCAATTGGGAATTGCGAAGGCTGTTGAGCTACATTATTATGATAAACCAGAAAATCACACAAATAATATTCTTCTTTCAATATTCTGAGAGCGCCTAAACTGTTGAGAACTAGGACATCTGTTGAACTACCAGGACGAATCGTACTCAATGTAGATTCGCATGATTGGCCTTTAACAGTGGCTCTGGTTATTTCCTCATTCTGTAAATGGAGAGTACCTGTTAAGATTGCAGGCACGATCGTCCAACTTTTGCTGCTATAATCATTCTGGGTAAATGAATCTGTGGGGTCTGGGACTGGCTTTGACTCAGAATCCATCTTCCTCGTTGTAGCAGGGAGGAAAAAACATTCACCCTTGCGGAGAGCAATGGTACAGACGTGTGCATGGCACTGTAGGAAACCCCATGAACAGTGATAGTATGTTTTCTTGGCTGAAATCCATCATGATATGTTTTTGAGTTGGAAGATCTATTAATCCGTAAGCTGGTAAATTAAAGTTTGGGACTACATTAAAATTTGCAGGAAATGATGTAACACTAGGGTGTGCCATAGGAGGGAAGATCAGCTAAAACTAATGGCCCATCACTTTTTTGGTAGATTTTAGTGTATATAAACAGAAAATAATTTCAGTTTCAATATTTTGCAACCTTTTGCTAGGTAAATTTTAGCGTGAAATTTAACGAAAATCTAACGTACAGCTGCATTAGTGCATTACAATTAAATAGTGAACATTGCTTTCTGACTTCATTCTTTAACAACCCAACTAACAATATTTTTTTCTGTTTCAGATTCTGACGCATTTATAAGTTGATAATATTTGCGATGGCTGCTTGTGTCAGGACGAGGAACCAAAAATCCAGCCATCTCAGTCACTATCTTGGGTCTGGGAGAGAGCTCCTGAAGTCGGAGTTGCCTACATTGAGAGATGCTTTGAGATACGGTGTTTTAATCAGGCAAATCAGTGAAAAGAACCAAAGAACTTACACAAACAAAGACATTGCCAGTGATATGACCAAAGCTGTCTTGGCACAGTACACTCTGGTTAAAGCTCAGTTCAAGCCTCCAATCATAACAAGTCAGAAGAAGATTAGTGAGAGACTGCTAGCCAGTTGGGAAAAGGCAAGAGATATATCTCTTGGGAGAGGAGAACTTGCAGTTAAGGACAGCTTTGCCAAGCAACTGGACCAGTTATTTGACATAATTACTTGCAAGTGCCCAATTGTTCTCTGTCCTGAGTTTGGATGCGATCGTGACTGTAAATCCGAGGCCCACATCTCCTGTATTTGCAAGCGTGAACTGAAGATTCCTGTGATCGAACTGGCATTTGTCAAAGCACAGAGAGAGAAGACTGGCAGTATAGGGGCTCTCATGATTTCTAGCCAAGATATTCCGGAGTCCAAGAGACAGGAGGCTGCCACAGAGAGACAGAAGAGGAGAAGAGTTGCCGAGGAAAAGAGACTTGAGAAGGCCCAGGGTGAGGTAAAAAAGGCCGATGATTGGAGTCAAGCTGATTCAGAGTTTAATGACTTCCCCATGGCTGATCCGAGCGCTGACCAGGAGAATGGTGACTTTGTCCCTAACCCAGAAAATAATGATCCCAAACCTTCCAGGCATAACATTCGAAATAGGAAAGATATCCCAAGCATAGCTCTGGCCAGCATGCGACACCACACTGGTCTCAGAAAACTGCAGAGATAGCAACAGCTGCCTGGATTGACGGTGGTTCGATACCACCTGATGATGTTCACCTGGTGATAGATCATAACAAAGTAAGGAGCGCTCAGGAGAAACTTGTCAGTAACCTAGAAGAGGAGTTTGATAAGGGGATAAGAGAAAATGGAATCAATTGTTTGTTCTTTGATGGGAGAAGGGATGACACTAAAGTGTTCATGAAAGTTGGAGATTCTGACAAGTTGTTCCCTGCCATGGTGAAGGAGGAACACTACTCCTGCTGCAGTGAACCAGGAGGGAAGTATTTGTGGCATTTCACTCCAGAGAAAGATGACATCAGGAAACCAGCTGAGATAGTGGCAGATAACATTGTGAACTGGCTCAGAGAGAGGAACGTCGACCAGACCCTGCAGGCCATTGGAGGGGACAGCACCAACACGAACACAGGGTGGCAAGGGGGGGTCATACAGTGGATAGAGCGGAAGATTGGGAGGAAGCTGGTCTGGATTGTTTGTGACCTCCACACCAACGAGTTGCCACTCAGACATCTGATCCAGGAGCTGGATGGCAAGACTCTTTCAAACAACAGATGGTCTGGTCCTCTTGGCAAGAAGCTGGACTCTGCCACTGAGTTAGAAATAAATCCGAGCTTTGAAAAAATCACAGTTGGCCCTCCACTCGTTGAGCTTGCACATACTGTCATTCACGACCTGAGTACTGACCAGTACTATGGTTACATGATTTGCAGTGCCATCAAAACTGGGGTCATGCCTGATAGACTTGCTTACCTGCAGATAGGTCCAGTCTCACATTCTAGGTGGCTCACAACGGCTCTCAGGTTCTGCAGAATTTGGGTCGCTCATCATAAACTGAAAGGGAACCAGCTTCACAACCTGAGACTTATTGTCCAATTCATCGTGAGTGTCTACTTGCCAAATTGGTTCAACACCAAGGTCAAGTCATCGTTCTCCGAAGGTCCGCGGCATGTTCTCTTCCAGCTTGAGCTCCTGAGGAGTCAGCCAAGGAAGGTTGTTCAGATTGTGGAGCAGACTGTGAGGAGATCTTCCTGGTATGCTCATCCCGAGGCAGTTCTGCAGACAATGCTCTGCAGTAAGGATGAGGAGGAGAGAAGAGTGGCAGTCAAAAAAATCTTGGATATGAGACTTATGAGAGGATCTGGGCATGACGAATCAGTTGGTGACGATTCCTTCAGGGTCAGGAAGACTCCTGAAGTCAATCTAGGTGCCAAGACCCTCACTGATCTCATAGGTCTGGATAATATCCAGGCTGGCAGTGAGCCCCCTCTTACCTGCAGCCTCACCAATGTTCAAGTCAGAGTTTTCCTGGACAACCCCATGCATGTCCCTGCCTGGCCCTCGCACACCCAGAGTATAGAGCGTTGTGTACAGCAAGTGAGCGAGGCCAGCAGTCACGTGTACAGCCAGGAGAGGAGGGAAGGCTACATCCGAGCTCAGGTGGTCAGCAGGGAGGTGATGAGTAGAAACAGAAGCAAGAAAGACATGTTCTCTATGGTGTGCAGCAACACCGGGTCGTAGTAGTAAAACCGGTTTTTGTATTTGATGATTTTGTTTTCTAAAGGAATATTAAATTTAATAAATGTGTCAAGATCATTCGTTTCATTATTCTGGATCATTTTCATCCTAATAAATTAACCTGATACATTTACTTTACTTTAAATAAGCTATTTAGTGGTGTTGGTAAAAGGGTGGGAATACTGAATTTTCATAAGATTTCAAGTTAAAATTTACCTAGCAAAAAATGAAAACTTTTCAAATCTGAAGATATCACATGATTTTGCACATAAAACTACATCATTAATACCATGGGCCGATTTTTGAAACTCAAAAAAAAAAATTCGCCTCCGTATGACACACCCTAATGTAGCACGTCTTAGAAATACGTAATGGTAATGTTGCAATTCCTGTAATGTCCAGCTAGGTACCGGAAACTCCTGAGTGATCGGTCTCAGTAGGTCGTATTGGAAATTCTTGGCGAGGGGATCTTCATTGTAGTTCTTGATAGGATGCTAATGAGATTACATTTGAACACGCCCCCGTATCAATGTCAAGGGCAGTGTTTTTCAAACTGGGGGCCATGGCAGGCTAGTGTAAGTAGTATAAGTTCGGAGAAAATGTGGAAACTCTGATTCAACTTTGTTTTATTACTTTGCCTTGTTAGGGGAGAAATCTTTTCTTTTTTTTTCTTTTTTTGTCATTGTGTTTAATCATAATACCCATACGGTACAGTTTTGATGTTTACATAGTATGGGGCAGCAGCTAGTTTTTCATTTCCAGCGGATTCGCTCAGATTGCACAATTCTAGTTCTTGTTCAGACGAATTCCTTGATCTCAGAAAGATTTTGCTGCCAGAGACCTCTATGAAGAAAAATCTCTGACTGTATTCTGGTGCTCAATGTATCAGTCATATCCAAAAGTTAGTGAAATCGCACTTCGAGTCCTCTTACCATTTTCTACCACTTATTTATGTGAATCTGGTTTCTCCGCCCATCAAATTGAGAATAAAAGTCGAAACCGGTTACATGTGGACCCAGACATAAGATGTGTTTTATCAGTGACTCAACCTCGAATCAGTCGACTGATTGAAAAGAAACAATAGACATCCATCCCATTGAACTGTAGCAAAACATGCATTCTGTTTCATGATTGAAAACATTAAAATAAAGGAAGAGAACCAAAACAGTTTATTTTCATCGTTATTTGTGAGGGGCTTGGGAGAGAACTGAAGGGGGCCACGAGGATGTTGAGTGTTCCTCATGTGGGGAATGAAGGGAAAAAGTTTGAAAAACGCTGGTCTAGGGCAAGCTTGACTGCCCCAACCCTCGCCGGAACAGATAACACTTCCGTTTTGTTTAGCGCCACTATTAATGAGGCCGCAACAGAAGAGCTGTTGTGCCGTGGTACTGGTGTACCTATCCTACATATTTCTGGGAAAGGCGCTGATCTTCCCCTGCCTTCTTATGATAGCGACGTCGTGATGCCCGCTGTTGTGTTACCTGGGGTAACTCATATCCTATAGCCCGGCAATGTTGGAGAACTTGACATGCTTCGGAATTATGGGAGGCAGACTGATGATACACACACCACATATCAGCTGTCGGTTCTGTAGCAGACATGATCTCAGCAACTGCTATACAAGTCCTGGTGGGTCTTGTCGCAGTTTGAAGTCGTGTTTGGGTTTGGCACCACTTTGCTGGAGCTGGTAATAAAAGTCAACTGTATGACCTTTTTTGTTGCAGTGTGTACATATTAAAGGTTGCTTGACATTTATGCCAGAGTTCTTGGGAACTCTTTGTTGAACCGGGGCCACTGGTGTGACTGTCCCAGCATGCTGTTTCTTAATTGCTATATTACCTGTGTAATCAAGAATTATATCAGTGTGGGTATTGTCATCCATCGAAGGGTCACGGTTCGTCAATAGAAAATAGCAAATTAAATTAATTTTGCAAAATTGTCTACTGACATTTTGTCATCAGAGTCCAACCAGGTCGAACCAAGAAAGTTAGCCTTGATGCTTTAAAGACATCATCAGCTATGGAGACATTTTTCATGGTATCCTCTACTCGAATCATACGAGTGAGATGGTCAATCCATCTAAACATCAAATTTAGGTGACCAATTAAAGTCTTTCTAAACACATTATATGAAGGATCCGCCGGACCTCTAATGTCTAAATGTTCATTAGCTTAACTACCTTTCTTTACGTGACCGCGACAAAAGCATTGCCCTCTTCATATCCCGTTATTTGGATGTTCTTCACGGCATTTTCACATGATTGTAAAAATGCTAGAATTGTTAGATGACATGCCTGAACTAGCTGTAGCCATGGTTAGTGAGTTGTTAGACAACTTAGATCTAACTGGAGGATTAGTGGATGCGGGAGGTAAAGGAGGATTCTCTGACACACTATGTTTCTCTGTAGGATGAGAGGGAACTGGCCTGTAATAAGGTGTTGTGTACGCACTACCAGAGCTAAGGGTTCTACATTTTAACTCGTGAAATGATTGATCAATATATTGTTCACTACTCTCAAGTAAAGTGTGTCACTTTGAATGCGTCTGTGATCCTTGTAAGTCTACCTGTGGTTTAGCGTCCACACCAGCGCCAGTAGCTAGCACTATGGGCCGGATTGATAGTCATTACGAAGCACAATGCCAATTGATAGTGTTCGTGCTGGTCTATTAATAGTCATCCCGATAAACGAGGTATCGGAAGGGAACAGTACGCATATCCCTGAAATGTTGGAAACAACATCGGGTGGCTACCCCTACCCGATAGCTGCCTTACGACAAATAATAATCATCATTATATTTTATGGAAGTTCTTCCAGTACTTTATATTACAGATGTCTACGTCGAATTATATTATTTTTTTTGATAAGAACAATTAAAAGAAGTGTTAATACGGATAAATGAACTTTCACAACACTGTTATGAACTTGAAACATTATTGGTATGTTGACATCACAGCTCCGACTTCGATGACGACTGCTGTCTGTGCTGTGAGCCTCATCTTCAATTAACAATTACTTCTGTTATCATTTAAGGTATGTTTCTTATCTTTATTCATTCATACAATATTTTTGTCGTAGTAGTAATAAAATTTCAACCATCTGAAACACGAAATACACTTATTTTTTCCGGAATGGGGCAAGCCAAGTGAGCTCACTCTATCTTGAGTTGGCAAGGAAAATATCACAGTTTTGGGCCCAGTAATATAGTTTAGTATAAACATTAATATTTATTTTCAACAAGATATTAGCAATGGGGTACGATCTACAGTGTCTTGTGTGTCAGGCAGAAATATGCCGACATAAGTAAGTAGAAGATTTCATTTTCTTTATTCTTTAACTTAAATATTTACTGTCACTAATAAAATAAAGAATAAGTACAGCTTACTATCAATACAAATAATTTGTTCTAAAATTCTGCAATACTAGGCTACATCACAGTTTTAATAATACACTCAACACTGCACTCTTTGGTTAAAAAAAAATCTATTTACTTTTAATTTTTACAAATGATATTTTCATTCATCTAAGTATAACTACATTTTTTAGCTATCTTCTAAACAATATCAGAAAACCACACAGCACAGTAGACAGTTTGGGAGTGACAATTAACTAAACCTGGTTGTCACAAAAAAAGCCCATTGGATGCACAATTGATCAACTTGACGTAGTTTGGCTCTTAAGAAGTTTCTATGCAATTTGAAGTGTGTGTACAATGCAAGGCAGGGGCCCCCACTGCACTGACATGAGAGATCAGTTTTAACTTTGCCATCTGTATGATGGTATTCAATCGGCAACACTTACAGATTTCTATAAAAAACATTGGTTAATTGAAAAAATTGTGGATCAGTCATATTTAATATTTTGTTAGGTTAGGTTATGTTAAGTTAGGTGAAGTTTAAATTCGATTAGATTAAGTTAAAGTGAGGTTAGGTTAAGTTAGGTTATTATTTTTTTTTTAAGTTAAAGATAGGTTTGATCCATATTTTGTGCCAGTTATTCACTGGTAATGTGGGGCAATTTTCAAGGGGGCAGTTGTCCTAGAAACAAATTTTATTAAAAAATTTAAATTAAGAAATTATAAATAAAATGATAATGTTCTGATTTTACAGCATGCAGACCTACAGACAACACCTTGATGACATCGAAGAAATAAGGATGTTTAGTCAAGTTGGTGATATGAGGAAGCGACGATTTAATATAAGACGAGATCCTTTTCAATATTATAATGAAAAGGAATTTATTCAGTACTGCAGAGCATCTAAGCACAGCACCAGGGAGCTGCTTACAAAAATCAGACATCATCTCCCTCATATTCACAAAGTCAAGACTTTGTGACAGTCTGCAGGCCGGTGGTTATCGAGGCTTTCTCCTTGGTTACAGTGAATATGCGTTGCGTCCATACTTACTCACTCCAATCCATAATCCAGCGAATGAAAGGCAGAGGAAATATAACAGATCTCATATTAAAACAAGAACTACAATTGAAAGGACACTTGGAGTGTGGAAGAGGAGATTTGCTGTCTTGCAACATGTAAGAGCAAAGCTGTCTACTACCAAAAATATTATAATTGCATGTGCAGTTCAACATAATATTACTTTGATTTCTGGACTTCCACTGGACATAGAAGACATGCATTAAGAAGTAATACGGCTTTAGTAAGTTAGGTAACTACTATGTTCCATACATTACTTTAAGTGGTGAACGATTCATGTCATTAAATTTTAATAAAACAGTGGTTCTATATTATTTCTTTATTAAAGCCTTTTCATTCATTCTTAAATTATGTTGCCTTAAATTGTCTAATTTTTACTTCATTGAGGTCTTTAATAAGGAAGCTTACCTCAATATGTATGATAATTCACCTGTGAGGTAATATGAAGAAAACCAAAGGAAAGCAATATAGATTTATTTTTTCTAAATGAGCAAAAATTAAGAAAATAAAAATTATTTTTTCTATACAGGACTCTGCATTTCATTAATATCACAGCTTATATTATAGATATACATAAAAAAAAATCTGAACTGCCATACTTTGTACAATATTTGCACAAAATAGAAATGCGGAGACAAATTTTCTCTTAAATTAAATTATATATGAATGCATAAAAATTAATAAACTAAAAATCTCCTATATCCATTACTCTGCATATAACAACTTGTATTATAAATCTACCCCCCCCCCCCCAATAAAAAAGAACTTTAGTCTATAGCACAGTGTAGTGGAATTCTCCCCTACAAACGCTGTTTGTCGCTGCCTAGCCGACCCCATCAATTCCCCAGTGTATGCCTCGTGGTCTAGGTCAACCAGCGCCGCCATACACCACGGAGCGGGGGTCAACTGTTAAGCCACGCCTACCCCCGCTATTTAAGACCTGACCTCGTGGTGATCTGGCTCTCTACCTACAGCCACAGCCAGCAACACCTCCTCCTCCGCCTGCCTGGCGGTCCTCTCTCCCGCTGGCGAGTATGGCGACCCACAAGCTGTCCTTCTCTGAGCGTCCTCACCAACCAGCTCTCTCTACATCACGCTTGTAACCATGCTGCCTTCCCAGCACCAAGCTGCATTGTACATTCAATACAACATGTATATAGAGAGCACATTGTGAGTTTCCTTTCTCCATTCCATCCTGAGTGTGAACCAAACAATCTCATACCCCACAACAGTAAAAAGAATTGCAATTATTGAAAATCACAGTATACCTGTATATCATAAAAAAAAAAAATCTTAGCAGCCATACTTAAGACAGCAATTGTAAACAATGGAAAACTAAAGAAATGTAGATTTATTTCCTTTAAATAAAATTATTTTAAGGTGTAAGACATAAGAAAATAAATTTATAATCTAGATGCCACTTTACGATATATCACAGTACCCCTGTATATAGTAAAATCATAAACATTGCATATGACTGTATGTTATTACTCAACAATCATTCATAAGTTTTAGCCATGGCATCATATGCAGTTGATGCTTTCCTTAAACATGTATCTAACAATTCAAAAGATTTATTAATTTTTTCAAGCGTCTTTTCAATCACTCTAATTACAGTTTCACTTTATCTTTCTTTGAGTGTATGTGCTGATATTATAGCCTTCACTTTCAGTTCCTCCTCATGCTCTCTTTTCATTGTGTACAATTTATATTGGTGAGGCAGGAACAGAGGGTGAAATTAGAAGTCGAAAAACAGAAGTAGATGGTGCAGAAGACACAGTTGATGGCCCTGGTGTTGGAACAGGCAAAACAAGAGGATCATGGGAGTGAGGAAGTTCAGGTACACTTGCAGAAGTCTTCCGCATGACACGAGCACTGGGTGGCGATTTCTTCTGAAGCTAATGATAGTTTTTCTGGAGGACCACCACCCGCTCTCCTATATCTCTGGTTTTAGTTCTGAAAGAAACAGAAGAATATAAATGCTTTATACAGTACTAGGCTACAGTCATATCTGCATTAAAATTTACTATGATATGCTGGTAAAAAGGACTCGTGCTTCTGATAAGTTCTTGGAGGTGACCCTTCAGAAACTGAGCATAGACCTGTTTGAAGCTATCTTGTCAGAATAATTTGGCTTGCTAAGTGTGTATTGCCAGGCAACTAATGGAAAGTACACTAACTCTGCAGAATAATATGTTTCATATAGATTTATATGCTGTATAGCTTGGTTCTAGGATAATTGCCCCCCAATGCCAGTGAATAACTGGCACAAAACATGGAAATAACCTAACTTTAACTTAAAATAAACTATCCTTACCTAACTTAACCTATTTTAACCTAACCTATTTTTAACTTAACCTAACTTTATTTTAACCTAACCTAACTTTAACTCACATGACTCCTCACATGACCCGTCACTTAAATACTGTAATCCTACTCAATTTAGTAACCTAATGGCAAAAATCCTTATTTTTAAATACTAAACTTAGAAATAAGCATATACTTACTCCTTTTTATGTTGGAGCTCCTCTTGAGGTGCTTGACTGTAAGAGGGAGTTGATCTTGGTTGCTGGCGTTTAATGAGGCAGTAATTTCATCCTAGGCCTTTCTTTTGCTGTCATTTATTGTGTTACAGTACTAGTAGACCTGTCCTCGACGACTGGCCTTTGCTCGATAAGGCGCAAAGGTGCTATGTGCAGGGTTACTGACAGGGCTGCAGAACGTTCTCTCCTCTCCATGTTTGATAACACCTGCGCAAACATTGGTGCCAAGTACACAGATGAAAAAATTGTCTGTAGTTTGTTTAGAATAGATACTAAAGTTCAATTTGAAAAAAAGAAGATATTTTTCAATATATTATTGTGCCGGTATAAAATAACAACTAAATATCTCTCTAAACCGTCTTTCTAATTATGTGAAATATTGCATTTGGCAAGCGCGCGTGGGAAACGTTTGTGCTGCCATACGAAACGAAGTGTTGTGTTTACACACTCTATATTCCTAGTTAAAGGCTCATGGAAGTGACTAGCAATATGGTACTGAGCGTCGGGTGGTTGCATCCCGACACACGATGCATCGTGATGATGATGGTGATCGTCATTATCGTCGTAATGACGAGGAATACGGCCCTATGTCAGACGGGACTGCGTTTTCTAATTGATCAGAGTCACTATGATAATGTTCTGCCAAGTCCGTAATGTTTGAACCCAAATATTTAGTGAACTTATCCATAAATGCCAAACAATAAAATAAAATTGCACTAAATAATAACCTTGTTCATCCATTTACAGTAAATGATTTAGATTATAATTAAAATAATTAAAGTATCAATAAGTGAGCAGGTGAAAAATATTGGAATATAATGTCAAAAAAAAAATATAACCTCACCCCGCCAGGACTCGAACCCGCAATCTTATGTGTGTGACCAGGGAACGTTACCTCTAGACCACTGGGACACTAAAAGCAGTCCTAGACTTTGTTATATTTCACACAAAGCCTGTTTATCGAGCTAATGACGCCGTGAACCTCTTATAGGGGACTACCCGTACACGGGAACCTCGTGTTTCGAAGCTGGATTTGGTAAAACGTTACTCTGATCACTTATGAGGCACGGGTAGTCCCCTATTGGAGGTTCACGACGCCATAAGCTCGATGAACAGGCTTTGTGTGAAATATAACAAAGTCTAGGACTGCTTTTATTGTCCTAGTGGTCTAGAGGTAACGTTCCCCGGTCACACACATAAGATCGCGGGTTTGAGTCCTGGCGGGATGAGGTTGTTGATTATATGTAGAAGTCCGAGCTCTTTATGGGCTAATGAAAAAAAAAAAAAAAAAAATATATATATATATATATATATATATATATATATATATATATATATATATATATCAAGATATATATATATATATATATATATATATATATATATATATATATATATATATATATATATATATAAAGTTACCTTTAATTAAAAACTAACCTATTACGAAATATGACATGTGAAGCTATGCTGTAGAATATGTTATATTGTGTGTATATATCTTCTGTATGTCTGTGGCATACCTATTTAATGAAGAATTGATTGTCTAATCGAAGAATTCTAGAAATTGATAGAAAGTGTGGTCTTGAAAACCATAGATTTCAGCAGAATAGGGCAGCCAGCTGATTATGAAGGTCAAGGTCACTCCTTGATGTGAAGAACCACGATGTCGTCGCTGAGGAATCCAAGATGGTGCTCTAGTTGCCAAGACTATTGAATCCGATTACCTCAGCAATGTTGAAAGTGCTACAGGCGAGCAAGCTAGCGTAGTATGTAGGTTACTGGACGTTGTGAATATTGGGTGTCACACTATGGGTCACAGAGTGCATCCACCGCCGGTGTTGTCCACAAGCGCTGATTCAGTCTATCACCCTTGGAGCTAGAGACTGGGGGTGGCACCACCTAGGGGGTTGCCTGGGGCATTTGGGGGAAGGGGCTATTTCACGCTGGGCAGGGAAGAATTTGTTGACAGGTTGTTGAATGATGAAGCAGCCACAACAAGTGATTGGAGTCATATCCATTGGATGGGGCGCTGGATCCTTTAGACGAGTGTTACCACAATGAAGTGAATTATTTTATTATCTCACTTTTGTATGTTATTGATAAAATCAAATTATGTAAATCTGGGACGACAAATATATGTACCACTCAATACGTAACATCTCTCACAATGGGATATATCCATGTGCAACCAATGAGAATGTTAAAGTTTGACCAAAATTTTTTAGTTTTGGTATAAAAACACTGGTTTTTGTTATGAATTCGGTCTTCTAGCTGTCACCTTATGTAGCTACTTTCGGTTACCTGAGCTTGGCTGATGAGAGGTAACTTAGTAGGCACATTTAAAAGGGTTTATGGGTTTAGCGTGCAAACCCAAATGGTCTTTTCTCCAATTATTTAGAAGAATAAACTATTCAGTCTAACAACAAGGACATTGCCGTAATTAACACTATAAGCTGTGAGTGTTCGTGGAGGACAGAGCTTATCAATAATAAGCTTTTATGTCACACGTCCATCTACCGCGAGGGTTGAGTGGTAACTGGAGAGAGAGCCGGCTAAGGAAGCTGACCTATAGCTTCTTTAGCGACGCTACTTGCCAGTGGAAAATTACTGATCACATGGTCGGTGTATGACGCTCACTTGCTAATGAAAAATTACCGAGAGTGATGGAGTTATATAGGACTGATGTATTTAACCCATATTTATAAGTCCTACTGTCTATTAGACAGGGCCAATACACCACTTCTCAATTGAAATTATATCTCTATGGATTAACATGCAAATTTCAAACTTAGCTGAAACATAAGTCCTTGTTCCAAGTGTTCTTCCATTAATATGTTAAAAAACACTAGGAACCTCTTGTATGTACTGTACATATACCCGGCTTCAACTTTAAACTGCTACCATATTAACAGCTCTAAGTTAAATCTAGTTACAAGTTACAATTGCTCCACACATATTAACTCCTGTACACAGAAACCCCTAAAAATTATGATTATTTTCTGTACCTATTCTAGATAATAATAATTCACTTAAACCACTGAAGATTCACTTTACTCAAAGCTATTAAGTAGCAAATTAATTCATCGAAATAACACTTAAGCATTTAAAGTAGTACTCTTATCTTTCACTGTTTCTTTAAAAAAAATAGAAAAAATGTATCTTTCATATATTCACGGTAAAGTATATAATGACTAATTGCTTATTGTATTAAATCAGTATCATCTTCAAGTTAATCATCATACAATAAAATCCAGTGATGACTAAGAAACTTTTTTGTTTACCCCAAAATATCCAAATAATTTCACTATGTTTCACTTATATAATTCACTTGTATCAAATATAAATAATTCTATATCATCTCTGATCAACAAAAAAAAAAGAACAGTTATCATATCCTCTCGTGGGGTATTTTAACACTTATTTATAACTATCAGTGGTAGGCTCACCCACTTCTAAGACACTGGTGTTCGTATCCTGCTACCATATCAAGCTCACCAATAATCATAATTTACACCGTTTCAGTTTACTTAAGTTAACTATTTCACTACATTATAATTTTTTACAGCCGAGTAATCTGTCCACTCTACTACTACACTCCAAATTTCCCTAAACGTTCCCTCTTAGTATCTAACAATTTATAAAGTAGTCTTAATTATCTATAGGCAGTCAGTTTTATTATCATGATCTATAATCATTAAGCTATAATGCAATTAACATTTGAAAAGATAACGCTACATTGTATTATTTACTGGGAAAATTACATATGTATAACAATAACCTACGAAGTCTTAACTAGACATTCATTTATATTAATCAATTTACAGTGAGCCACAACATTACAGGTCTTGCTACTTAATTAAAATGTTTTTCAATCATCAAGATGCTTCATACAATACGTTAGATAATTTAACAGACCATAGATAACATCACTATTCAAATAAATCTTGAAACATTTGCTACCAGCGGAGACTTTCCCTGCATATTTTTTTTTGGGGGGGGGGGGGGGAGGGGGAACCCCCTACATCCATGTGTAAGGTGAAGCGCAGAAGCGTTTACAGTGCCCAACAGGGAAGCATACTAAGTTCATGCTTGCCTTTATGTCTCATGAGTTAAGGGCGTAGAAGCCTGAAGAGTCAATGGTTTATGTCATCAAGTTATTGGAAGCTCCAACAACTTTCCCTGAATAAGAATTCGCAACTTTTGATTTACAACAGGTACCTACATCACTGCTAGGTGAACAGTAGGGAGTGACAGTTTTGCAAAAGTTTTCAAAATCTAATTGCTTGGGTTGGATTATTTGTGTATCGGCCACGCTAATTCCGAATATGTTTGAGTTTTTTACATCATTGCATTAGAAGGTTTGTGGATACTTTTGGGTTTGGCATGAAAAACGCGAAAAAACTGTAAATAATAAAGGGGCTGGCAATGTGGCACAACCTGTTAAAATCAATTTATTGAATTGGATTATTCGACTACTGTGTACACTGGTTCATAATATGCTATTGTTTTACAACTCAATGCCCTACAAATTATGCCGATATTTTTGCTGCAAGTCACCACATACGTATATTTCGAAAACCAGGGCCCAATATTACCAAAGGCGTGGATAGATTTCGTGGAATGAATTCAGGACATTCCCGCTCATGGAACATTACCAAACTCCGTATATGTGCCAATGGCAGGCCAATGGCAATATTTACAGAGTTTGTTGAGGCTCCCTGGACGGGAATGCCCTGAATTTATTCCACGGAATCTATTCACGCCGTTGATAATATTCGTCCCAGGACTGATCAACGAATTCAGCCCAAGTAGCTTGACTTGGACAGTTAAGGACAAAATCTCAGTCCGTACTTTTGAATAAAATATTGTTCAATAGGTGGTGATATTGAAGTGCTGAAAGTTGTTTTTTCTGTGTTGTTTTGCAGTTAGTTCAAAGGGCCGCCACCAAGATGGGTCGTCCTAAGATTAGCAACACTCAGCTGCGCCAGGGTAACGATAAGGTGTTCGGGGTTCGGATGCCTCTGCCATCTAACAAGTTGCCTCTGAACAAGGAAGTTGGAAGTGCCCTGGCTTATGAAGCAGAAAACGAGAGGTTAAGGAGAAGAACAAATGCTTTTGATTATATGGATGCCACCAACAAGGTGACTGAGAAGGTACTGGATGTGTATAGGAAGGCCACTGTCCCCACTATCTCTGAAATCAGGGTGAAAATGAGAGTCCACGACCTGTGGAGGATGCGGAGGGAGACGATGATGATGAAGGGAAATGGACAGAAACAGAAAAGGAAGAAAACGAAGAACGGGAAGCTGAAGATGAGGTTCGAGGATTTCGCTGAGAAGTTGTTTGATGTGGCAGACGACAGCAAAGTGCACGAACGAGAGAAAAGCTTCCTGGCAGCCCAGAGGAAACCGGGAAGGGAGTGCTGCATTGATGGCGTTGACAAAATTGTGACTGCCAAGCTGAAAGAAGAGAGGGAGAAGGAAGCGAAGAGGGCAAAGAAAAGGGCTGAGGAAGAGAGGAAAACTGAGAAGATGAGGTCAAAGAGTAAGGAGGAGATGGAGAGGATGTCGTGTAAAGTGTCGGCAGTGGATGACAGTAATTTTCGGGGTAGTGGAACTCTTGAACTCTCAAATCATTTGAGCCCCGGCTGTAGGGTACAGGCAACGAATTAGAAGTCGTTGCCATTTTGGACAACATGAGATTTTTTTAAGAACACTGAGGTGCTATAACTTCGAAAACGACTTTGGAAATATAGTTGAGTTGAAGTTTTCAGGTGGGGAGATGATGGTTTAAAAGAGGTGGAAGGTGGTACTTGTGACGAGGGTAAAGTGACTATGCTTTGCTGCAGCTCGTCCTTCTTCGTCGCCTACCTCACCGTGGGAACTCTTAAGTTTATTCACGAAGAGGTTGTATGGTATGGCGAAGATCCACA